>CM034308.1:54249980-54676682 GCA_019925795.1 Dendrobium chrysotoxum
TTTCTAATTCTCCATCATTCTCCCACCTACTCTCTCTCTCTCTCTCTCTCTCTCTCGCTTTCTCTCCCCATCTCCCACTCTCACAATTTCTAATTCTCCATCATTCTCCCTCTTGCTCTATTTCCCTCTCTCTCCCTCTCTTGCCATCTCCCTCTCTCTCTCTCTTTCTCTCTCTCTCCCTTGTTTCTCTCCCTAACTCATTATTTTTAATTCTCCATCATTCTCCCTCTTGCTCTCTCTCTCTCTCTCTCTCATTTTTTCTAATTCTCCATCATTCTCCCTCTTTCTCTCTCTCTCTCTTACTCTCTCTCTCTATCTCTCTCTCACATTATTTCTAATTTTCCATCATTCTCCCTCTTGCTCTATCTCCCACTTTTTTCCCACTCTCTCTCTCTCACACATTATTTCTAATTCTCAATCATTCTCCCTCTTGCTCTATCTGCCTCTTTCTCTCTTTATCTCTATTGCTCTATCTCTCTCTCCCTCTTGCGCTATCTCCCTCCTCTCTCTCTCTCTCATTATTTCTAATTCACCATCAGTCTCCCTCTTGCTCTATCTCACACTTTCTCTCTCTATTGCTCTCTCTCTCTCTTGCTCTATCTCCCTCGTTCTCTCTATCCCTTGCTCTCTCTCTCTCTCCCCCTCTCATTATTTCTAATTCACCATCATTCTCCCTCCTGCTCCATCTCCATCCCTCTCTCGCTCTCTCTCTCTCTCATTGTTTCTAATTGTCCATCTTTCTCCCTTTAACTTTATCTCCCTCTTTCCGTCTCTCTCTCTTGCTCTCGCTTTCTCCCTCTCTCTTTCTCTCTCTATCCCCCTCTCTCTCTTTCATTATTTCTAATTCTCTATCATTCTCCCTCTTACTCTATCTCCGTCTCTCTCTCTCTCTCTCTCTCTCTCTCTCTCTCTCTCTCTCTCTCTCATTTTTTCTAATTCTCAATCATTCTCCCTCTTGCTCTCTCTCTCTCTCTCTCATTATTTCTAATTCTGCATCATTCTCCCTCTTGCGCTCTCTCTCTCTCTCATTATTTCTAATTTTCCATCATTCTCCCTCTTGCTCAATCTCCCTCTTTCTCTCTATCTCTCTCTCCCCCTCTCTTATTATTTCTAATTCTCCATCATTCTCCCCTCTCTCTCTCTATCTCTCCCCTCTCTCATTATTTCTAATTCTCCATCGTTCTCCCTCTTCGTCTATCTCCCTCTTTCTCTCTCTCTCTCTCTATCTCTCTATCTCGCTCTCTCTCCCTCTCTCATTATTTCTAATTCTCTATCATTCTTCCTCTTTCTCTCTCTCTTACTCTCCCTCTCTCTCTTTATTTCTAATTCTCCATCATTCTCCCTTTTGCTCTATATCCCTCTTGCTCTCTCTCTCTCCCCCTCTCTTTTTATTTCTAATTCTCCATCATTTTCCCTCTATCTCTCTCTCTCTCTCTCCCTCTCATTATTTACAATTAACCATCATTCTCCCTCTTGCTCCATCTCCCACCATCTCGCTCGCTCTCTCTCTCTCTCTCTCTCATTATTTCTAATTGTCCAACATTCTCCCTTTTGCTCTATCTCCTTCTTTCCATCTCTCTCTCTCTTTCTCTCTCTATCCCCCTCTAACTCTTTCATTATTTCTAATTCTCCATCATTCTCCCTTTGCTCTATCTCTCTTCCTCCCTCTCTCTCTCTCTCTCTCTCTCTCTCTCTCTCTCTCTCTCTCTCTCTCTCTCTCTCTCACACACACACACACACACACAAACACACACACACCCATATTATTTATAATTCTCCATCATTCTCCCTCTTCCTCAATCTCCCTCTTCTCCCTTTCTCTCCCTTACTCCATCTCTCTCTCTCCCTCTCTTATTATTTCTATTTCTCCATCATTCACTCTCACTCTCTCTCTCTCTCTCCCCCTCTTCCTCTCTCATAATTTCTAATTCTCCATCATTCTCCCTCTTGCTCTATCTCCCTCTCTCTTTCTCTCTTGCCATCTCTATCTCTCTCTTCTCTCTCTCTCTCTCTCTCTCTCTCTCTCTCTCTCTCTCTCTCTCTCTCTCTCTCCCTCTCCCATTATTTTTAATTCTCCATCATTCTCCCTCTTGCGTAAACGCTAAACCCTAAAAACCCTTGAAAAAAAACCATAAATCCCTAAACCCAAAAACCCTATAAAACCCTAAACCCTAAACACTAAAAAAAACCCTTAACCCTAAAAACCTTAAACCCTAAACCCTAAATCCTAAACCCTAAAATCTAAATCCCTAAACCCTAAAACCCTAAACCCTAAACCTGAAAACCCCTAAACCCTAAACCCTAAACCCTAAAACCCTAAAAAACCCTAAACCCTAAAACCTAAACCCTAAACCCTAAAAACCCTAAATCCTAAACCATAAACCATAATCCCTAATCCCTAAAACCCTAAACCCTAAACCCTAAGCCCTAAACCCTAAACACTAAACCCTAAAAACCCTAAACCATAAACTCTAAACCCTAAACCCTAAACCCTAAAAACCTTAAACCCTAAACCCTAAGCTCTAAACCCTAAACCCTAAACCCTAAAACCATAAAACCCTAAAACCCTAAAACCCTAAAACCCTAACCCTAAATCCCTAAACCCTAAATAATAAATAAATAAGTAGATAATAAATAAACCTAAACCATAAACCCTAAACCCTAAACCTAAAACTAAATAAATAAAAAAAACTAAAACTAAACTAAACTAAAACTAAAAAAAATAATCTAAATAATAAACTAAACTAAACTAATAAATAATCTAAACTAAAACTAAACAAAATAAAAATAAAATAAATTAACCCTAACCCTAAAAACCCTAAACCCTAAAACCCTAAACCCTAAACCTAAACCAAACCAGGGAGCGCGAGTAGGAGCTTTCTTGGAGCGTTCTTAGCGATTTTAGGGCGATCTTCTTCTTCCTCAGTGAAACTTGGTTTTTATAAAGAAATTTGTTTTGCTTTGCATCTCTTCATCTTCTTCTGTTTTAATTTTACATTTTGGTTTTGCTTTTGTTATGATGTCGGACTTTTTAGGGGTCGCGATGGTTCCGCAATCAATGGAAGATCCTTCTCGGATCTTGGAGAATGGAGAAAGGGTTTCATCTAATGAATATGTTTCTATCTTTAATCCTTCTATTGAGTTAATGAATGATAAATTAATGCCTGTTTTGACGAAACCTTCTGCTCAATCAGATTTTGTACCTAATGTTCCGAGAAAAATTTCTTTTCCAAAATCATTCAAAGAGGCTTTGTCAGGTTCAGAGAAAAGTAATGATTCTGGAATTAGCATTTCTAAGTCTTTGATTAATGGTTTGCCGGCTTTATTAGTTTCTGATGATGATATGTTGAAATTGACAGAACCATATAAGTTTTCTTTAGTTGGTAAATTTACTTATCGCAGACCTTTTATGGAAGAAATAAGAAAATTCTTTCATTCTTTGAAACTTTCTGGAACATTTACTGTGACTCTTCTTGATGCAAGACATGTTTTGATAAATTTGTCCAATGATTTAGATTATAGCAAATTATTTTTAAGACGATCCTACTATGTTAGAAATTGTCAAATGAGAATTCTCAAGTGGTCACCTGATTTTGATATCCACGCGGAATCGCCAATTTGTTATGTTTGGCTTTCTTTATCGAATTTGCGTATACATTTTTTTAATGCTCAAATGTTGCAAGCTATTGGCTCTCTTTTTGGGAGACCATTGCAAGTGGATCAAGCTACGGCTAATAGATCCAGACCCTCAGTCACAAGAATTCTAGTTGAAGTTGATATTACGAAAGAATATGCTAAAGAAATTTGGTTGGGTACTAATTCTTCTGGTTATTTTCAGAAAGTGGAATTTGATAAATTTCCTATTTTTTGCTCACATTGCAAATTGCATGGTCATGAGACGGAAAACTGTTTTATTTTGAATCCTCATTTGAAAGGGAAAAATGATAAGCATCAGAGTCCTATTACTTCTCCTATTTCTATTACTCCATCTATTCCAAATTCTCCTACTAAAGAACAAATATGTGACACTTCTTTAAATGATTATTTAAAGAAAGTAGAAGAGGAATTACAAGAACTTAAGGCTCCTAATAATGTTACTGATACTAACATTATGTTGGATGGATTAAGTTCATCTTTACAGGAGAAAAGTTTGGATATAGTTCTTTATGATGAAAGTGTTGCCTTAAAAAATAATGTTTGTGACGATGAAGCTTTGCTTTCAAATGTGCTTGAACAATCTGTTCATAATATTTCTGGCCACAAGAATGATTTGGTTTTGGAGAATTTGGCTAAGGAGAAGGAAATAGAATGTGGTATGAATAAAGCTTCTACTTCTATTGCTTCTATTACAGATGGTTTTTCTTCTGAAATTGCTTGTGTGAATAAGGATCTTGAATATGGTGAAATTGATTCTGCTGCTTATAGTGATTATGATTTGGAGGTCCATAAGTCCAAAATTTCTTCTGTTTATAATACTAGACAAAAAAATAAGGGCCCAAAGGGTTTCAAAGGTTCTAAAAACTTGACTAAATCTATTTCTTTTAATAGATAATGATCAATTTATTAATTTGGAATGTGAGAGGGATTGGTTCTTCTTCTATTAAGAATAGGGTTAGAAATTTATGCCGTCTTCATTACTTTGAATTTCTTGTTATTATTGAACCTATGATTTGTGTTTCTAAGATTAAGCATGCTGCTAGATTATTAGGTTCTAAACATTTTTACTCCAACTCTTCAAATAAAATTTGGCTATTTTGGTCTAGTAATGTGTCTTTAGATATTATTGAAGATTTTCATCAAGTGGTTAATGTCTCTATTTCGTATTTTCATGTTTGTGTTAAAGGCTCTTTAGTTTATGCTGCTTGTAATAGGCTTGAAAGGACAGTTCTTTAGGAACAGATTTTTTCTTTTTCTTCTAATATAAATGATCCTTGGTTTGTTGGTGGAGACTTTAATACTATTCTCCATGTTAAAGAGAGGAAAAGGGGCAATCCTCCTAATATGAATTCTATGAAAGATTTTTCTAATATGATAATTGATTGTAACCTTTCGGATATTGGTTTTGTGGGTTTAAACTTTACTTGGAATAATGGTAGACTTTGACAAAGGCTTGATAGAATTTTATTTAATCATCTCTGGATTCATAAATGGCCCATTACTTTAGTTTAACACCTTAGCAGGAGTTTATCTGATCATTGCCCTCTTGTTATTTCTATAAAGAAGGAGAAAAATGTTTATAATAGTATTCCTAGTTTTAGATTTCAGAATATGTGGACACATCATACTAATTTTCTTAATGTAGTTGAGTCTAACTGGAATGCTGCGTATGATCAGATTATGGTGCAAACTTAAGAGGTTAAAGTTTTATCTTAATTGGTGGAATAAGCATCATTTCAAAAATATGTTTGCCAATATTAAAGAAATGAAAAAGAAGGTTTGTGATTTGGAATCTCTTGTTATATCTGATCCTGTTTTTTTAAATGAGTTGAATATGGCCAAAGACCAGCTTATTAATTTTCAGGATATGGAAGAGACTTTTTGGAAACAAAAAGCTTCTTCTCATTATATTTCTGATGGGGATAGAAACACTAAATATTTTCATGCCTTAATTAATAAAAAGAAGTCTATTAATCATATTAAAAAAATTAAGGATGAAAATGGTGTTTGGATTTCAGATTCTATGCTTACTACTTCAGTTATTGATTATTTCTCTAGTATTCTTTGTGATGATATTACTGTTCACCAATTATCTAATCCTCATTTAATTGAGAATATTAGTTCCTTTGAGGATCATCTGTCTCTTACCTGTATTCCATCGGAAAAAGAGATTTTCTCCGCTCTAATGTCAATGAACTCGGAATCTACTGCTGGCACTGATGGTATACATCTCTTTTCTTTCAAAAATATTGGCATATTATTAAACTTGATTTGATTGATGCGGTTGTGTATTTTTTTTAATGGAAATCCTATTCCTAGATACCTTACTTCTACTGCTATTGTTTTGATTCCTAAGAAGGAAAACCCTGAATTTTGGAATGATTTTAGACCAATTAGTTTATGTACTTTTTTTAATAAACTAATTTCCAAAATCATTGCTTTATGATTGGGTCCATTGTTACCCAATATAATTTCTATTAACCAAATTGGTTTTGTTAATGGTAGATTGATTTCTGATAATATTTTGCTCGCACAAGAATTAGTGCATGATTTAGATTTGAATATTAGAGGTTGTAACATGTTATTCAAAATTGATATTTCTAAAGCCTATGATAAGATATCTTGGAATTTTTTATACAATGTACTTTCACTTTTTGGTTTTTTCTTGAAATTCATCCTTCTGATTCAAAACTTAGTGGAAAATGTTTGGTTTTCTATTTTGCTGAATGGTGTTTCGTCGGGTTTCTTTCATTCCACGCATGGTCTTAGGCAAGGAGATCCATTATCTCCTTCTCTTTTAATTATAGCTATGGAATATTTTTCTAAATGTATTAATGCTATGTTTGAATCTAATCCAAGTATGCATTTTAGAACTAGAGGTGGTTTCCCTATTTCTCATTTATGCTTTGCTGATGATTTTATTATCTTTTGTAATGAGAGTATTCATCATATTAAGAAAATCAAAAAATTTCTTGATCATTTCTTTTTGGAAAGTGGTTTAACTGTGAATGATTCTAAAAGTTCTTTTTTTACATCTAAGCATATATTGCTTCTAAGATTAATAGAATCACTACTATTACTCATTTTAACCATCATAGTCTGCCTTTTAAATATCTTGGAGCTCCTATTTATAAAGGTTTGAAAAAATATCATCTATTTGATGAAATCATCCAAAAGATGTGTAATAACATTTCTTCTTGGGAACATCATTTTTTATCTTATGGTGGTAGACTCACTATTCTTAAAAGTACTCTTAATTCTTTGGCTTTTCATTTATTCCAAGTCATTAATCCGAATGTGGCTACTGTATTAAGGATGGAAAGAATCCTTAATAAGTTTTTTTGGGGTTCTAGATCTAATGTGAATAGAATGCATTGGTCTTCTTGGTATAAGCTATGTGGTCCATTAAATGAGGGTGGTCTTGGCTATAAAACTATTTCTGATTCAATCCTTGCATCCTCTTTTAAAATGTGGTGGAATTTCAAGAAAAATGCAAGCCTTTGGCTAATTTTATGAACTCCAAGTATTATTATGGTAAGCATCCTTTATGTTGTGTTTATAAACATGGGGATTCTCATATTTCGAAGAGATTGTGTTCTATTAAGCATAAAATGGAGCCTCCTATTGGGTGGTTTTATTTTTAAGGATGTTTGGAATTTTGTTAGAGAAAAATCTGATATATCTGTTGTCTTTGACAAAATTTGGAGCAATAACATCCCTACTTCTTATTCTGTTTTAATTTGGAGAATTTTAAAAAAGTTTATTCTGGTTGATGCTATTCTTTGGAACAAAGGCTTTTATATTCCTTCTAAGTGCTATTGTTGTTTTCATATTGAGAATATTGATCATGTGTTTATTAATGGTTCTATTGCTCCTAGAATTTGGATTTGGTATGATAATTTCTTTAACACTCATTATTTTTCTGGTCATTTGACTTTCAATCATTTTCTTACTGCCCTTTTCCATAACACGACTAGAGGGCATATTAAAATCATTGTTGCTGTGTGCCTTATCTGGTTCATCTGGATGGATAGGAATGATGCAGAGCATAGGAATGCTCCTATGAATCATAAGAGGATTATTGCTAGAACTTTAGATAAAATCAATTGCCTTTATAAAGCTGATTTAATTAAAATGAATCAATTTCGTGGTTTCAAGTTTGTGATTAAAAAGTTAAATAAAAATTTTATGGATAATTTCTCTGAAGTTTGCTTTAATTTTGTTATTTGGAGAAAGCGTACTGAAAATTTTATTAAAGTTAATACTGATGGTTCTGTTTATAAGGATAAAGCTCGTTTTGGTGGTAGTCTTAGGGATCATAATGGTAACATTATTCTTGCTTTTGCTTCTCTTATTAATACCTGTAATGTTATTTATGCTGAATTAATAGCTATTCATAAAGCTCTTCAAATTTATTTGTCTAAAGGTTTTTTTAGATTATGGTTTGAGGTTGATGCTTTATTAGTTATTCAATTTATTCTTCACAACAATTTTAGCAATTATGAGAATTATTATATTCTTAAAGACATTAAAAGGATGCTCTCTCATTTAGATTTCAAAATTTCTCATATCTGGAGAGAAGGCAAATCTTGTGCAAATTTTTTGGCAAAAACAGAAGCTGAATTGCAACAATTTACATTATTCTCTAATACTGATATTCCCCTTTTATTGAGAGGTATGATTAATCTTGATAAATTAGGTTTGCCTTATATTCGTTCTAAGTATTTATTATTGATTTATGGTTTAAGCTTGGCTTTGATATGGTGTTTTTAAATCTTTTTATGGAAGTTTATTTTGCCATCTCTTGGAGAATTTGTCTTGTTTGCTGTTATCAGTATTTCTTTGAGGGCAGTTTGGTTGTTTTTTTGTTGTATGGTTGGTTGAGTTTCTCGGTTTTCATGGTTTTGGCTGTTAGTGGTTGGCTATAGTTTTTCGGTTTAGGTTGGTGTAGCTGTTTGGTTTGCTTGGGTGGCTTGTTCTGTTTACTGAATTGTTGTTGGCTGATTGAGTTTCTTGCTAGGTTTTGTTTTGTTCAGGTTTTTGGTATTTGCATTGTTTGGTTATCGTTTTGTTGGTTTTTCTTGCATCTTGACATTTCTCTTTTCATTGGTATTATATTTCTTCCATAATTGATTTAGTTTTTGGATACTATACTTTTCTAAGCCAATTGTCTCAAACTCTAAATCAATTTTTTGGTATATGTTATTTTATATCATTTTCATTGATGGTTATCTTTTGTTTGGTTTTGGGGTTTGGTGTTGTTTATTCTTCTTTTCTCTGGTTATTTTATTTTTTGCTGTGGTTTAGTTTTTCTTTGCAGGTATATTCAGTTCTGATGATTTATAGATGTTTTGTGGTGTTGTTGGAGATCTGTTGTTGAACTTGCTGAAGACTTAAAGCCTATGGTTGGAGTTGGAGTTTTTTTCTTTTTGCTTCTAGAATGTATCTAGGTTATGTGTATTTGTTTTAGTTTAGGACTTTTGGCTCTTAGGGTTTTTTTTATTTTGGTTTGTAGCTTGTTTTAAGCAGTAGAGAGCTGAAGGTCCTTTAAGGACTTTGTGTAATCTTTTTCTTGAATAAACGCGTAGGCCCCTACAGAGGATAAAAAAACCCTAAACCCTAAAACCCAAACCCTAAAACCCTAAACCCTAAACCCTAAAGCCTAAGACCCTAAGCCCTAACCCTAAACCCTAAACCCTAAACCCTAACACCCTAAGCCCTAAAACCTAAAAAAGAAACCCTAAACCCTAAACCATAAACCCTAAAAAAACCCTAAACCCTAAAACCTTGAAACCCTAAAAAACCCTAAACCCTAAACCCTGAACCCTAAAACCTAAACCCTAAATTCTAAAGCCTAAACCCTAAACCCTAAACCCTAAACGCTAAAACCAAAACCCTAAACCCTAAATCCTAAAAACCATAAACCCTAAACCCTAAAACCCTGAAACCCTAAAAAAACCTAAACCGTAAAACCCTAAAACACTAAAAAACCCTAAACCCCTAACCCTAAACCCTAAGACCCCAAACCCTAAACCCTAAACCCTAAACCCTAAACTTTAAACCCTAAACCCTAAAAACCCTAAACCATAAACCATAAGCCCTAAACCATAGACCCTAAACCCTAAACCCTAACCCTAAACCCTAAACCCTAAAATCCCTAAATCCTAAACCTAAACCCCAAAAAACCTCAAACCCTAAACCCTAAAAAACCTTAAACCCTAAACCCTGAACCCTAACCCCTAAACACTAAAAACCCTAAACCTTAAACCCTAAAAACCCTAAACCCTAAACCCAAATTGTCCATCATTCTCCCTCTTTCTCTCTCCCCTCTCTCTCTCTCTCTCTCTCTCTCTCTTGCTCTATCTCCCTCTTTCTCTCTCTCTCTTGCTCTCTTTTTCTCTCTGTCTCCCTTTCATTATTTCTAATTCACTATCATTCTCCCTCTTGCTCCATCTCCCTCCCTCTCTCATTATCTCTCTCATTATTTTTAATTGTCCATCTTTCTCCCTTTTGCTCTCTCCCTCTCTCCGTCTCTCTCTCTCTCTTGCTCTCTCTTTCTCCCTCTCTCTTCCTCTCTTTCTCCCACCTCTCTCTCATTATTTCTTATTCTCTATCATTCTCCCTCTTGCTCTATATCTGTCCCTCTCTCTCTCTCTCTCTCTCTTTCTCTCTCTTTCTCTCTCATTATTTCTAATTCTCCATCATTCTCCCTTTTCTATCTCCCTCTTGTGCCCTCTCTCTCTTTCTCATTATTTCAAATTCTCCATCATTCTTCCTCTTGCTCAATCTCTCTCTTTCTCTCTCTTGCTCTATCTCTCTCTCTCTCCCTCTCTTATTATTTTAATTCTCCATCATTCTCCCTCTCTCTCTCTCCCTCTCTCACTATTTCTAATTCTCCATCATTCTCCCTCTTGCTCTATCTCCCTCTTTCTATCTCTCTCTTGCTCTCTTCCTCTCTCTCTCTCTCTCCCTCTCTCATTATTTCTAATTATCTATCATTCTCCATCTTGCTCGATCTCCCTGTTTCTCTCTCTATTGCTCTCTTTCTCTCTCTCCCCCTCTCTCATGTTATTTCTAATTCTCTATCATTCTCCCTCTTGCTCTATCTCCCTTTTCTCTCTCTCGCTCACTCACACACACTCTCTCTTACTCTATCTCTCTCTCCTCTCTCTCCTCTCTCTCTCTCCCTCTCTCATTATTTCTAATTCACCATTATTCTCCCTCTCTCTCTATCTCTCTCTCTTGCTCTCTCTTTCCCTCTATCTCTTTCTCTATTTCTCTCCCTCCCCTCTCTCTCTCTCATTATTTCTAATTCTCCATTATTCTCCCTCTTGCTCTATCTCCCTCTTTCTCCCTCTCTCTTGCTCTCTCTCTCTCACACACATTATTTCTAATTCTTCATCATTCTCCCTCTTGCTCTATCTTCCTATTTCTCTCTTTCTCTCTCTTGCTCTATCTCTCTCTCCTCTCTCTCTATCTCTCTCTCTCTTTCTCTCCCTCTCTCCCTCTCTCATTATTTCTGATTCTCTATCATTCTCCCTCTTGCTCTATCTCTCTCTCTCTCTATCTCTCTTTCTCTCTCTTTCCCTCTCTCATTATTTCTAATTCTCCATCATATCCACAAAGGTTACTCCAAGCAAGGATTCGATCGTCTTCTTCCTTCTTCATCATTTGTTCCTTGGTGGCTCTGGGAGACGATCATCAACATCATATCTAGAGTAAAAGGATTTTGTGGTTCTCTGTTAACTCCAAGTGGGAGTAAAAGGATTACGGGTTCTCTGCCTTCACGAGGAGGGTGAAAAAGGATTCAAGATTTTCTACCCTAAAACATCAGCATCATATCTAGAGTAAAAGGATTTTGTAAGAGTTTCTCCGCCTTGTTGTGGGAGCAAAAGGAGAAACACTACCTGATTAGGGTAATACCATGAACAGGATGTTTTGGGGAGTGGATGTAGGTCAGATTTGATCGAACCACTATAAAATTCAGCGTGCTCTTTCTTACTACTTTTTTACATTTTATTTTCACACTTTTCTATTATTTGTTCTATGATTGAAATCTTTAATTTTGATATCTGCTTCCACTAAAGATTGTTTAGTTTTTTAAATATTTTAAAAAATAAAATAATTTCATTTTTGATTAAGAATTTTTAAAAAAACTTCAATTCACTCCCCCCTCCTCTTGGTTAGCCTCGAGCTAGTTCTGTAGGGTTTAACTACCTTCACAAACTTTCAAGTGGTATCAGCGCGGGATTCATAAAATTAAGTTTTAGAAAACGTTTGAATTTCTATTAATAGCTAACTTTGATAATCACAACACTGTATAAGGATATTCAATTACTCGACCACCTCTATTTGATAATATTCCTTTTAATTTTTGAAATACTTGCATGTCCATCTTTTTATAATCAATTGATTATAGCATGTGGATGTTAGTTAGTTAAAGATGGATATTCTGCACCTTTTCATCTCATTAATGGTGTTAAAACTATAATTTCTTTTGCTAAATGGATAACTGATGATAGAGATTTAGCACAACTGAATGCTAAGTGTTTGAACTATTTTTTTTATGCATTAAAATCAGAAGATTATATGCATGTTTTCACTTATTCTACTGGTAAAGAAATTTGGGATAAACTTTGCATTACTTATGAAGGAACAAATAAAGTTAAATAATCTAGGCTAAACATCTTACTTCATAACTACAGACTCTTTTACATGAAACCTAGTGAATCAATTTCTGAAATGTATACTAGGTTTACACAAATTATTACATCCCTGCATGCCATAGGAAGAGAACTCATAAACTATGAAAAAATAAACAAAATTTTAAGATGTTTACCTTCTTCCTTTGATACAAAAATTACTGCCATTACTAAATCTAAGGACTTGAATGTTTATTCAATCGATAACTTACTTGGATTACTAATTGCTTATGAGTAAGGAGTGAACCAAAGGCAGCTTAATGTAGGTGACAAGAAAAAGGAGAAAACTGTAGCCTTGAAGGCTAATGATTCTGACACTAATATTTTTGGTTCTAAAGATAATGATATTGCTAGACAATTCAAAAGCTTCTTGAGGAAAAAGCAAAAGCATCTTCAAAAAATGGAATAAATGTAAAAATAATAAAATTTCTAAAGTATCTCCTAATCTTATTTATTTTGAATGTGGGAAGCCAGGGCATCTGAAGTCTGATTGCCCAACTCTAAAAGTTCACCCAAGCAAGGAGAAGGGTGAGAAAAAACTTAAGTTCAAGAAGGGAAAGTAAAGGACCCAAAAGGCTTTCTAGGTGGACTCAGCATTAGACTCCTCTGAATCTGAAGCTGAAGAGAAGGTAACAAACCTGTGCTTAATGGCTGATGATCATCTTGATCACTCTAATCAATAAGAGGTGCGCTCTCTCACACAAGGCCTCGTGAGAGCATGTGGTATATAGACAGTGGATGCTCAAGGCATATGACTGGAGATGCAAATTAATTCATTTTGTTGAAGGCCAGGGCAGACGGCAAGGTAACACTTGGAGATAACACCACCAGGAGAGTGATGGGCTCAGACATAAATGGTAATTCAAAAAATTTATTATTGAAAATATTTTTCTTGTAGATGAACTGAAACACAACCTGCTTAACATCAGCCAGCTCTATGATAAAGGCTTCAGTATAAAATTTTTGCCAACCAGCTACATTATAAGCTTAAATGATAAAATTATTTTGCTAGAAAAAAGGATCAACAATGTTTACATACAAGATCTAAATTATTTTAAAGCTGATATTACTCTTTAGTTAAAAATAATTACTAATGAATCATGGCTGTGGCATAGGAGATTATGTCATGCAAGCATGAAAATTCTTAGAAAGATCACCCAAAAAGACTTAGTGAGAGTTGTCCCCAAACTAGAGTTCACTAAGGACCACTTGTGTGATGCTTGTTAGTTAAAAAAGTAAGTCAAATCATCCTTCCACTCAATCAAAGATATTAGCACTAGCAAACCCTTAGAAGTCCTTCACATGGATCTCTTTGGACCTATCAGCACTTCAAGCCTATGAGGGAAAGTCTTTGGGTATGTAATAGTTGATGATTATTCAAGGTTTATTTGGGTTAGATTTCTATCTCATAAAAGTAAATCATTTGAGGAGTTTAGATCTTTTTTCACTTGGATTCAGAGGAAACTAGGTTGTGAAATCTTAACCATTCATAGTGACCATGGTGGAGAATTTAAGAATAAAAAATTTGAGTCTTTAGGTAAGGAGTAAGGAATATATCATAATTTTTTAGCTCCTAGAACCCCTCAGCAGAACGGGATAGCTAAAAGGAAGAACATGACCCAGGTAGAAGCTACTAGAGCCATGTTAGCTGAATATTTACTTCCTAAATACTTCTAGGCAGAAGCGGTGAATACAGCCTGTTATATTCTGAATAGGGTAAATATTATATATAAGCTAAATAAGGCACCCTATGAAATTCTTAAGGGTAGGACACCTAACCTCTCTCACCTTCATGTCATTAGATGTAAAGTGTTTATTCTGAATAATAAAAGTCTCATCTAGGAAAGTTTGACCCAAAATCTGATGGAGTGTTCAAGTATTGGGAAATCTTATAGAGTCTTCAATAAAAGAACACTGGTAGTTGAGGAGACCAGTCATGCTGTATTTGATGAATCTGATAATTCTGGAGGGTCTAGGGAAAAAGAAAAAGAAGAGGTTATAGAAGTTACCCAAGGAGTAGAATCTATAAATTTGAAGAAAAGGGTAGAACCTAAAATTTCATTGTCTAGAGAATAGCGATATTCTTCAAGTCATCCTAAAGAACTAATCTTAGGAGATCCATCTGAAGGTGTTAGAACTAAGCACGGACTTAGAAAAGAAGTAAACCACTTTGCCTTCATTTCAATGACTGAACCCACCAACCTAAATCAAGCCTTATGTGATAAATTCTGGATCCTAGTAATACAGTAATAGTTGAATCAATTTATAAGGAATAATATTTGGGAGTTAGTAGAAAGACCTAAGAACCAGAGTATTATTTGAACAAAATAGGTTTTCAAAAATAAAATGAATGATTTTGGTGTAGTGGTGAGAAATAAAGCAAGATTAATTGCTAAGGGATATAATTAGATAAAAGGGATTAATTTTGAAGAGACCTTTACCCCTGTAGTTAGATTAGAAGCCATTAGGCTGTCACTAGCCTTTATTTGTTTTAAGGGATTTAAACTGTTTCAAATGGATTTTAAGAGTACCTTTCTGAATGGGGTGATAAAAGAAGATGTGTATATTGAACAACCCCCAAGCTTTAAATATTTATAATTTCTTAATCATGTGTTCAAACTTAAAAAGATTTTATATGGATTAAAATAAGCCCCTAGGGCATGGTATGAAAGACTTAGCACATTCCTACTATAAAGAACCTTTGTTAAGGGGAGCGTAGACACCACCCTATTTCTGAAAAAGGTAGGAGATGAACTTCTGATTGTTCAAATCTATGTTGATGATATTCTATTTGGATCCTCTGATAAAAGCCTTTTTGATGAATTTTCAAAAATGATGAGTAAAAAATTTGAGATGAGTATGATGGGAGAACTGACTTACTTTTTGGGGTTTAGCATTAGGTAGAAGGATGATGAAACTTTTCTTAGCCAATCAAAATACATTAAGGACATCCTTAAGAAGTATGAAATGAATAAAGTCAAGCCAATCAATACTCCCATGAGTTCTAGTGTTTAGTTAGACAATGATTCAAATGAAAAATATGTTGATCAAAAGAAATACAAAGGAATAATTATATTACTTCATTACTTGACTACTAGTAGACCTAATATTATATTTAGTGTTTGTCTCTATGTTAGATTTCAGGCTGATCTAAAAGAGTCCCATCTGACTGCTGTTAAGAGAATCCTTAGATTAGGGACCTGAGACTTAGGAATTTGGTATCCTAGGTATATCACATCTTTTGAAATCATATGATATTCTGATTCAGATTTTGTAAGATATTGAGTTAATAAAAAAAGTATTTTTGGGACATATCAATTCTTTTTTTTTTTGATGGAATGCTAGAAGCAATTTATTAACCAACAATAAACAGAACACTACAGTAAAGAAGCTTTAAGAGCATCCTCCTCAAGTAAAGAAACAAATAGAGGAGGTACCTCATTATTACCCAAAACTTCCCAAAAGAAATCAGATGAACGAGCATAGTTAGCACAGAAATCTGCTAACTTATTACTCTCTCTATTCACAAAATGAAATAACACAAGATTGAACCCATCTAGAAAAGATAAATCTATACATTGATCTTGCCCCTTGTTGTCCGACTTTTTATCAAAAATCTGTTGGACCACTTTCAATGATGTTCTTATTGTCTCCTTCTATAATGATACCCTTGAAATCATACATCCAATCTTGTATGAATCTCTTAGCCGAGAGGATTGTTAAAAGCTCCACTTGTGAAGAGTCCCAATGAATACATTTAATTCCAAAAGCACCAAAGAATCTTCCTTGATAATCCCTGAAAATGCCTCCAATACCACCATTGTAGTTACAATTTAAAGAAGCATCAACATTAAGTTTAATCCATTCGGGTGGAGGAGGATGCCAAGTATTAGACAGCTCACAAAGCTGATTGGAATCCCAGTAGCCCGAACTTCCATTGCAAGATGCTGCAGCCATATAAATAGCATTAATAGCCACCGTAGTAATGCTCTCTTCATTTTCACCATGTGCCACTTTACTTCTGCTTTTCCAGCTCATAAAGACCGACGAACAATACAAATTACCAAGGAAACGTCCATTAGTAGCCAATAGTTCCAGTCCCAACAAACAGTCTTCAAAGGAAGAAAAGACCGGTAAACACAGGCCCCAACTTCTAAGTACCGCTAAAACCTGCTTCAACTTATCATAATAAACAGCAATGTGATTCACATTTTCCTCAACATTACACCCTCTCGGACACATAGCATTTGAAACCAACCCCCTATGAGATAAAAACTCATTCGTAGGAATGGAATTATTGATTAAGCGCCACCAGAATAGTTCAATATGCGGCCTTAACTTGAGTTTCCTCTTCCAGCCCCCTGCCATCTCACCATTATCAAATCCACCAAGTTTCAGAGAAATAGTAGCAGCAAGAGACTTACCAGCAAACTTATACATAAGCTCCAATTGATCATCTTCCTGATCAGTATTAATAGGGACAAGTTTGATTAAATAAGCTAGCTGCTGGCCGAAGGTTTGCAATAATCTGTCCTCATTCCAAACTCCATTTGAAATGAAATAATTAAGTCTGGACATGTGCTCATCCATATTAACCACCAAGGTAGGCCATTTAGCAATGGGTTTATCAAGAACCCAAATATCATTCCAGGTATTTATTGCCTCACCTGTAGACACCTTCCATCTTAAAACTTGCTGTAAGGTTTTATATCCATGTAAAATAATCTTTATTGTAGGAGATCTAAGCCTTTTACCATAAAGATTGTTTACATCCTTTCCATATTTGGCGCGTAACATCCTATAAAGTAATGAATTTGAATCAGAAATAAAATTCCATGCAAACTTGGCACGGAGAGGACTCAACTTTACAACTATTGAAAGAACTCCTTGACCTCCCAAACATTTCGGCCTGCACATATTTTCCCAGGATACATAATGGAGTCCTTTGCTTCCATCTTGCTTATTCCATAAGAATTCCCTACACATTTTATCCAATGTATAAAGCACAGCCATAGGAACCAGAGTGTGAGACGAGAGAAAAATTGATAAGGAAGAGAACACCATTTTAGCAAGAAGAATCTTCCCTGCAAGACTAATAAAACGGTTCCCCCAACCATTTAACACTTTTGAAGCTTTCTCTATTGAGCTATTTCCTATCAATTCTCTATAACATATCAATTCATATATAATCTTTAGTCTCCTAGTCTAGTAGAAAATAGAACTCAGTTATACTGTCCACTATTGAAGTTAAGTAGATAACCTTAGGAAGTTGTGTGGCCCAGGTCCTTTGGTTAAAGCAAAAAATTTTGGATTTAGGACTTCTTGTAGGCACAATTTTGGTCCTATGTGATAACACTAGTGTCATCTGCATTTCAAAGAACCCAATCCAACATTCTAGTACCAAATACATAGACATCAAGCACCACTTTATTAGAGACCATGTTACAAAAAAAGACATAGAGTTACACCATATAGCCACTGAAACCAACTTACATATATCTTCACAAAACCACTAGCCTTTGAAACCTTCAACACCTTAAGAACTAGATTAGATGTGATAGATATTCATAGTTAAAAATGATGCTTTCATCTAGATTTTTGTTCTTCTTATTTTTATTATTTATTTATTTCTTTCTTTCTATATGTTTTATTTTATTTATCTTTCTTGCTAAATTTTATTTGTATGTTGATTTTTTTTTGAATTTTTGCTTTATGTTTTTTATTTCATGTAGTTATTTTTGATTTTTTTAAAAAAAATTAGATCTTTGCTCACATCTGCTAATGAACTTGCTTTTTAAAATGAGAATTTTTGCCTTATTTTTATTTAAAAACCTGTTAGTAGTGATTAACTTCTCTAAAATAGTTAAAGAATGGAATATCGATGATTGTTTCTCTTCCTCTAATCCCTTTAATGGTATATTTTTCTTTTTGAATTAAAATCTATTTCAAAATTAAAAAGTTAGACTTTGAAATAGATATCTATTTTATCTTCCTACAGTAATCTATATTATATGAATAGTATTCTAAATCATTAAATCTCCTTCATGTCTTTTAATCAGGTGGTTGCATTTATCATATATGTATGATTCTATTTTATGGGTTACTTTTTCTTATATTAAAAAGTGAGTTTCTTCCTCTCTTATATCTAGAAGATAATCTCACAACTGAGAGTCTTTAGAGATTCCAAAAGGAAGCAAGCTCCCAAAAGAGGCATAAAAAATGAGTCCAACATTAAAAAGATGTATAATCTTCACAAATTAATTACAAGATACACAAAATATATTAAAAATTAAAAGATGCATAAAGTGTGCCAAATAACTGAAAAAGAGGCATAAAATGAGCCCACAAAGAAACAAGCTTCCTTCACTTTCAAACATTTAAAAATCTTAGAAGAATCCATGTGCCACTTAATATTTTCAAACACTTGAAATTGAAAATCATGATTCTTGATTCTTTACTTTGCAATACTATTATATCAGATATTTTTCTGGAATGAAGTTTGAAAGGATCACTTTCCTTATCTAATTTCTTCCTTTTTGAATTAGATTTTTATTTAAAAGAAACTTTAAGCTGTAAGGTGTCCGAGGTAGAGTTTACAAAATCGAGTTTCTAACCTTTCTAGATTTCAGCATTGTCGATTCATTTCTTTCGAGTTTTTAAATTTAAAATTGAGAAAAAATTATCATTTACTAGAGCTGATTGTTAAAAAAAACTTTTATGTTTGTTTTAATGGTTGGTTTTTATCATAATTTTTTTTGTATTTTGTTGTTGATTTATGTCACCACCACCTCCTCCAAATGATCAAAATTCTTCCTTCTAGTCTATTAGTGCTTGTGTTTATGTGTTTGTACTAGTCTTTGGTTTTGTACTTTATTATATTTTAGTGCTTTTCTTCTTCCTCCTTTTTATGATGTCAAAAGGGGAGTAGTTGTTATCTGTTCGTTTGCTTATGCTTTAGTGGAATTTGTATTATTCTATTTCTATTTTGTCCTTTATGTCTTCTGTTTCTATTTTTTATCTTTAAAAGAAAAAAAAGAAAAAACAAAAATCCTCCTAGCTTTGAAATTTTTTCAGCAATATTTGTCATCATCAAAAAGAGGGAAATTGTTACAAATCTAAGCCCAAGTATAGTGATTTTGATGATAATAAATATTACTAGTTTCTTACTACTGCTATTCTTGCTTATCTATTTTATTTGTCATGCTCACTAACATTTTAGAATCACAAGCTAGCTTAAGATAGGGTAGATTAGGACTGAGTCAGTTTATAATTTTAATACTAATACATTTTTTACCTTTTTTTAGTCAAATGTAATGTGGTGGATCCTGAAACTAAGTAACCTTGTACACATACACTCAAGGGAGTGAGTAAGTAAGTTAAGGAAACTTTTATCTTTTAAACAAAACATACAAGATGATTATGTATCATCCTGGATAATTTATTTAGCTCAAAACACTAATTAGGGCTTATATGTCAAATAAGCTTGATTAAACTAATCATTCTGGACAATCCTATCATCATACAGGATGATATATATTAATCAAAAATCTAGCCACTAAACATGATATAAGCAAGATTTGATAATTAAAATTTTATTCTAATTATACAGGCCGATTCTAATAGTCCTAGATGATATGTAGCAATCATGCCTAAATTGATCCTGTGATTAGGGATCTAAGTATGGTTAGATTAAATGATCATATCGTACAAGATGATTGTCTATAATCGTCCAAGATGATCCATGATTTTTCTTCTAAACATACTAGATATCTCGAAAATTTTTCAGAATGATATTTTTGATTTGAACTAATCATACAGGACGATCACAAGATCGTCCGAGACGATCAGTACATTTTTTTCAAATCAGCCTAGACGTCCTGAACGATCTACTGGATGATAAATCATATTTTGAACTAATCGTACAGGATGATAAACTAATCATCCTGAACGATCAGCACAAATTTATTGCACTGTTCATACAGGAAACTCAAATCATCCTGCCTGGATGGGATGATTTATACTGATCATACAGGATAATCGATAGATCATCCTATATGATCTTTGACGGTAAATTAAAATTAGGGCACATTTTGAGGCCTCCTATTTAAGCTCTCTTAATTATTAATGATTAAATCTTTTGTTGATGTATTAACCCAAGAGAGAGCTTAGAGAAGGAGAAGGAGAGTTTGGGAGAGAGAGATAGAGGATCTTATGAGGGAGAGTTTGTGAGGGGATTCATAAAGGTTGCTCCAAGTAATGATTCAATCATCTTCTTCCTTCTTCAACCTTGATTCCTTGGTGGCTCTAGGGAGATATCGATGATCATCAGCATCAAATCCAAGTTCTCTACCTATTTCAAGTGGGAGTAAAAGGATTGTTAGGTTCTCTGCCTACTCCAGGAGGGAGTAAAAGGATTTCATGGTTCTCTACCAACTCCAGGTGGGAGTAAAAGGATTCTGAATTCTCTACCTTCACCAGGAGGGTGAAAAATGATTCAAGGTTCTCTACCTCACCAGGTCGGTGGAAAGATTTTGTAATGGCTTCTCAGCCTTGCTGTAAGAGCAAAAGGAGAGACACTAACTAATTAGTGCAATACCTAGAACTAGAGATTTTGGGGAGTGGGCGTGGGTCAGATTTGACCAAACCACTATAAAATTCAGTGTGCTCTTTCTTATTACTTTTTTCATATTTTATTTTTGCACTTTTCTTTGATTTATTCTGTTGTTAAAATCTTTTATTTTGATATCTGCTTCTGCTTAAGATTATTTAGCTTTTAAAATATTTAAAAAGATAAAAAAGATTTTTTATTTTTATTTAAGAATTTTAAAAAGTATACCAATTCACCCCCCTATCTTGGCTAGCCTCAGGCTAGTTTTGTAAGGTTTAACACCCTCACAAACTTTCACTAAGTAATACATTCTGCATTTATATCCTGCCTAAAAAGGAAAGCTAGCTAACCACCTAGTTGTATAAAATTCATGTTGTCTGGTCTTTATGAAAGATGGGTGGGTGGCTGAGCCTTTAGAAATTAAGGCCGATATCTAGAGAGGTTCCTAAGTGGCCTTGTACTTATGAAGGGTAGTATGCTTCTGAGACTAATGCAATTAAATTTTTGATTTTTAGTTAGTTTCTAATATAATGCATGCTTGTTAAAGTCCCCAAATCAAAAATATATGAAAATTAAAAAAAAGGCTTATAAAATAATTTTTTAGAAGACTAGACTTCCCCAAGTTCAGTGCCTCATCCTCATAGGTCGGATTATCTGAACTCTACCAGCAGACGGGGAAGTGTCTAAATAAGGAAAAAGAGGGATGCAACAATATGCATACGACCCAGGACAACCTCCGAATTATTGCCTAGATCGTTATCTTTTTATGTTATTTAATTCTTAAAATTTTGAGTTTTAATTACGAGTAGAAAAGTTTTATACCTAAAGGCCTAGCAAAATCAGGCACATACACATGCAAGAAAGAATCCTATAAAAAGTATATAATTTTTACTACACAAGCAAAGTAAAAACATCAATAAAATATCAACCAGAGTAAAAAGAGTATCCCAAAGTCCATGATAAGTGCCATATAATATACAGCCCAGTGTCTACAGAAAAGTAATGGTGGCTAGGCCCCACCGATAAAAACCTGGATTATATTCCTATGAAATGACACAAGTCTTAAAAATAAGGTATTTAATCTTGATCTTCATCTTCTGGTCCTTCTATGGATCGCCTTCCTTTAGTCTTCTTATGGTTCGTCCTCCATAGGGTACCCAAATGAAAAGAAATTTCCTATAAAGGGACTTTCTTTTCTCTTTGGATTCCTGATTTTTTATTAAAATGTCTCATTTTTATAAACTTTCATAACTCTTTACTTTAAATATATTACATCAGAAAAAAAAAATCTAGACTCTCCTACAGGGTTATCCTAAGCATTTAAAATAAAACATCTCAAGCAGTTATATACAAAAATGAAAATACTCATGCCATGCTCTTATTTATTTGGGGGCTAAGCGGCTGAAGCACATGTAGCAGTTTTATATATATATATATATATATATATATGATTTATTTATTTTAGCCCCCTTTTTAGCGCTGCATGAGCATGGCCATCCATAGAAAACATTGTTAGTATTAAAATCACTCATAACCTATGAGTAATCTATCGCCCATCACATCACAAAGAAAATACAGTAATAAAAATTATTATTATAGCAATCATCACAGAAAACTAAAATAACCAACACACGTGCCACATATTAAGCGTCACATCTCAGAAAAAGAAAGAAAACATCGACCTAACCTAAAGCTAGAAGTTGTGTCCAAACAAATAATTATATGTGTGTGTAATAGGCTGTGTGGTATCGGGTATGTCTTATGTTGGGCAATCAGTTCAAGTTATTTGTCGTGCGATCTGTTGAAGGTCGATGGGGAGTTTTAATTAAAGTTTAAATATTAGTATTTTGAGGTTAATTTTAATTAATTTAGTTGGTTGGTCCATCTTAATGCTTAGGGTAATGTTCTTTAAAATTTAAGTTGAATTAGTAAATTTAAGAAGGCTCGGGGTCATCCTATCTGTTGGGTCAAATGGGTCCAAAGTTGACTTTTAGAAACAATCTAAGTTCTAGAGTCCTAGTATTTTTATTAAATATTAGACCCTATGCAGAACAATTAGACTTTGAGTTTGCTGGATTTGGAGTTTTTTATACAAAGTTATGATTTTTAAAAGCTCGAGCCTAGTTATTGAACTACGGTTGCCCGAGGAGTTAACTTTTTTATTTAAGCTAATTTTTGGAATATTCATATTTTTAATAAATACTATATTTTAATTGGAGTTGAATGCCTTTTAGTCTTCTCAATTTAGATTTTTCTAGAATTAGTTATGATTTTTCAAAGTTAAGGTATTTAATTAATTATTAAAATTATTTAATTAAGGATATTTTAGGGATTTTCATCCAAATGAAGTCCAAAACCTCTTGGGATCTCCTCCAAAGGTCAGGAATGATCTAAGAAAGTGTTTGCGAATGTTTGGAAAATTTTTAGAATTTTTAATAATTTTTATTTAATTAATTTAATTAAAGGGTGATTTTTAATCGAGATTAAATTAGTGTTCAAATTAAGGTCCAATAAAGGGGATTTTAATTTTCTTGGATTAGGAATTCAATTCTGAAGAGTTTGATATATTATTGGCAATTTTTTGGTTTAATTTAGATTTATTAAAATTTTTTGAAGTTTTTTGGGTTTAATTAAAAAGGTAGGTTAGGGTTAATTAATTAAGGTTCTTAAAGGGTCCTAAAAATTTCTAGAAAATTCTAGGGAGGGTTTGAAATGTCACCAAATTTAAATGGTTCAAATTTCATGGCATTCAAAGGTGTATACTAATTTATGTTCTCTAGACGAGTCCTTAATTAATTTTGAGGTGTACCTTAAGATTTCTTTAAGTTCTCTAGACGGGTCCTTAATTATTATCTTTAAGATGTCACTAGGTTGCACAGGTTCAAATCAAGTATCCATGACTAACCCTTGGGTAATATAAGAAAAATGCAACATATAATCACAAGCCATGTCCTCAGAATTAGGAGAACCTAGACTAAGTACTCGTGCATCCTAAACATACAAAAGATTAAGCGATAATTAACATGACTAATGATATGATTACTAAATAATTAGAGTCTAATTATTCACTAATCATTCCCCATGAATTCAATTTACATGTCCAATCTATGTTTGAAATTTCAATATTAAAAGATTTAGATATATATAAAAATTTTAAAATACATATATATTAACATATATAAATATATAAGTTTCTAAATAAAATAATAAAAATATATATATATATATATATATATATATATTGAGAGATACACTGGTCATTTGAAAATAATTTAAAGCATAATAATTCAAAATAAATTTTTAATTTTTCAAAATACTTAATATACTATTTAATTAAATATTAAGGTAAAAAAATAATAAATAAATAATTAATTTTTAATTTTTGAAATTAATTTTAAATTAAAATTCTTAATTTTTTGATAATTTAAGGAATTATATTAATTTTTAGGATTTAAATTGAATTTAGTATGAATTTTTAAAGTTTAAGGTAATTAAAAGTATTTAAAATTTTTTTTAAAATAATTAATATTTAAAATAATTATTAAATCAAGTTAAATTAAAATTTGAAAGTTCTCTAAAATTTAAAATAAATTTAAAAATAATTTAATAAAATTTAAAAAATATTTGAGTTTAATTTAATTAAATATTAATTAAATATTTAAGTGTTTAGTTAATTAAAAATTTACTTTTAAAAAAATTATATTAAACTTAATGTAAATTAAATATTTTAAGAAATAATTCTCTAATTAAAAAATAATAATTATTTGAAAATAATTAATATTAATAAATATTAATTTGATATTTAAGGGTTTAATTAATTAGGATTTATTTTTAAATTAATATATATTTCAAATTTATTTATTTAAAATATTTTAATATGGAAATTTTTAATTTTTGAAAATATTTAATATGATATTTAATTAAATATTTAAAAATAAGGGTTTTTAAAATAATTTAAAATGTATAATATATTTTAAAATAATTTTAATTTTAAATAAAAGGTTATTAAATTCTAAAAATTTTGATATATTATTTGAATTTTTTGGATTTAAAAAAAATTAAATAATTATATTAAGAATTCTGAATTAAAAAGGATTTAAAATTAATTTTAAAACTAATTTTAAATAAAACGGCGGCAGTCAAACACATGGCGGGCTTTGATTGGTGGATTTGACTTAGGAGAGGTGGAGGGAGACTAGGGGAACTCAATGGAACCAAGGATCAGGCTTAAGGGAGGCTTAAGGCAAAAACAAAAACTAAGGTCCCCTCTAATGAAGCCTTAGGCCCTTATTTATAGTCCCAACCCTATAATGGACGACTAGGATCATTTCTAGGGTTAATTAGGAGGGATCTAGGCTTCCTTGGTCATGGTTTGGGTCAAGGGAAGGTTTGGAGGGGTTTAAATGCTCAAGGGGTCATGAATTTGACCCAAACAGGTCAAGTTTGACCAAATTATTCTTGGGTTGACCAAGCCAAGTGTTGACTAGGTCAATATGGTCAATCAAGTCTAAATTGACTAGGAGTTGAGCAAAGGGGTGTGTAAAATTGATTGAGACTCAAATAAAGGGGATTTGGGCTAGTTTCGTCAATCTAGGTTAACTTGGTCAACCAGGTTGACCCAGGACCTGGGTCTGGGCTCAATAGACTTGGTTTGACCCACTGAATCAAATGAGAGGGGTCTTAGGGTCTGGCTTGGTCAATTTGACCAAGTCAACTGCCCTTGACCCAAGTTTAGTGGAAAGCAAGGTCAACAAACGTACCCCCAATAGGGGTGGCGAATAACTAGTGAGCCATGCATATTGGCGTTGACCGAATGTGATAAGGGAAGTAAGATAAAAAACTTATGGAGGATCACTAAAGAAAGGAAGTAAGGAGATCATCTACTTGCCTTACCCTTTCGTAAGGGCAGAATAGAGAAATAAACAAAGATAAAGGGTCTCACATTGACTTGACCATATCGAAATAGTAAATATAGATAACTCGATATTCACCTAATCATATCGAAATAGTGAAACGAAGAGCAAAAGAGAAAAATAAACCAACTACCCGCCTGACCATATCAAAATAGTAGAATAGAAAGTGGAAGGATCTCGCATTCACCTGACCATATCAAAATAGTGAATGAGGGTGACTCAATACTCACCAAATCATATCGAAATAGTGAATATATATAAGTCACAAAATCTGATGTCTACCTGACCAAATCAAAACAGCAAGACAATTAAGAAAAGGTTCTGAAATTCACCTGACCATATCAAAATAGTGAATGTAGATAACTCGATGTTCATCTAACCATATCAAAATGATAAAATGAGGAGTGAAAGAAAGCTCAATAACCCCCTAACCCGAGGTATAAAATAGGGGGAATGAAGAGGTGGTAAAGTATGCCTCCCAGGGACTCTATCGGGCACCCAACTAAGAAAAGTTCAACATCTGCTGACCATATCAAAATAACAAATGTGAACGGCTCAATACTACCTGACCATATCGAAACAGTGAATAAGGAGTCAAGGTACAATGTCTGCCTGACCATATCGAAACAACATAACAAAATAGAAAAGTCACCTTGATAATAACCTGACGCATACCTGCATAAGAGTGTTAGGGAAAAGAAAAAGTAAATGGGAGAATCCCAAGGACACAGTTATCTAAGAAATCCTAAGCTAGCATTTTAGTTACCACATGATAGAGGATAACTCGTCGTGGCCAGGAGTTCCCAAATACCGACAGTATTTCTTAGGCAACACTAAAATCATATGAAGCAGGGGCATCAGACTAATGCCCCAATGAACAACAGAAAGAGATATGCCATCAGTAGAGTGTGAGAAGGGCGATCTCTTTCAAAGTGGGTAACAATTGAAGTAGCAAGGGGACACACTCACTACAAAGAACAAAGCTATATCAAGGAGAACAATCATTAAGGAATTACAGTGGTATACCCATATTAGCTGATGGAACCCTGTAAGGAGTGAGAACAACATCAACACATCCAAGGAATCTCTTTGGTAGCCCAAAGTTGGGTCCCAATGGGGAAGTGTGTGGCTAAAGAAGCCAGGGAGCTAATTTTCTGCTAAAAAATCAAAGCTCAAAAAGAGGTGATGCTAACCTTTGAGACATAATGTACTACATCACAATAAGGGAGACAAATTGAATTAGTGATGGGACACAATCGCCACCAAGGATAATAACTTAGAATAGGATCAACAATTATTAAAAGGTTATAGTGGTAACACCCACACCAACTGGTGGGATCCTGTGAGAGGTGAAAGTAAAGCCAATGCATCTATAGAACTACTCTGGCAGCTAAGAGTAGGGCATAAATGGGAGAGTAGGTTGGCAAAAGAGAGCAGAAAGGGGGCTGACCTTTCCCTAGATAATCCAAGCCTATGAGGAAGTGATGTTAACATCTAGGACAAGATGTACCACATCACCAATGAGGATAATGGCGATTATAAAGAATCATAACAAAATAAGTACAGGGTCATCTCTAAAGCAATCACAAAGATGCTTCAAAGAAGAGGGAAAGGGAGAGAAGTCTGGGGAAACTTGAGCTCTTGGAGAGTAAAACTGGGTTCCACATGTGAAAAGGGCAACTGGTTCTACTCAATTGAGAGCTTCTCTCTCTTTTATCACCATATTATATATATATATATATATATATATATATATATATATTTATGTTCGCAGTCATAGATTGGGCATATCCCATACTGTTAAAGAAAACATATGGTAGAGGGAACGTTTACCATATTTATGAGTTACTCCTAATATGAAATATCCTCTAATGATAGGAATACAACGAGAGGGAGATATGTTGGCTTTGATAACCAAGGACATATTTGCCACATGAATAAATATGGGGGGAGAGAGATTATACAGGATTTATAAAGAAGTGAAATATTGGCTTTGATAACCCAGGCCATATTCCACTCATGTGAATGAACCGGGGAGCACAATTACAACAAAATTAATATATAAATGAAATCCATATTAGGATAGTGGATCAACATTACCATTCCTGAGTAACATAGGTTGGTATGGACCTAATATCACATTCCCTAAGGGATCTAAGTCAATGGTTTTGATATCTTAGACCACATTCCACTCATATGAATGAATTGGGGAGCATAACTATCATAATAAAATTTATAGGAGAAAGAAATTCATATAGGGATAGTGGGTTAACATCACCACACCTGACTAACATAGGTTAGGTATGGACCCAGCATCACATTTCATAAGGGGTTTGAACTAGTGGTTTTAATGTCCCATACCACACTTGGGAGTGACAAGCAAAACTGAGAAGCTAAAATTTATGGTAGATTCAAAGGCATATGAATCCCATAAGTCGATACCGAGCTAGACAAACCATAAAGCTTGAATATACATAGATCATATGATTTACACTATAGGAACAAGAAAAATCTAAGAAAATAATACATATTAGTTTTGATAACCCAAACCATACTTGAGGGTGACAAGTGAAACTAGGAGGAACCAACCCTTGGAAAGGGGAGACAAATTGAAGGTTCTATGGGATAGCACCAATGTGATTGGTGTATATAGATATAAGCACAAACATCCCTACAACATATTAACATATCACCTTTAAGGATAGCCTTATACTCTTCGTAATGAACATCACGTGGTAGAGGACAAATCATCGTGGCCACATAGACTGTCGAAAAGTAAGAGGAATCCTTTCAGATGACACCTATACATAGGGAGATTTACTAGCGGTAGGGAAGCTCCCCCTATAATGTATGGAACTCAAGTATAGTATTTTTTAAGTACTGCCCATAGATGACAGGCATAGGGTGAACACCATTTGCATCAATGAGTAGGTAAGCACTACCTTCATAGGCTTGTTCTATGGTGAAGGGGCCATCCCAAATAAGCTTAAACTTACCACTTTGGCGACAGCGTGAAATGATAGGCCTACACAAGACAAGAACTAAGTCGCTAACCCGGAAAGTACGGCATCGAACAAGAAAAAATGTGACTCAGCCATGCAGTCCTGGTATAGCATAACATTCTGATGAGCTTGTAAATGAAGCTCTTCTAAATCATCGAGTTCTTCCAACCTTAGTCAGACATTATCCTCATGAAAAAGATTGTGACTAACTGCCATACACAACGAAGGGAACTCGGCCTCGAGTGGGATGACGACTTCAACCTAGAAGGCCAAAGCATATGGGGTAGACTGAGTAGGAGTGTGGTATGTAGTCCTGTAAGCCCATAAAGCTTCAAGTAATTTATCATGACACTCTCACTTATTTGCCACAAGAATTTTTTTTATCAGTTACATGGGAGTTTAATTAAATGCCTCTGCCAAACCATTAGCTTTAGGATAGTAGATCGAAGAGTATCACCAATTGATGTTATGGTAATGGGAAAATTTAGCAATTTTGGTGCTTCTAAATGATGAGCTGTTATCAGAAATTATACGATGCAAAACACTAAATTGGTAAATAATGTGATCGTAAAAAAGCGCATCACATCCTTTGATTTGACTTTCTTAAGTGGGATAGCTCCACTTAGAGAAGTAATCAGTGGTAGCCAAAATAAACCTATGACCCTTAAAGGAAGGAGGGTCAATAGGATCCACTACATCTGTGCCCCAACCCTCAAATAGCCAAGATGACACAGTAGGGTGCAATGGATTAGGAGGTTGGTGAATTATCGTGCTGTGAATTTAGCACTAGTGGCACTTTCTAACGTGTTTCATAGAAGTATAGATTATGGTCAGCCAATAGTAACCAAGGCATTTAATCCTACCCTTCATCTTTTGTCCAGACTGATGAGCACCACAAAGCCCCTTATGTATCCCACCCATGACCTTACGAGCCTCCTCATTGTTAAGGCAAAGCAGCCATATTTAGTCAAAAGAGTGTCGATACAAGGTGTCATTTAGATAAATAAATGATAAGGCTCTCTTTCTAATCTGAGCAGCAAGAGATCGATCATCAGGGAGCCGACCATATTTCAAATACTCAACCAAGATTGTATTATACGAACATTGTCGGCTAACTTGAATTTTAGGGTTATTTTGAGCCTTTATTTAAAATCATCCTTAATCCATCTTAGGGAATATTTTGCCACTTTTTTTGAGGGAGAGCTTATGTGAGAAGGGTTTGAAGAGGGAGCATTGCCTTGGGAGAGAGAGATGTAAGGCATGTAAGAGAAAATTCTTGTTGGAATAAGAGAGTGTGTGAGAGGGATTTCTACACATGGTTGCTCGGTGATTGTGCATATTCTTCCTCTAAGGTCAGTTTCTTACTTGAGGGAAACTACGGGAGGAGTCTCTTTGTGGGAAGGATCCTGCACTACACCAAGGCGGTGAAATAGATTCAACTACTCTGCCACACAGAGAAGGTAAAAGGGGTTCTGTTACTTTGCCATGCTGAGGCGGTGAAAGGGATTCGACTTCTCTATCACACCGAGGAGGTGGAAGAGATTTTATTGGCTTCTTCACCTTATTGTAGGGGAAAAAGGAGAGTCACTTAAAATTTTAGTGTAATTCTCAGAGTGGAGGACTCCGAGGAGTGGATGTAGGTCAAGGTTGACCGAATCACTATCAATCTCTGGTGTGTTTGTTCTTGGTTTTGCTTTTACTTACTTTTCACACTTTATTTATTGTATTTGCTTATTACAAAATTCATGATCTGTGAGCTTTGTGGTGCATTAAATGCAATCTTGATTTTCCTTAAGAAGAAAGAAAAAAAATTTATAAATAAAAAATGACCTAAATAATTTTTTTGAAATTTTTTTATATAAAAATCAAAACAACGTTTTTATGTGTTCAGTGTTGTCATATTATTTCAAAACACCAATTCACTTAATGTTCATCTGATATAATTTGCTTTGAATGTAGGAAGCAATGGCATTTAAGTCTTATTATCCCAACCTGAAAACTCACCCTATCAAGGAGAAGGGTGAAGAAAATACCAATTTCAAAAAGTGGAAGCAAACAATGTAGAAGGCTTTATGGGTAGATTTAGCCTCAGACTCTTTAGAACAAGAACCGATGAAAGAGGTAACAAACCTATGTTTAATGGATGATAAGTTTATTATCAACTTTGACTAGGCAAAGGTATGTGAGTTTACTTATGATGATTTACTTGTTATTTTAATTAAAATTCATGAATCATATAGAATGTTAAAGAAAAAATATGCTAGTTTAAAATCAAAATTTTTTTGAACTAGAAAAAGAGCATAAATCCTTAAAATCTGAACACATTGCATTAGATAAGAGCATGCTTCTCTACTTGATGAATTAAATAAGGAATATTTTGAATTAAGCAACTCACATGAATCCTTGAAATCTAAACCTATTGAACTAGAAAACACATTCAAGAAATTAGAAACACATACAATGGAACTAAATAGTAATGAGCATGCATTAAAATGAGAAGTGAAAGTTACAAGAATGCAAATGAGTTCTTAAAAAAAGAATGTATTTACACTTCAAAATAATACACCATTGCCTACACTAGCACAAAAGCCATAACCTGAGACACAACATGCATCTCAGATCCCTAGGAAGAGGCACTATCACCTACATAGGTTAGTGAATTCATTCCCAGGATTTAGATGCTATTCTTTTGACATGATAAAACACATAGCTCAAACTTGCACATTGCACCGTAGATCACATCTTTTTTGGAGGCCTAAATTATTTGCATCATAGTACAACATGCATTTTAATCATTCATTAAAAAATAAGGTGGAACTCAAACTCACTTGAGTTTCCAAATCTAACCAATGATTGACTTTATAAGGATGCTCCCATAAAAGGCCTAGTGAGAGCATGTGGTACTTAGATAGCGGGTGTTCAAGACATATGACATAAGACATAAAATAATTCATCACGCTGGAGGCTAGGGCGGAGGCAAGGTAACACTAACCGATAACATAACCAGGAAAGTGGTGGGCTCAGGTATGATTGTAAATTAAAAAAGTTTTATTATTAAAAATGTTATTTTCATAAATAGATTAAAACACAATTTTCTTAGTATTAGTCAGCTCTATGATAAGGGCTTTGACATAAATTTTTTTTCTATTAAATGCATGATGAGTTTAAATGGAAAAATTATTTTAGAATAGAAAGGGTATATTAACCTATATAAAAATATAAATTTTTAAATAAAAAAATTAAAAATAATTTAAAAATATATATATATATTTTAGAGATCCATTGGTCATTTGAAAATAATTTTAAAAAAAAAATTCAAAATAAATTTTTAATTTTTGAAAATACTTAATATAATATTTATTTCAATATTAATTAAATATTAAGGTAATTAAATAATAAAAAATAATTAAGAAAAATTAAGTTTTAATTTCTAAAATTAATTTTAAATTATAATTCTTAATTTTCTAAAGATTTTAAGGTATAATATTAAGTTTTAGGATTTAAATTGAATTTAGTATGAATCTTTAAATTTTAAGGTAATTAAAAGTATTTAAAAATAATATTAAAATAATTATTAAATCAAGTTAAATTAAATTTTAAAAGTTCTCTAAAATTTAAAATAAATTTGAAATATTTTTTATAAAATTTAAAAAAATTTTGAGTTTAATTTAATTAAATATTAATTAAGTATTTAAGTGTTTAATTAATTAAAATAAAAAAACTCTTATATTAAACTTATTTTTAAATTAAATATTTTAAGAAATAATTCTCTTATTTGAAAAAAAATTTAATTATTTGAAGATAATTAATATTAATAAATATTAATTAGATACTTAAGGGTTTAATTAATTAAGATTTATTTAAAAAATAAAAATATATCTTAAATTGATTAAATTTTATATTAATATATTTTTAAAATAATCATTTAATTATTTAAATATTTTACTGTGAAAATTTTTCATTTTTGAAAATATTTAATATGATATTTAATTAAATATTTAAAATAAGGGTTTTTTAAATAATTTTAATTTTAAATTACAGGTTATTAAATTCTTAAAATTTTGATATATTATATATATTTTTTGAATTTAAAAAATAGTTTTAAATAATTATTTAAAGAAATTAAAATTAATTTTAAAACTAATTTTAAATAAAATAACGACGGTTAGACACGCGGTGGGCTCCAATTGGTGGATTTAACTTGGGAGAGGTGGAGCGAGATTGGGGGAGCTCAATGGAACCAATGATCGGGCTTGAAAAGGCTTAGGGCAAAAAAAAAAAAACTAAGGTCCCCTATAATGAAGCCTTAGACCCCTATTTATAGTCCCAACCCAATGATGGACGGCTAGGATCATTTCTAGGGTTAACTAGGAGGGATCTAGGCTTCCTTGGCCATGGTTTGGGTCAAGGGGAGGTTTGGAGGGGTTTAAATGCTCAAGAGGTCATGAATTTGACCCAAATAGGTCAAGTTTGACCAAATTAGGCTTGGGTTGACCAAGCCAAGTGTTGACTAGGTTAACATAGTCAATCAAGTCCTAATTGACTAGGAGTTGAGCAAAGGGGTTGTGAAATTGATTGAGACTCAAATAAAGGGGATTATTTGAATGCTTTTCATGTGGAATGTTGGGACATATTTCCCACACTTGTGCTATCATAATAAAACACATTTAGTGTGGAGACCTAAGATGCATAAATCACAACATATCAAACATGCATCAGGATTATCATTGCCAAGAGGTGAACCCAAATTTATTTGGATTCTCAAGTCTAATGTTTGATATTTTTATAGAAACGCTCTCATACAAACCCTCGTGAGAGTATTTGGTACCTGGACAGTGGATGTTCAAAATATATGACTAGAGATGCAAATCAATTTATATCATTGGAGGCCAGGGCTGGAGGCAGAGTAACACTTGGAGATAACACCACTAAGAGAGTGGTGGGTACATGTATGATTGGTAAAATAAAAAAAATTATTGATTGAGAATGTTTTATTGGTTGAAGGCTTAAAATATAACTTGCTGAGTATTAGTCAGCTTTGTGATAAGGATTTTAATGTTAATTTTTTTCTTACAAGCTATATTATAAGCCAAAATAGAGTCAATGTGTTGCATGGAAATATGGTAAATAATATATACATGCTTGATTTAAACTGTGTTGAATCTTCTAATGCTTTTTATCTAGAAACTATTGCTGATAAATCTTGGTTATGGCATAAAAGACTTTGTCAAGCAAGCATGAAAAATCTTATAAAGATTGCCCAAAAAGAATTAGTTAGAGGCATACCCAAAGTAGAATTCACTGAGGATCATCTGTCTGATGCATGTCAATTAAGAAAATAGGTTGTCCTTCTTTTATTCAATCAAAGATCTTAGAACTAGCAAACCTTTAAAAATTCTTCATATGGATCTCTTTGGACCTGTTAGCACTATAAGTCTCAGAAAAAAAACTTTTGGATATGTGATTGTAGATGATTATTTGAGATTCACATGGATTAGACTGTTATCACATAAGAGTGAATCATTTGATGAGTTTAGAAATTTTTCTACTTGGATTCAAAGAAAGCTAGGTTGTGAAATTCTTGCGATTCATAGTGATTAAAGGCGAGAATTTGAAATTGAAAATTTTGAAGCTTTTTATAAGGAATAAGGTCACAACCTTTTAGCTCTTAAGACCCCTCAATAGAATGGGGTTGTTGAAATAAAGAATAGAACTTTGATAGAAGCTGATAGAGCCATGTTAACTAAATATTTACTTCCAAAATATTTTTGGGCTAAAGCGGTTAATACAGCGCGTTATGTTCTAAATAAGGTAAATATTAGATCTAGGCTGAATAAGACACCCTATGAACTTCTTAAGGGTTGGACACCCAACCTCTCACATTTACATATCTTTGGATGTAAAGTGTTCATTCATAATAATGAAAAAACTCTTTTAAGAAAATTTAATCCTAAATCTGATGAGAGAATTTTTCTAGGATATTCAAGTGTTGACAAATTCTATAGATTTTTTAACAAAAGGACATTGGTGGTAAAGGAGATCACTCATGTAGTTTTTGATGAGTCTGACATTTTAGGAGGACCTAAGTTAGAGGAAGAAGATGTTGAAGAAGTTACCTAAGCAATTGAAAATGCAAACCTTGAAGAAAGGGTTGAAATAGAAAATAGTTTGCCTAGAGAATAGAAATATTCTAAAAGCCATCCTAAAGAACTGATTTTAGGAGACCTGAGTGAAGGTGTTAGAACTAGACATGGATTAAGCAAAGAAGTGAATCACTCAACATTTATTTCAATGATTGAACCCATAAATATAAATCAAGAGCTTTCTAATAAATTTTGGATTTCAGCTATACAAGAAGAATTGAATCAATTTATTAGAAATAATATTTAGGAGTTGGTAAAAAGACCTAAAAATCAAAGTGTTGTCAGAACTAAGTGGGTTTTCAAAAATAAGAAGAATGATTCAGGTGTAGTGGTTAGAAATAAGGCAAGATTGGTGGCCAAGGGGTACAATCAAATAGAAGGAATTGATTTTGAGGAGACAATACAAACAAATATTTGAAGAGGATGAAGTCACAACTAATTTTATATGACCGATTTAATTCATCCAATGACTATTGACATGTGTATTGAACAATAAGATGAGGTCATCGTACATGATGAATGTCAATAATTAAGCAGACCTTGGCCATTGATTTAGTGAATTATAAAGATGCTCAATGTGGTGCTGATTGTATAGTACAAAGTGGATTATACATAATGATGTGAAATTTTTTCTTTTAATTTTTTAATTTTAAAAGGATATTTTGTGTGTGATGATCTGGATAAGCTTCTACTAACAAGTAATTCAACAAACCAAAAATAACAAAAATAAACAAAAATAATCACTATTTAAAAAAAAACACAACAAATAAACAAACAAACACACATTCTTCTAATCACACTTCTACCCCAATTTGTCAATGACACCTAGTTTAGTCCTAAGTGTACTGAAGGTGTCATAATTTAGGGGTTTTGGGAGGATGTCTGTTAATTGATTTTTAGTTGCTACGTAATGCAATTTTATATCTCTCTTAGCTACATGATCTCTAATAAAATGATGTTTAATGTCTATATACTTTGTGTGGGAGTGTTGAATTAGATTTTTGAAAATACAGATAGTACTAGAGTTATCACACATGATTGGTATAGTGCCTAAATATTAAGGATTTATTGCTTTAGCCATAAGACTTGAGTAACACAACTTTCTACAGCTATGTATTTCACATCAGCGGTGGATAGGACAACAAAATTATATTTTCTACTAGACCAAAAAACTAATGATTACCCTATGAATTAATAAGTTCCATAATTAATTTTTCTATCTATTCTACACCCTGGAAAGTCTGAGTCTGAAATTCCTATAATTTTAAATGAAGAGTTATTCCTTGGATACTATATACCTAAGTTTTGGGTGCCCATAAGTTATCTAAGATTTCTTTTAACTGCAGTTATATAAGATTCTTTGGGATCATCTTGGAATATAGCACATAAATAAACACTAAGCATTCTATCTAGTTTTCTAGCAGTCAATACAAAAGTGATCCTATTATCCCCTGATACTTTTTTTATCTACTAATTTTCCATTTATATCCTTGTTTAATTAAACTATTAAGCTCATCAGAGTATTTGTTATTTTAGCACTATTCATATCATATTTCTTTAGAATTTCTTTAATATACTTACTCTGACTGAGAAATGTACCATCTTCCCTTTGCTTCACACAAAATCCAAGAAAATAGGTTAGTTATCCTATTATGCCCATTTCAAACTCTATACTCATAATTTTTTAAAATTTATTACAAAGATTTTCATTTGTTAATTCAAATAATATATTATCTATATATATTTGAACAATGAGTAAACCATCTCTTACTTTCTTAAGAAATATGGTGGTATCTACACTACCCTTAATAAATGACCTATCCTAGGTGCTTGCTTCAACCCATATAAAGCCATTTTAAGTTTGTACACATGGTTAAGAGAAGATGAATTTTCAAATCTTATAGGTTGCTCTATATAGACATCTTCCTTAATAATCCTATTTAGAAAGGCACTTTTTACATCCATTTGATATAACTTGAAGCTTCTAAAACATGTAGAGACAAACAGTATTATGATGGCTTCTAATCTAGCTACAGGGGCAAAGATCTTCTCAAAATCAATACATTCAATTTGATAGTGCAACTTACCTACTAGCCTACTCTTATTCCTGACCACTACTCTAGAATTATTCATCTTATTCTTGAATACCCACTTAGTACCTACTACACTCTAGTCCTTAAGTATTTTAATCAACTCTCAAACATCATTCCTAACAAATTGATTTAACTCTTCTTGTATAAGTAGCATACATAATTCATCAGATAAAGCTTGGTATATATTTATGGGTTCTATCAAAAAGATGAAAGCAAAATGATTAACTTCCTTCCTAAGTCTATGCCCAGTTCCAACTCCTACATAAGGATCTCCTAAGATGAGCTCCTTAAGGTGACTAGATGAGTGTCTCCTTTCTCTAGCAATGGATCCTGAGGTTCTTTTCTATCTCCTAAGTCAATAGACTTTACTCCTTGGGTAATCTCTACCTCTTCATCTTCTTCTAACCTAGGCTCATCAGATTTAGCATATTTATTAAACACAATATAGGTGAACTCCTCTACAAATAAGGTTATCTTATTAAAGATTATATAAGCTTTACTATAGAGGAATAGCTAGAAGCATCCTTCATCAGACTTAGGATGAAACATTCCTAGAGGAGATTTTCAATTGATAAGGACAAAATATTTACACCCAAAGACATAAAGATGTGACAGATTGGGTGTCGTACCCTTAAGTAACTTATAAGGTGTATTATTTAATTTTGATCTAATATTTATCCTATTCAAAAGATAACCAGTAGTATTTATTACTTCTACCCAAAACTATCAAGGGAGGGAATATTCAGCTAATGTAACCCTAGTAGCTTCCACTAAAGTTTTATTTTTTCCATTTAGCTATCATGATCTGCTGAGGGGTCCTAGGGGCAAAGAAACTATGCTCAATTCCATATTTCTTATAAAAAAATTAAAATTTCTAATTTTTACATTCGCCACCATGATCACTATGGATTGTGAAAATCATAAGTCCTAGCTTCATTTGTATCCAAGTGGAGAATACTATAAATTTCTCAAATGACTGACTTTTATGAAATAAAAATCTAACCCAAGTGAATCTTAAAAAATCATTAATTATCACAAACCCAAAACTTTTAACACCTAAGCTGGTTGTATTAATGGGACCAAATAAATCCATGTGTAAGATATCTAATGGTCTTGTGTTGGTGATGTCCTTAATGGAATAAAAAGATGTCTTAATTTTTTTCCTAATTGGTATCATCATAGAGATAATCCTTAGAGAAGTCTAGCTTGGGTATTATGTCTCTAGCTAGGTTTTTCTGAGTAATCTTCCTAAGGGTTTTTATGCTTGTATGGCATAGTCGCCTATGTCAGAACCACTATTCATCAACAAAAGTTTTAAGACAGAGTATTTAAATTATCAATATAAGATAGATCGAGTATGTAAATATTAATACTTTCATTTTGTACGAAGAATAGACTCCAATACGATCAGTTCAAGTGAAGCTAAACTGATGGTACAATATGAATCATGGATTGTACAATACGATTAGTAAATATTACTTAAGTTCATCCAAGATGATAAAAAATCATCTATGCTGATCAACTTGTATAATTTGTATCATACTATATGATTCATTCAATAAATCAAGGTTTGTCAAGGATGATCCCTTGGATGATAAAACATTATCTCTGTTGATCGTCCAGTACGATCATGATCATACAGTATGATCGCCATTCATTATTTAAAGGGATTAGTTTAGACAAGATCTCAATTATCTATAGTATGAACCCATTCATACAGTATAATTAGTTCAAAAATCAAATTTCAAATACTTGCCTAAATATGATTGATGGCCGGGGCTTTGATTTCAACTGATCATCCTATATGATCGTATAGTATGATTAGTTCATTTAGATTAATCATTAAATAGGTCATTTAAACTAATTTTTTAAATAATAGATCATACAGTATGATTTAGATCATATGGTAAGAACTCTAGAAAATATAAAATTCCTCTGCATGGTCATTAAGCTAGCACACACCTTTATGAAACATTTGACTCAAAATATAAAAAATAAATAAATAAAATTATAGACTCTTACAAGCATCAACATATTCTTCCCAATCTTGAGTTTATCCTTTATTGCATGATTTATAATGTCCCTAAAATGTTATTGTGATTAAAATAATTATATAAAAATGATACTAGGAGAAATAAAATTAAATCCGATAATGTTTGTTATCATAAAAATCATTAGCTTGGGCTCTCATATTGCAAAAATGGACCCATCAAAGGCAATCACTAGAGTTGAGGTAGAGGCAACTCCATGGAGAGTGGTGTTCTTCAAGATTTGAGAACATTCCCCTAATAATGAGAATGGCATGGTAAGTTCTTGTAAGGCTCAATGAATGGAAGCAATTGTTACTAAAGAGTTGGTTGCCATTGAGGTTGTAGTGACTTTAACCAAGGTTAAGTTAGCTACTCCTCAAAAGAATGTACGAAAATATTACTTGTAATCCTTATAGCAAACTCTATATGTTGGTTGGACCTCTCCTTCCACCAATGAGCCCATGATGTGCCTCTCCTTGAGTGAGTTTCTTCATAACTCAAGTGAGCTTGAGACATTATCAATGATACAATAAGAGCATGGCTGATACACAAAGATGACTATCCACCACAATAGAATGGTTGAAGTTCTTTTAACTTTTATAGATATGGATTACTCTGTTGCTGATCCCTCAATGTTAACTATAAGAGCACCTCTTGTGATGATGAGTGCTCCCACTACCATGCTTCTTGTAATCTTCACATGACTAAAAACCCACTAGTGACATATTAATGATTCTCATAAAAATTCATATATGCATAAAAATCTATGTGGGAGCATCGTGAAGCTATGCTAAAGAGGAAAAGTATGTTAGCCTCTCTTTATTCTAAGTTTTGGTTGTGACAGTTTAGTGGCACTAGAGAGCTAGATTGTGGTGCTAGCTTATCTATTCTAAAGAAACTAGAGGCAACAGTATGTCACTGAGGTCTAGAGCTCCACAGTGTTGGATTAAAATTTTAATTTTTCTTAATTATCTTCTTCTACTATCCCAATATCAAATACCTTAACAGGGAAAATTCATATATGCTTGGTCGAGAAGGAGAAGGAGAAGGAGAAGAGGAGAGGAAGAGGAAGAAATCTCCTAGGCATTTCCATTAATTCTCCAAGTTATCAAAGTTGCTCTAAATGTGGTTAGGTACCCCGAATCCTATTTATGTTTGTAATAATTTTGAGTTTTAGTTTTTTCTCTCCCAAATCTAATTAAAAGGCATTAACTCCTTATTTAATGATCTTTTACCATACAACTTTAGATATATGATATATATGATTATTCTTCATATTTTGATATGATCATCTTATATTTCCACCATGAATGTATTTGTAGTATTTTGGCTGAAATAATAAAAATACAGGCATAATAAATAAATTAGGATTGTTATATTTATTCCATCTCGATTGACATGACATAACATGCATCTGTTATAATATGTATGACATGCAGGTATACTAAAATGAGCACACTATTGATAAGATATGCATACCAACAATATAGTACAATGATCAAAATGTTAATTGCACAACATACCCATATGATACATGAAGCATGTTATGATACTAGAAGTATATATCATTATTATGATGTAGCATATGTATGTGTAATTGCAAGAAATATTAGCTAGTTATTAACTTATTCATGCTGGAAATAGCAAGACACCACCCTATACATGAGGGAGGGGTGATAGACTTTCCTTTAAAGATATAAGATGTAATATTGAAAGTTAGGTGAACAAGATACACCGATGGGAAAGAGTGATGACTCTTACAAGAAGCCACCTAATAATGGCAATGATATAATATGATAGAATAAGATTCAACAATAAACATGAAAACACAATATAATTAGCTGAATGTCTTGGCTTGAATTAAAATGAGTATGATATTATATACATATATAACATGATTTAATGTGATTAGATGTTACATGAACATAAATAAGCTATATAGTATATGAACTTGATATGAAATAATACTGATGTATGTATAGGTACATGATACACATGTTACATGATACTAATACGTGATCTATGATATATAATGCATACTACTACATGCTACATGATTGTTGATCTCATTTTTGTGTGAGGTCAAGAACACCAAACTAAAATTCAATCCAAATCAATCAAAATCAAAAATCCAATTCAAAATCTAAAATCTAAAAATCAATTATCAAAATTCAAATCCAAAACCCTTAGTCCAAAACCAATTTATGAAAAAAATTTAAATCCTTCAAAACCCTATGTAATGCACATATTAGAGTTGATCTAAAAAGAAGAGATTCAAAGTTGATCAGATTTTGATTCAAAGCTCGAGGTGTTTCTTGAGATCAAAATCTCAAATAGACTTTGGAAGGTTTGCATTGCATTTGATGGACGTTTGAAGGAAAGGAATTTTGGAAGAATGGATATGAAGTTCTTCTGACAGAGAGAGAGTTCTCTTCCTTTCTCCTAATGACTAAAACAGTTCTCTACTACTCTACTAGGGAGTTCAGTGCTACTGTGCAAGTCATTTCGCAAGAGGAAAAGAAAATTGCTAGTGCAGCGAGATTTGGAAAAGAGGACATTTGAACATGAATGATTTTTGTATTTATGCCAGAAATCTTTCTCTTTACAAATGACTACAATAGCTCACTACTGTACTGCTGGGGATTTAAGTGCTAGTGTGTATGTCATTTATTTGGGGAAAGAGAAGAAATTTATTGTCAAAAATGAATTTTGAAGGAGACAGTTGAATATGAATGATTTTTTTTATAGGAATCTTTCCTTTCTCAAATGACTACAATAGCTCGCCACTATTCTGCTAGGGATCTAGGTGTTATTGTGTGTGTCATTATACAAAGAAAGGAAAAGGAATTTGCTAGTGAAGAATTTAAGGAAACCACTAGGAAAGGGGCCCAAGAGGCTTTATCCTATTCTAATGATTGAAGTCCTTAAGGAAAGGAAGCACAGGGACTCACTCCTAACCTTAACTGACAGGAATTCTTAATGTGATTCAACTGATTTTGAGGAGAGGAAGCACGGGGACTCAATTCTACTACTAAGAAACCAAAGGGTAATTTCATTTTCCCTTAGGTTTAAAGACAGGAAGCACGGGGACTCACACCTAATCTCCAGACACTAAAGATGACTAAGCTATAAAGGGGCCCAACAGGCTTAAATCCAACAACAGCTAACTAAGGTCTGAGGAAATAGGAAGCTCGGGGACTCACACCTATTCCTAATAGACCAAATTTGTTTTGGATTTTCAATGACTAACCTAGCAAAAAAGCATGGGGACTCATATCTAACTAGGGGAACTAGCCTAGAAGATAGTCTAGCTAAACCTCTAAGGATTTTGACAAAAACTATCAAACCTGATTTGATTATAATCCTAAGGAAAGGAAGCACGAGGACTCACACCTATCCTTTAAAAACTAGACCACCACTAGTTAGTCAAGATCCTAGGAGGTAGGAAGCTCGGGGACTCACACCTACTCCTAAAAGATCAAATTTCTTTAGGGTTTTCAATGACTAACCTAGCTTGAAAGTATAATGACTCACATCTAACCAGGGAAACTAGCTAAGGAGATAGTCTACCTAAACCTCTAAAGATTTTGGCAAAAACTATCTAATCTAATTTGATTCTAATCCTAAGAAAAGAAAGCACGGGGACTCACGCCTATCCTTAAAAGACTAGAGGTTGACTAACCATGATGTGGCCCAACTAGCTTAAATCCACCACTAGTCAATCAAGATCCTCGTAGGTAGGAAGCACGGGGACTCACATCTACTCCTAAAAGATTAAATTTTTTTTAGGTTTTCAATGGCTAACCTAGCAAGAAAGTATGAGAACTCACATCTAACCAAGGGAATTAGCCAAGAAGATAATATACTTAAACCTCTAAGGATTTTGGCAAAAACTATCTAACCCGATTTGATTCTAATCCTAAGGAACGAAAGCATGGGGACTCACACCTATCCTTAAAAGATTAGAGGGTGACTAACTAGAATGGGGCCCAGCAGGCTTAAACCCACCACTAGTAAGTTAAGATCCTAGGAAGTAGGATGCATGGGGACTCACATCTAACTAGGGGAACTAGCCAAGGAGATAGTCTACCTAAACCTCTAAGGATTTTAGCAAAAACTATCTAACCCGATTTGATTCTAATCCTATGTAAAGGAAGCACGAGGACTCACACTTATTCTTAAAAGACTAGAGTGTGATTAACTAGGATGGGGCCCAGCAAGCTTAAATCCACTAGTCAGTCAAGATCCTAGGAGGTAGGAAGCTCAGGGACTCACACCTTCTCCTATAAGATCAATTTTCTTTTAGGTTTTCAATGACTAACCTAGCTAGAAAGCATGGGGACTCACATCTAACTAGGGGAATTAGCCAAGGAGATAGTCCACCTAAACCTCTAAGGATTTTGGCAAAAACTATCTAACCCGAATTAATTCTAATCCTAAGGAAAGGAAGCATGAGTAGTCACACCTATCCTTAAAAGTTTAGAGGGTGACTAACTAAGATGAGGCCCAACAGGCTTAAATCCACCACTAGTTAGTCGAGATCCTAGGAGGTAAGAAGTACGGGGACTCACACCTACTCCTAAAAGATCAAATTTGTTTTAAGTTTTTAATGACTAACCTAGCTAAAAAGCATGGGGACTCATATCTAACTAGGGGAACTAGCCAAGGAGATAGTCTACCTAAATCTCTAAGGATTTTGGCAAAAACTATCTAACCCGATTTGATTCTAATCCTAAAGAAAGGAAGCACGAGGACTCATACCTATCTTTAAAAAACTAGAGGGTGACTAACTAGGATTGGACCCAGTAGGCTTAAATCCACCACTAGTCAGTCGAGATTCTAGGAGGTAGGAAGCACGAGGACTCACACCTACTCCTAAAAGATCAAATTTCTTTTGGGTTTTCAATGACTATCCTAGCTAGAAAGCACGGGGACTCATATCTAACCTGGGGAACTAGCCAAGGAGATAGTCTACCTAAACCTCTAAGGATTTTGGCAAAAATTATCTAACCTGATTTGATTCTAATCTTAAGGAAGCCGAGGACTCACACCTATCCTTAAAAGACTAGAGAATTTTGATTTGACATATTTGAATTAGATTTAAATTTTGAATTTTGAATTTCAATTGAGTTTGATTTGGTTTGAGATTGATTGAAATTTTGATTTAAGATAGAGATCTAAATTTGGAAGATTTTGAATTTGAATTTGGAGAATTTCTAATTCAAAATTTTTGAATTTGAAGATTTTTCTTTGATGTTGAATTCGATGCTCATCAAGCATAACACTTCTTGAGGAACTACCCTATTCGGAGGAAGCATTAGGTGGTTTCCTTAATTAGTTCATAGAAACCTCATTCCTGATTATCTCTATAATAAACAATCCCTCTTACATTGGTTTGAAATTCCCACCAATTTTTTGATGGGCTGAAATAGGTCTCTGAAGGACAAAGACCAAGTCTCATGCTTGGAAAGTTCTAGGTACAAACAAATTTATCAGGAGCTTGAACCATCTATGATTTCTATAATTCCAAATTTTGTCGAGCTTGCAAATGAATTCTTCAAGGCCCTCAAGATCTTCCAATTGGAGTCAGGCACTTTGGTCAGTTAACATTTGATTTTGAACAGTAATGCTTAACGATGGAAGCTTACACTTATAAATGGAGAATGGCCTTGGACCCATTTGAATGGCAATTATCTTGGGTCCACTATCAGATATGATTTTTTTAGGATTGTTGAATTTCAATCTTGGAATGATCAATTTCAATTTTATGGTGCCTCATTTATGAAGCCCAACAAATTTTTGAAATGATTCCATAAACACACTTCAGAGATTCATTTCGAGATCATAATGAGGTAACAGCTCAATGATGACTCTAAAGTCATAAATAACGGACACAATCCTTAAATTTGAAAGGCAATTTCATGAAGTTGTTTGATTTCTCCTCACTCAACAAAGAGTTAATGAAAATGAGACCAGAGTCACTTTCTGCTCCAAGGTTAATTTTCATTACTTCAACAATAATTTATTGAATTTCGTATTCAAATTTAGGAGGTGCATCCCTAAATTAAACCTCATCTAAAGTGTCTAAAGAAAACTCATTGCAAGGATAAATGGTTTTGATAAAGACCCTATCAGATTCAAGGTGATTAGTTTTCATGACACAAAATTCATTATCATGAAATGCACTAATAACATCAAAGCTAATACAATTTTTTGAATTTTTTTACTATGCCAAAAAGGCTTTTATGGTATTTAACTTGTCCATTGGTCCATTTTCATGATATGGAAACTTGAGAAATTTAAATTCTTGACTCATAGGAGAAATTAGGAGAGCTCTTAATCGCTAACTCGACAACCTTGTGATGAAACAATGGGGTTAGAGCCAGGCTTTTGATTTTTTTTTTTTATCTAGCTTTTCATATATAGTTAATTCAGATTCATCACTTTCTGAATGTTTCTTCACTTGATCACTATCTCGTTCCATATTGATATTAAAATTTGAAAGAGGACTTATTTTGCTGTAATCAAAAGGGATTTTTGCACATTGCATATTTAAATCATCATTTGAACTTGACTCTAATTCAATGTGCATTGATATTATTTTCTTTCAAATGAAACACAACCTCGTCCACATGTTGGGCCATCTTCCCACCTCTTTGAGGATAAATGTTTGAAGGCCTCAAGATCACAGTTTTGAGGTCATGCTCTTTATCCATATATTTTTCCATTTCTTTTTTTTTTTGCTTTATTTTCTTTTTCTTTGTCTTTCACTTTATTTCCTTTTTTATCACTTATTTTCTTCCCCCTATTTAGTTGTATTTTCATATTTGGAATAGAAAGCAAATCTTTTGGATGCATGGCATGCAGCGTTTTCATAAATCATTCATGAATAGAGAATTATTGCAAATCACCCGGAATCATATGTTTAGTGCCATCGCATTAATACTTGATGCACTTAGTGAAGCGTAGATGGGATCATTTTGTACTCATGAATCCAGAGTCTACCTAAGAGTGCATTAAAGGACATTTTTGAATCAATTATATGAAATTTTGCTTCTAAATTTTTTTAAACTCTCCAATTTCTTATAGAAATGCTAAAACGAACACATTCTCGATATTTTTAATGGACCCATGTAGCATCATCTTTTCAGAGCTAAGTCTAAACTCATCCATTTCAAGATTGATGAAAGTCTATATGTTCATAATATTGATCGATGCACCCTAGATCAACAAGAACTCTTAACAGTTTGAAAGTTCCCATATTTATTGAAACAAAAGTGGGTAATTGTGATAAGCAGTTATTGAAGTACAAAGCTTAATCTTATGAGGTTGAAGCTAATTGAGCTAGGCCAATCTCTAAATCGAGAGATGCCCTAATTAGAAACTCTCTTGTTTCTTTTGATAAAATGAGGGCATTATGAATGCTCAACTTAGCTAGCAACTTCCTAAGATGAGCTGAACCATTATAATAAACCTTTGGAGCATTAGAATTAGGATCCAATGCATCTGGGGAAGAATTTGATAGTTGATTTAAAGAGTGAGTTCAATCGCTAGAAAATAATTATTCACCGTTCTTATTGCTTGTAAGCATATGTGGTACAATCCTCACCATTTGAAGATTATATTTCTATAATCCCTTCAGGAGAAGAAACTATTGTAGGGTATATACACTGCCCCTAGGTAATTCTGTGTCATTTTATAATATGGCATCAAAATTTGAGAAGTCTATCATAACACGACTCCCTTAAAATTTGAATTCAGGGGCATCATTATCTGATAAGTCCTCAAATTTATCATCCTCATTAAAGATTTGACATTAGAGGGTCATCTTTCATAGAATTCTATTTTGATCATTAGTAAGATTAACATTTTCAACATTTTCCCTCCTTAATTACCAGTGACCTAGTAATTATGAGAGTGGCACCTCTAGCTGGTTTTTAAACCTCCTCCTTTAAAGATGATGTAGTGGAATGCTGATAAAAGCATAATCTAACATCATCTAATAAAGTGGATAGATCATAACCCTCAACTTGGGGCCTATGGACTATTGCTGGTGTTTGCTCATTTTTCATTTGGCTGATACTAGGTGAGACAGACTTCTTTTGAAGAGATTTGAGAGAAGCAGTGAACTCTCCATCGGCCTTAGATTTAGCTTGCTTCAAGGCTTTCAACTCAGTAGCTTTTCTTGTTTTGACCATTTTCTTTCTAATACTTCTACTTTTATTTCTTTTTTGAGCTCTGGTCAGGGGAGGAAGGGTAGAAGTTGAGCCAACCTTGAACACTATAGAATTTTTTATTCACAAATATCTGTAAATTTTTACTTCTTGTCTTCTCTAGTAAGATATATAATGGGTATAGAAGTAACATCAACCCTCTTCTTATGAATAGATGAGTTAGACCCTGACCCTAAAGATATCTCTACTAGAAGATTATCCATCTGGTCATCATCATTCAGATCGATTATCTTACTTCCCTTTATTGGTAGCACAATGCTCTTGAAACCCATTTCAAACTTGATTGTATTTCTAGAATCTATTTCCTTAATAGAAAATATCAGTTTTCCTTCCTTTCTTTCAGCAAATTTGAAAATTTGAACCTTCAATCAGTCTTCTAAGAATTTGATAATGCTTCTGAAGTTAAATTTAAAATCTTTTATATACATTCTAGTTATAGGGAAATGTAACTGAAATATATATTGATGAGATGAAAAGAATTTTTCTTCAAGTCAAAAATTTTGATTTTGATTGGAATTTAGACTTTGGAGATTTTTGATTTAGAGAGAATTGATTTTGAAATCTGCCCAACCATCTATATCGATTTACAAATGAATGAAATAATGATATAATGGTCAAGCAGATATGAAAGAATTTGGAGATTAATTGATTTTGGGGAGTTTTGACTTTGATTGAATTTTCAAAATTATTTCTGAGAAGTTTTTGAATTTCAAAACCTTGCCTTATTAGATTTTCATCCAATATGTAGCTCTTGAAATTCAAGAAGCTTAGTAAGGATTTTAAAGAATTGGCATTACTCTCTTTCTTTTCTTAGCAAGCTGCATTCTTATTAGAAACCTCACTCACCCCTCTGACTTTTTAGATGCTGATCACACTTATCCAAGGAAGAAATGAGTAAGGCAACCAGCGGGAGAAAGGTAGTCTTAACTTATGATGAGCATAGGTATACTACTGATGTAGAAAATATTTACCACTACTAGAGATAGAGAGAGGAACCCTCCTCAATGGAGTCACCAGAAAAACCTGTGGGAAAATAAAGTTTTGGAAAGCCCACATGGATTCGGGGTGTTCCTATTTTTGTGATCAAATGCGACATTGAGAATAACGTACTATCTCGAAAGATATAAATGATATTCTACAATGGATTCATATACAAAAATAAGGTTTTTAAAATCTTTCGTTTTCTTAATCAAATACAGATAAAAGAATAATATAATATCTCGAGAGACAAAAATGTCATTCTAAAATCATATTTAGAAGACAAAAATGAGGTTTTGAAAATTTTCCAATTTTGCTATTAAATACAATAATGATCATATCATATCACCTTAAAAAGGTGAAAATAATATTCTACAATAGTATTCAAATACAAAAATGGATTTTAAAAAATTGTACTTTCTTAGAGATTTTTTCACTATCTTATGAAAAACAATCTAAAGTTACAGATTCCCCATAAGGGAAAGCCCTTATGGTTAATTGCATCCCGGGAGAAATGAATCTCCCATGAATACTCTCAATTAAATTAGTGGCAAGTATTTTCTTGGATTTTAAAGATTAAGACAAGGATGAGGGATTTTAGAATTTTCAAGGAGATAGGAGCAATATTGAGCAGTTCTTTTTGGAGGTAAAAGGAGGAAGGGTAGGGAATACTTTAAGATTTTTAGACCACCTAGAAGTACTCCTACCTATCCTATGGTAGGGCTTTAATATTTTGAGATGAGATTTAGTTTATTTAAGTTAACATTTTATTAGAAAGTTAGGACTTATATCCCCGATCACCAGATCGAGAGAATGCCTAGGAGGTGAGGGTGGAGACTAACCTATTAGGTGGGTATGATGTCCCTGGTCAAGATCCCATGGTTTTCCATCATCCAAGGTTTGTTAGTATCCTTAGCCTACTTAATTGAGTGTCGACCAAAGGATCCTTATTAGCAACTCCCCTCGTTCAAGGGACTTCATAGGCAAAGGGGCTGGGGAGCTAATCCAAGGCTGATAAATAGGAAGTGCACGGGCCTATGGACAGTAAACCTATATCTATGTTATCTAACCTAAGGATAATCTATCACCCATCATATCAATTCATAGAGAAAGCATCAAAATAATCATCATAAAAATCTAGCATAGTAAGTAACAATCAACCAACACTCATTTCACATGCATATCAACACATCTTAGAAACAGAAAGAAACACCAGCCTAACCTAAAGCTAGAGTTCGTATCCTACAAACCAATCTAAGTTTGAGTAGTAGGCTATATGGTTTGGATATATCCTATATAGGGTAATTCGTTAAAGTTGCTTAGTGTTTTGATTTGTTGAAGGTTAAAGGGAAATTTTGATTTAAGTTTAAGTATTAATGCCTTAATGTTAATTTTAAAATATATTTTTAGATGTTTAGTGATTACTACCTTTATTTACACTAAGGCCATAAAGTTTATGTTACCTTCCTTGGGCTAAATCAATAGCCTCATAGGCCCGAGTTACCCAATAGTAACCAATTTTGTTAAGTTAATTTAATTGGTTGGAGCTTAAGGTATTAATTAAATGATTTTAAATGATTGATTTATGGTTTGATTTAATTTTGGATCAATTATTAGATTTTGTTTAATTTTCTTTTTTATATTGAATTATGCATAACTTTTAATTAATTATTTCATTTTATTTATTTCTCTTCCCCTCTTTTTTTAGTTAATTTTAATTTATTATTAATGAATTATTAATTAAATTTTATTTCAAAAGTTCATTTAGATTTGAATTGTTAATCTTCAAATTTTATTTTATTCAATTTTTTATGTATTTTGAATTATTTTTATTATATGTAATTAATTATGAATGAATTTGATTATTAAATGAATTAATTTTGGTATTTAAAATTTTCTGATTTTTACTTTATTTTGTTTGAATATATTTGAATTTTATTTCATTTTTAATGAATTTATTCAATTAATATTTGATTTAGGGGTAATTAAAGTATTTATTAAATTTTAATTAGTTTTAAGTTTGTATTGATTAGGATTGACTAATGAAGGTTAAGTGTTTTTATGCATTTTATTTGGATCATTATTGATTATTGGTGTCTCCAATTCTTAAAGAGGGTTTAATGATTAATTGATTATTATTTAAGTTTACTTGAAATCAAGTTTATAATGTATACTAATCCTAGGATGAGGTGTCGCTAAGTTTTTTATGCTTCAATGTTTCACTCCTAAAGGGTATATGAATCCTAGATTTAATCTAAGTTTTCTAAGACTCATCCTTAATTATTGTTCTTAAATGAAACTACTATTTTGTAGGATTGTAATCACTATTACTATCCCTTTGGACGTACACATGAGTGTAAATTACTGGGTTTTGGGTTTACAAAAAAAAAAGTACATTGAATTTAATATGCTACTACAAGGACCTAAGGCTGGGGGAATCGCACAACAAAAAGATCTAGGAGCTCTAAGGTCTTCTAAGTTTTAAGAAATCTTACATCACCCAAGCTAATTTTTGATGGTTCCGATCGTAGTGCCCTATTTAGATGAAATGAGAGTAAATGATGCTTCAATCCATTGTCCAGCTCCCTCATCCAAGTACATCCCATAGCTCCTTATTCAGATATTTTCTAAAGTCCCTCACAAAACACAAAAAGAAAGCAATGGTCAGAGCATGTTAATATTTAATATGCAAGTAATTAAATAAAAATGTACCTTTTTTTAGGTTTCCACACTGGCTTGGTTGTTTGTTTTAGAATTTTTTGGTTTTGAAAGCACTTCATGTATTTTTCCAAAATTTACCCCAAAGCACAAGAAGAGAGGTGTAGTAGTAGAGAAGAAGAGAGAGGGGTAGAGAGAGAGAGAGCTATTGCTTTTCTTCAAAGCTCCTCTTTCCAACACTCACCCAAACAAACTCACTTTCCAAAATACACTTTCCAACATCCTCTAATGCAAAGCACTCTTCTCTAACTCCTTCCTTTTCCCAACCCATAAAAAGAAAATATACATGTATGAAATGAAGCATAGTTATGTATACCAAACTTCACCAATCATTAAGAAATATTTTTCCCAAATCGTCGGACATGCCAAATATTAAACTAAGAAGTGATAAAATTCAATAGGCATAGGAAAATCTACCATTGTCAAAACCCATAGAGAAAAGAATCCATAACAACCCATACATTGGGCTACCTTTTTACTACATTGATTTCCTATGCTCATAATAAGGATCTTGCCAAGAATAGCATCTCACAACATAAGAATAAACTTAACATCCAATAGCTAAAAAAATTATTTTCTCAAGTAGAATGAGATGGAAAATGGGACAAGAAACCAAGAAACAACCCAAGAAATAAAACAACAGCAATGTATCCCTTCACATCAAGAAAATTCTTCAGAAAATTAAATCTCCTTGCGTAGAAATTCTCATTCAAAGAAAAACATAAATCTGCTCTTATTATTTTAAACTTTATTTGAAGAAAGATTATAGAAATCACTCTCTCATCATAATTGATGATGGATAATTTGTAACATATCATTCAAAGGTGTAGCAAGAAGCCCACAAGAATTATCTGATTTATGATAAGGAGCGATTCAACTTACATCAGGTGTTGAAGTACTAGCAACACTATTCCTTGAAAAATAATTCTGCATATGAATCACAAACCACTACAGTACCTACAGATTCAATCCAAGCTACAACAAAACAAGCATGTGAAGTTACTGTCATACCTATATCATTTAAACTTAGTAACCAATTATAATAAGGAAGAAGACATATGGCTAACAAGTTTTCAAACTAATAATCCATGAAATTGTAACTCTATTTATGACCATATAAGTACTACTCATATATCATGCAGAGAATAGTGTATTGCACACAATAAATCAAAATTTTAAGCAGTGCAAGGAGCTCATCATTAGACTTCTCAAATGCCATCTAATTTGTTAAAAGAACAATGAACATATATGTAAAAGAAAGCAAACAAAATCACATCTTTTCATTTTTTGCAAGGAAACTTGATTCAAGTGAAACTGTTAATCATTTCATCAACTCACCAACATGTAAAGAAACTAGACACCATATCAAAAATCATCAAAAAGTGTGTTGTAAATGAAAGTTCATGAAGGTTGTTAAACCTTTAAGAATAAGCATGAGGCTAACCAAGAGGGGGAGTGAATTAATTATTTTAAGAATTACTTAAAGTAAAAAAAAAAGTCTTTTTATCTTTTTTAATATTTAAAAAACAAACAAATTTATCCCATAATGCAGACGCAAATTAAGTTCACAATAATTAGAAATTTTAACCACACTAAAATCACAAATGAGTGTTGAAATTAAAATGTGAAAAAGTAAAAGAATGAACACACCGAATTTTATAGTGATTTGGTTAAATCTGACCTACGTCCACTCCCCGAAGGCCTCCTCTGAGTATTGCACTAAACCTTTTAGTGTCTCTCCTTTAGCCCCCACAGCTAGGTGGAGAAGCCCTTACAAAAATCTCTTCCACCGATCCAGTGAGGCAGAGTACCTTGAATCTTTTTCATAATCCTGGTGTAGGCAGAGAACCTGAATCCTTTTACTCCCTTCTAGAGTAGGCAGAGAACCTAAATCTTTTTACTCCCTTCTAAAGTAGGCAAAGAACTTAAATCTGATGCTAAAGAATGTCTCCCCAAAGCCACCAAGAAATCAGGAAAGCAGCTTCAAGAAGATGATGGAATTCTTGCTTGGAGTAACCTTTGCGAATCCCTCATAACTCCACCTCATAAGAATCTCTCCCTTTCTTCTCTCTCAAAGCTCTCTCTCTCTCTCTTCCTCCTCTAAGCTCTCTCTCAAAACAAATCAACAGCTACTGATCTCTCACAAGATAATGTAAGAGCTTAAATAAAGAGCCTCTAAAAGAAACCCTAATTTTTAATTTGCCATCAAAGATCATCCAGTACGATCGTTAGATCGTCCTATATAATTGTTGACCTCCTTTTCAGTGGCGAGCACTCATATAGTTGAATTGCATATTTTGTAGGTCGATTTGTTTGCTTGCTTGTTGCACCGCTTTGTGCCTGATAAAGGATCAAAACACGTATTTTATCTCGATCATCATCGGCTTTGGAATTCATTCCTTTTGATCACACACTATTCTTTATCATGTTTTAAAATATGTGTGATTGGGCCAATGCCGACTTGATGTGTAATTTATGTGCATTTGAACCTTTATCACACATATTCGCTCTGTGCGCGATATCTTTTGATCCAGGGCTCATTTTGCAAAATAGATTGCACGAGCTTGTTCGGATTGTCAAGATCTTTTAAACGAGCCTATTCATGCTCGAATTGGATACCGTTTAACGCATGTCGAGAAGAGAGATTAAGATCTTTATTATTATTATTATTATTATTATTTTCTTGTATCATTATATATATATATATATATATATATATATATATATATATATATATATATATATATATATATATGATTAATTAAATAAATATAACAAAGTATATTTTAATTAATATGTGAATACAAAATTAATAAATATATATAATATAATAAAATACATAATAATATCCCATTCAAATTAACTTTCTCAATTTAGTTTAAATATAAGATCATTTTGCCTAACCTTTACATATATCTTCAAATCAGTTAATTTTTGATCTAATGGTTGGAATGAAACATCAAAAAGCTGCATGGAAATTAGATATGAAATGTTAAGCTAAGGGTTTTCAAAAGAGTTTGATTTCAGCCGTCAGATTAAAGCTTGAAGGCTGCTTCCTCCTATTACTTCTGAAGCCAGTTCAAGAGGAGAGGCGCGGTTCAGCTTCCTGGTGCCTCCTTGGACAGCAAAGGATGACTCTCATTTTTTCGGAAAGCAGCAGGTTTCTAAGTATAGAAAAAAGGATGCTAAGAAGGAAAGTGGGACAGGAGACGAGATCCCAGGCCGAAAATCCTCTCTTCCTTGGAGTTCTCTTCTTTAATGTCTAAGGGGCTCTATCCTCTTCGTTCGCGCATCTCAGGCCGAACCCCCACCTCTTAGCTGATTGAAAGGCCAGATCCCACCACCAGCATGTCGCCGCTGCCAAGCCGGCTCCTAACCTTCGCCCACTCGGTTCGCCGTCAGTTGTCCTTCATGATGGCCTAATCCCTTAGACATCTCATGTGGCTCTCATACGTCTCACTCTCTCAAGTAGACCGGAAAAGAAAAGGAACAAGGGGTTACAGCAATACTTCCGACAAGAAAGGACAAGGTAGAAGAAGCCGCTTGCTGTTCATCTCTTTCAAAAAAAAAAAATGATTTGTTGTTGGCTATCTTCTGCTCCAGAAGTACAGAAAGTTAATTCACACAAATAATTCTCTTATATTTGGGGTTGGAAATCTTAGAGTTTGGAGATCTTAAAGCAAGTTACTCGTCTCCAGTAATAAAATGTGTTGGTTCATTTACTTGTAATTACCTCAAGTTCGTGTGTCCCCTTTTTATTACAACCTTTCTTTATTTATCCCTACGTGTCTCTTGATGCTTGGTCTATTCATTATAATATTCATATTAATGTTGAGAAGCATGAATTTATATGTGTTTAGTAGTCTGCAAGTTAATATGAATAAAAGCTCTTTTTGCAAGCGACCACTCCGAGAACAACTTTTAGACTTGGTTAATATATGACTTGTGGTGGTTTTGACGAGGAATGCGGTTATCCTCAGCATATAATTTATTCAATTCAAAGTTTATGTAGATGATGAAGTGGAGGTGGGTTCCTATAGCGTTCTTAGACTATATATATATATATATATATATATATATATATATATATATATATATATATATATATATATATGCATTATTTTCATATTAATATAATCAAATACTTTTACATAAAAAATGCTCGTGGTTGCAAAATAAACTTAACAGAAAGCTTGTATATTGTATATATAGTTTCAAAATTTGTTATGCATATATTTTTTAAATAATTTTTTTAAATAAAAATTTTGAATTTCGGTACCACGCATGCCTTGCCGAAGAGGAGAGAGGGAAGAGAGAGAAGGTTGTTCAGAGCTTTTTCATCCGTCAATTTTGTTCATAGATTTCTTTTATTTGCTGTGAAAACAATTCAATGATGTTTTGCTCATGTTAGGAATGCCTTGTATGATTTATGTATAGTCCTCTCTTATGTTTTATGTTAATGGGTTTTTATATGCTTGATGCATAATGTATTGCTTTATTAACTTCCCATGCCAATGTTAGTGAACATTCATACACATCAACTTTCTTACATATGTTACACTACTTGATTAGTAGATTATGTTGGTCTATGTTTATTGTCTTTGCTTCAATCTTTATACGTATCTCGTATCATATGAGCATTGTTAAAAAGTTTCCCAAGTATGTTGGAAGCTATGTAGTGCAAAAGTTTGTAGCCATGTTAACAAATTCTCAAATGTTTTGTATATGATTTTCTTCTATGTTTTACAATAGCAAGTCCCTATGTTTCATGCTAGTAGATTTTCAAGTGATTTAAACATAACCATTCTTCATGATTTGCACTAGAAAACTCTTTTAATGCTTTATGTTCCATAGTAATCTGCATATGTTAGATAAATATAAATGTTAGACTGCTCATTATTTATATTCTTATTTACTTACATCTTCTTTTGAATAGCCTTTATGCTCACCATCACCTTCCTTTCTTTTCTGTGACTTTTGCGAGGAAACTTTTGAGAGAGCTAAATTGAGAAGCAACTGGAACATAGACGAAGGAGTTTGGACAATCGGATTTGAGCATCAGTTGCCCCCATTCATTCTGGTGGGGGTGCTACGGGCGGAACCACCGAGTCTTAGCCCCCGGTGTAGTAAGTTCTCTTAAAACTTAGAAAGCCCCTTAGGAGCCCTCTCTGTGTGTACACTTCCATGCCTTTAGGACCTTTGTAGAAACTTCAATTATTAGATTATCTTCTTATTTTTATTTTATATTTTTGAACCCGTTTACACATGCGCGAATGTTTAAAGGGTTAGAAATAAGTTTCTTTTCATCCTATACGACACTAGTGACACCTAAGGATAAAAATTAAGGACTGAGTCTTAGAAAACTTAAACTTAGGATGCATGCTCCCCTTGGATAGAAACACTAAACATAGAAAACTTAGTGACAAGTTATCCTAGGGTTATCTTGCCTTAATCTATTAATAAAGCAATAAAACTAATCATAATCTAAATCAAATGCATTAAAACACTTAATCCTTAATCAAACTACAACCAACATATATTATCGCTAGGAGGTAAAATTTGGATATAAACTTGAATTAAATCTAACTAATCTATTTATCATACCTTAATTAAATATTAACTAAATAAAATTCATTAAAACAAACTTAAATTTAAGGAGTTACAAAATTGAAAAATAAATCCAATTTGAACCTAAAAGACCTTTAAATGCCAAAACTTTGAAAAAAAAATTATAACTAATTCTAGAAAAATTTAAATTGGATAAACCAAAAGGCATTCAACTCTAATTGAAACCTAGTATTTGTTAAAAATATGAACTTTCCAAAAATCAACCTGATTTGAAAAGTCAACTCCTCGGTCAACCGTAGTTTAGTAACTAGGGCCCTAACTTCCAAAATTCATAACTTTGCCTAGAAAACTCTAAATCCAGCGAACTCAAAGTCTAATTACTTCTAATAAGGTCTAATATTTAATAAAAATGCTAGAACTCTAAAATCTAATCTATTTCTAAAAGTCACCTTTTGGACCCTACCAACTTAGTGAATAGGGTGACCCCGGACCTTCTAAAAGTCATTAAGGCAACTTAAACTTCAAAGATCATTACCCTAAGTATTAAAATGGATCAGCTAACTTATTTAACTAAAATGGACCCAATCCATTAATTTTTAAACTTTAATTAAAAGCTTTCTTTTAAGACCTTCAATAAATATGAACCTTGGGCAACTCGAACTAACTACCCAATATATAACCTATCCAAAGCCACACAAACCTTCTACACACATGTAGAATTATTTACTAGGGCACCACTTCATTTTTTAGGTTAGGTCGGTGTTTTACTTTTTCTATTTCGGTGTTCTGGTGCTCTTGCATGTAGCACGTGTGTTGTTTGTGTCAAATTATTATGAGTGTTTATTTTATTATTGTACTGCACTTTATCTGTGATGTGATTGATTATGCATTAGAATTACCCCTAGGCTAGGGATGATTTATACTAACTCAATCTTATGCAGGTGGCCACTCTCATGTAGTGCTAAAGTAAAGGGGGCAATAATCATCAAGCTTTAAAACTAACACTGTTTTCTGTAGATGCTCCAGAGAATGCTTAGCCCCCCATTAAAAATTAAAAGAGCGTGGCCAAGCGTGTTTCCTTTCCTACACAAATATTAACATCTTGGGTTGTTATATATAAATTATTTAGGATATTTTATTAGGATAACCATGCAAGATAGTCTAGATTTTTCTTCTTCAAATGTAATGAAACTTGTAAAAGTATTGAGTTATGAAAGTCTTCAAAGGCATGGCATTTCAAATATCATGTACCCAAAGGGAGAAAGAAAGACCCTCTTTCGAGGAGTTTCTTTCTCATTTAGGTATCCTTCTAAAGGATGATCTGGAGAAAGACGATCCAAAAGGAGGACTATTCGAAGGAAGATGATCCATTGGAAGATGAAGACTCGAAGACGAAATGCCTTGTATTTAAGACTTGCGTCATTTAGTAGGATTAGAATCCATGTTACTGTCGGTGGGGTCTGACCACCATTACTTTTCTGCAGACCCTGGGTTGTACTTATCGGCACTTACCGAGAATTTTAAACTTTTTTTGTGTTTTATGGATTTATATTGATGTGTTTACATTATTTGCACAGTAGAAACGACTTATTTTTCTTAGATTTCTTTCTTGCATGTGCTTAGCTTGATTTTGCTAGGCTCTTTAAAAATAAAACTTTTCTTCTCATAATTAATATTCAAAATTTTTAAGAATTAAATAACTTAGAAATCTAACGACCTAGGGAATAGCCGGAATCGTCCGGAGTCGCATGCATATTAATGCATTTTCTCTCTCCTTCTATAAGACACTTCCCCGCCTATAGATATAGTCCAGATAATCTGGCCTATGAGGATGAGGTGCCGAACTTGGGGAAGCCTAATCTTTTCTAAAAATTATTTTCTATAAGCCTTTTTTAAAATTCTATACATATCTCATTTGAAACTGTTAACTAGCATGCATTGCATTAGAAATTAACTAAATTAAAATTTTAATTACATTAGCTCTAGGAGCATTCACCCTACATAAATTCATGGCCAATTAGAAAACTCTCTAAACATTGGCCCTACTTCCAAGAACAAAATTAGTTACCCATCTTTCATAAAGACTAGACAGCATGTATTTTATGGCCTAGGTGGTTAACTGGCTTTCTTTTTCAGGCAAGATATAAGTCCAGGATGCATTAGCTAGGACACGGGTGTTAGTGTTGTATAAAACACTAAACCCACCTTAGATCTAGGGTTCAAGATTACTACTGTCGATAACTAGTAGTATGTCTCAGTGGTGGGTAAGTCTCCTTTCCTTCAGGGATTATAAATCTTACCTATCTATGTCACATGGATGACACCACCTCCATCTTTCTCTCATGCATGCTCTGAGTGCACTGCTTATTTATTTTCTCTAGTTTCTTCTCACTACCTCAGTCCCTCCAGATGCTGATATGAGTCGTATGTATTTACTAAGCCAAGTTAAATCTTTTCTCCCCTTTGAGTAGGAATTCCCTAATCTCCTCCCTATGTACCAATCCCATATGAGAGTATAATATAGGATCCTTAATTGAGTGTCTTCTTAAGCCCCGACTTGAGATGTAATTAACTACGGGGGCTTGCACCCGTGGGAAACTGAATCCCCCAATCAAATAAACCCCACTCGAGCTGATGTATTGGGTGGGGGAAACCCTGTGACTTTGAACAGGTTATATATATTATTACCCATCGAGTTACGTAGGCAAGAGCCACTATCCTCAATGATTAATCATATGTATAATAATCTATCCTCCCATTAGCCTGCTTGCGAAGAGCGCAGAGGCTGTGATCATTTATCCTTTAGGATAGTACAACCGTACCATCTATATTATGTTCCCTTGCACAGCGGTGTTCCTTTCGGAGGTCCACAATGATTAGTACAAAACAACACTTTCAGACAGTATGATTCACATTGTCCTAAATGATCAGTTCAAGTATTTATTCTGATCGTCCCGTACGATTCTGTGATCATATTGTACGATTAGTTCAAGATACTATACTGATCATCCAGTATGACAGATGATGATGGGTGATGATTTAAATATCATCCCAAACATCTCTCTGGTCATCCCACATGATCGCCCTGTATAATTAGAAGAAAATTTATAGTTTTTCATCTTGGATAATGCAGGACGATCAAGTATCATCCCATGTATCTCTCGGGTAGTCTAGTACGATCGTCACTGATCGTCTTGTATGATTTGATCGAGCAATTCTACCATAATTAGTACCATAATCACATGATAATTTAGACATGATTGTCATAAATCATCCAATACGATTCATATCGTCCTATATAATTAAAACAAAATTTGAATAAAATTTCCTAGTGCCCACCAACTCACTCCCATGAGTGTGTGTATGCAAGGTTACTCAGTCTAGTGCCCACCAGATACATGATTTGACTCAAAAAAAAGTACATTGAAATTAAAATTACAAACAGACTCAACCCTAGTCTACCCAATCTTGAACTGATTGACGTTGCCAATGGACTTGTGGACCTGAAATATTATTGAGTAGGGCAACAAAACAGATATGCAATAATAGTGATAAGGAAAAAATAATGTTTATAATCATCAAAATTATAGTACTTGGACCCAAATTTGCAACAGTAAAGAGGATCCATTAGACAATGTTAATAGCAATGACATCAAAAATTTGAGAGCAAACACCCCTCTACTCATTGAAAAAACATTTTCCCCAAAGGTACAGATCCACGAGCTCATCAACCTCAAGAACTCATGAAGAATAAAATGTTGTGATATGAGAAAGAACATTGCATTCTAAGATAATCCAGAATATCAACTTGTCAAACAATAAGTAATAGAAAACTTTACAAGAAATAACAAATCAATGATGTATCCATTTATTTCCTTAAGCAAGCTTAAATGGGTCACCTAAATTCTGAACTATTCCAATAATTGTATATAGTGAAAATAAAGATATACATTGGAAGAGAATAAAACTTTTAAGAGGAAGAAGAAGATGATGATAGAGGTCACATTCTTGCTGTGAATAGAGAAGAATAAAGAGAAGGAGAAGATGGGGGTGATAGAGACGAACAAGAAGTTTAAGAAGAAGAAGAAGAGGAAACAGATTACCAGCAATAAGGGCTGGGTCTCCCACTTGGATCACACCTCCGTCTCCCTCGATCGTCCCCCTCTCTCTCCCTCACACCGCTCTCTGACTGTACCCATGAATAGGTAAGGACCGAATGGAATGAATATCCTCTTGCCTTAATGTCGCCCAAATAGTCCCATGCAGCCCTCTTTATAACTAGAGCCTTTTATTCCAAGCAAATGACCATCCTACCCTCCTTAATCTTGATTTAATCTAAGTTGGAATGATTTATTAATTTTGAGAAGATTGGAGGCTGATTTAATCATGAATGCCTAAATGAATCAACCAAAATATATTCATTTGAATGAATAAATTCAAACTCATTAACGTTGATTTGATTTAAATTGGGTCGATTAGAGCCGTTGAGCTACAAATCATATCCAATTTGAGCTAAATGATTCCAATTTGTTTGAAATTGAGTTTGGTCGTATTAAATTGAATCGATCGAAATCGATGAGCCATAAATCGAGTTTGATTCGAGCTAAATCATCTCATTTTTGCTTATTTGAATTCCTTTAATTAATACCAAATTATTTTTAATAATTTTGGGTGCAAGTTAAGTCAAAAATGACTTGATAAGCTCAAATACATTTATTTGATTATTAATCAAAATTATTTTAATTAAATCAAGCTTTATTAACTCAATTTAATGATTGACGATGACGTCAGGGTTAAATCAGACTCAAATCAAGTCAACTCAGACTCGACATCATTGAATTAAAACTATGTAATCTAACCAACTTCAATTAACTCAAATTTAACTCGATTGGAAATTTGCCAGCGACTAACGAGATAATTTGCAAGCTAATTTTGAGGTCAACAGCATGCATATGTTTCATATTTCTATCCTTATTTTAGACACTTCCCCGCCCGATGGAAGAGTTCATATAATCCAACTTTTGAGGATGAAGTGATGAATTTGAGGAAGCCCAGCCTTCTAAAAAGTTATTTTTTAGCTTTTTTTCAAAAACTTCAAGCATTCATGATTTATGGTTCTTCAACTAGCATGCATTTTATTAAAAATAAACTAAAATAAAAATTTTAATTATATTAGTTCTAGAAGCATAATTACCATTTATAAGTATAGGGAAACTTAGGATTTTCTCTATAAGTTGGCTCTAACTTCCAAAAAAAACTTAAGCAACAGCCTACCCATCTTTCACAAAGGCCAACTTTTACGATTTTGAAGCGATTAGGTGGTTTAGCTGACTTTCCACTCCGAGAAGATGAAGTCTAGAAATTGATACACCACACTTAGAATAGGCTTGGGTTACTATTATGTAGTGTCCAACTTAGATCTAAGTTCTGAGGCAGATCTTAAATTATAAGTCTTCACCCTCCGGGAATGTAATCCCGGATATCTAATAAAATGCCAACTCAATATAATTCAAGATATTTAATAAAATGCCAACTCAAACATAAAATCTTCTCTCTAAAATATTAAAGTCTAATATAGGATAGATTGGAGTGCTTCTAGGAGGTCCCAAAATCTTAAAATGCTCCTTACTCTTCAATCCTTTAGCTTCAAGAAAGAACTATTCTAAATTGATCAAATTTCCCTTTAAAAATTCATTATCTCTCATCCTTATCTTAATCATTAAAATTCAAGAAAATCTTTGCCACTACTTTAATTGAGAGTATTCTTTGGAGATTTAATTTTCATAAGATAAAATTAAGCCTTTATGGGGAACCTATAAGTCCATATTAAAATAAAACTTATCTTATTCTCATAAGATAGGGGAAAAGTCTCTAGGAAGATAGATGATTTAATAAAAACTCATTTTTGTTTTCAAATTACTTCATAGATTATCCTAGATCATTGTGATATTTGATAACTAAAATGAAAAATTTTTAAAACCCCATTTTCATCTTTAAATACTATTATGGAATGACATTTTCGTCCTTCAAGATGATACATTATTTCTCTATTTATATTTGATTATGAAAGTGAATGACTTCTAAAACTATATTTTTTATTTTAATCCATTGTAGAATAATTCATCTATCTTTCGAGATAGTATTTTATTCTCAATATCATATTTGATCATAAGAATAGGAATACCTCAACTAAAAATTTTATTTTTCCCATAATGATATAAATATATAATATAGATGATATATGATATTGAATCATAGTACATATATAACATGATATAATATTCATAGCAATAGAAACTAATAATATGAACATGGTTGTAAGTAGAAAGAATAGTTATAACATTAACTTACATTGATAATTGATAGATAAATGATTGCATTGACTTAGTGATTTATATGATAGTCTTCTTGTAATACTTTTCATGATGCACCAAGATAGAATTGGGTCGATGATTAATGATCCTATGAGTAGGCGAGTAAACACATGAGTGATGACTCTTTAATAGTTGCAAGGAATAATCAACACTTCAAGGCATCAATTATATTCATTAGAGATGTCATTAACTCAAAGTTAGTGACATGATATGTTGGGTTGATCCTCCCTTGATAGGGTTCCAGAGGGAGCATCATGAAATTTGGAGGCAATCTTGCCTATAGTATTTTTCAGGAAAAGGATTTCATCAATTCAAGATCTACTCTTCTTGCATATGGAGGTGTTTGGTTATACTCCTCATCACTTATCACAGCTTGAGTAGGGTGGACATTAGGCACTGAGGTTCGTGTTATGCTTTTAAACATCTTGCGAAGGATAATTGAGTTAAAAGATACTTTTAGGGTGTTTTCTCTCAGTGTGTCCTTGGTAACCCCACTGAGGCATCTTGGATCATCTTTGTCAATCTTTCCTCCATCTCTATCAAGTTACAATGAGTGGTGTAGCTTTAGATATCCATGTTAATTAATGGCTTCGGGTTGAGTTATTCATCATGCTATGCATATCTTCTGGTCACAAGCATTATTCATGCTCTCCAAATTTTAAGAAATTGGATCCAAATTTGTGTGTAGGAGATACTCAACCTTACTAGCAAGTAAACTTAAGAGACTTGAATAAAAGATCTTGTGGTGAGCATGGAAAAAAGAAGAGGGGCTTTGGAAGTAAAATATTTCACTTTCTCAATAAGATCTCAAAGAAGTGTTAAACAATAAAAAATATGCCTCTACTTCCTCTATTTATAGGATTTTGGGGGATAGAGAGAAGGTTACAACAAAATAGATAAAAATATAATAATACATAAGACCCAAATAGATTGCTCTAGACACTTGTCTTGAATTTATAGGTGCTTGGTATGGTCATTATTGTCTAGTTCAGATCCTTAGCTTTAGATAGAGTTCCCTTACACAGTGTTCATTTGGCGAATCCATGAAGCAAAGTCCCCAAATGGTTAAAGCTAGGAAGACTATCATTAACGAGTCCTTTGGTATTATTGGCGGCCTCTTGAACTATAGTGATAGCAAACTTCATGGCTAACTGAGCATGAAGAAGTTTGTGTCTTTCTTAGAGAAATCCTTCCATGTGGTAAGGTTGGGGAATTCCACTGATGGCTCTATAACAAACAAACAAATTTTGAAATATTTTAAAATATAAATATAAATGTCTATTTGAGCTGGAGTAATGAGGTGCTTTGCTTGAGAGCACTATGGCATTGTTCTTAAGAACACAATGGCGCCAAAAATCACCTCCATGACATTAAAGGCTATGTTTTATAGTAATTTTAGATTCAGCATGCAATGCAGTGGCGTTGGGTCATGGCACCGCAGTGCTGAGTAATGAAACGAGTTTTTATATATATATTTCTCTTCACTCACTCCCTCCCTCACTTATTTTTGTGGCTTGTCGTGGAAGGAGAGGATAGAAGAGAAGGGAAAGGAAGGAAGAGAGACGAAATAGACAGCTAGATTTTTTTACAACCAGTTCACTTCATCGCTTTTAAAAAATTCTTCAGATTACTGTAGGTGTTTCTTATCCTTTTTATGTTTTCAAAGATTTTGAGTTCTACTATTTCATTCCTCCCAAAATGATTTTATGGCATGTTCTTTGGATTTCATAAACTTCCATCGTAAAACTTTTTGTATATTATAGTACTGATTATTCTGAATATTTTGACTAGTTGATTTTATAATTTGATAGATTAAAAGTATAGTTATTGCATTTTATACAATTTAATAAGAATAGTGATTTTGACATTTTAATCTGATCCTACTATTATTACACACATAGTGAATGAATACTAATAAGTAATTAAGTAATAGATGGTCACTATTACTTTTATAATATTGAATAATAATGTGGGTGAAAATAAGTAAAGGCTAATTACTCATTGATGTTTGCTGGAGACTAACTAACCTATAGAGGATGGTAGGTCGATAGAATTTCCTTTAAATATTATGGTTTGATGTTATCCTCTACTAATTCACATGATTCACTGATTAAGAGTTATAAGGAGTTAATTACTGTGCTGACAGATAAAGAAAAATGACTATATTTATTGAGCTAACAGTTACTGATTTATCGATTTATTGATTACTGAAAAAATACTGCATAAGCCAAAACTCCTTATATGTATAGTGTGATTATTGAGATGAATTCGTTATACTGATTTAATGACAGTCATTGTATTAAGTTAATGGGACATACTTTAAAACTTTGGGAGAGTGTTATGGAGCATAGGTTATGACGTGATACTAATGTTCTCAAAATAAATTTGGATTCATGTCGGGTAGTTCTACTATGGAAGATATTCATTTATTGAGAGGTTTGATGGAGAAGCACAGAGAGAATAAAGAGGATCTTCATATGATATTTATTGATTTAGAGAAAGCATATGATAAAGTTCCAAGAGAAGTGTTATGGAAAGTTTTAGAAAAGAAAGGAGTTAATAATGCTTATATTTATGTCATTAGGGATATTATGCAGGTGCTATTACTTGTATTCAAACACAAGGTGGTTTGACCAAGTATTTTCCTATTTATGTTGGATTACATCAAGGATTAACCTTAAGCCCATATCTTTTTTCTTTAGTCATGGATGTTCTCACTAGACATTTGCAAGATGTTGTACCCTGGTGTATGCTTTTTGCTTATGATATTCTTCTTGTTGATAAGACTTGAGATGGAGTTGAAGGTAAACTTAAATTATGGAGGTCAACTTTAGAGTATAAAGGTATTCATTTGAGTAGATTTAAAACTAAATATATATAGTGTAATTTTAATAGTAATAGATATAGTGGAGGGTTTGTGACTTTGGACGATCAAGTCATTACTAAGAATGCACATTTTAGATATCTTGGGTCTACTATTCAGAGTGATGGTGAAATAGATGGGGATATTATTAGCAAATTTTAAGTTGGATGGTTGAAGTGGAGAAATGCATTAGGCTTATTGTGTGATAGAAAAGTTCCCTCAAACTTAAGGGAAAATTCTATAAAATGGTGGTGAGACCTACAATGCATTATGGTGCAGAATGTTGGCCATTAAAAGAGAAGCATAATATTAAGTTACATGTTGCAAAGATAAGGATGCTCAGGTGGATGAGTGGCTTTACTCTTAGTGACAGGATAGTAAATGAGCATATACGTGAAAAGGTTGGAATAGCTCTAATGGAAGATAAGATTAGAGAGAGTTGCCTTCGATGGTTTAGTCACATAAAATGGCAGCCTTTTGATAACCCGATTAGGAAAGTAGATGTATTATATTTGACTTATGTTAAGAAAGGTAGAAGTAGACCTAAAAAGACTTTGTTATATAATATTAGAAATGACCTTTCTTTTTTAAATTTAAATGAGAATTATACTCTTAACAGGACACAAAGGAGAAGAAGGATTCATGTAGCCGACCCCACATAGTGGGATAAAGGCTTGATGATGTTTTTGTTATTGTATACTATTTTATTATTATTATTACAGATTGTATTAATAATGCTACTGCTATTGATTCATTATCATTGTTACTACTATTAATTTACTATTTAATGGTTTACTGTTACTGAGCACATGATTCTTATTACTGAGCAATGATAGAAGATATTGATTTGATACTGATATAGAATGACTGAACATTATATGTATATTTATTTGATAGTATTACATTATTATGGATTTCGATAGTCTTCATAGATGCTTCAGTTTTATTGTTTTATATGATTTCCTTATTGATTAGATAGCATTGTTACAACGTATGAATGATATCCGTACTGGATTTACTATTTCACAAATTTTATCATATAGAATATGTTTTACTTTTTATACATAGATTCATGATCATATTGACAACTACTATTATGAACTGAATGATACATGCATACTATTTTCTTACCATACTTTGAGTTTAGTTGTAGTATGAAAGTGACATATTGGACTTTTTAGTTCATTATAAGTTGTTTAAATTATTTCACGTCAAGAAAGAGAATCTGGAGTGTGAGACTGATTAGTTATAGGATTTCTCAGATTTTATTGTTATTTTGTTCCTTTTTTTTAGTTATTCTTTTTGTACTTAAGAAATGGAAGATAGATTGTTATATTTGTATGACTCATGAGTATTGTATATGATTTTTGGAGCAATGAATATAGATGTATATTGATGTTTTAATCAATAGAAGTTACTTTCATTGGTATTTCATTATTGAAAGAAATTAAATAGCTCTAGTTGTTGTAATTAAAAAAAAAGATAAAAGAAAAAAATGTTACATATTAGATTTTGAGGCGTGACAGGCTCATCGACCGAGGTGATGGCGAGTCGCTTTGAGAGGGCCCCTCCCACTGGAGGGACAAGTCCTTCAAGACTGAGGTACTTGTGTAAAGCTTAGGAGTTTTATTGAGGGGCGACTTTTCTCAGATTGTTTTGCCGTGATTATGGATGACCACCCTTGAAGAGTCTTTGCTACTATTGTTTATTGGATCTGGATTCGAATCCTTCCATTGGAACCTATGAAATACATGTGAAACACCTGAGAAGACATGTACTAGTATACAAAATATTTTAATAATAATTAAAAATAGAAAATTAAATATGATGCATTATTTATTTTGGATAAATTTATGAGAGAGAATTTGAAGAAAATGCTTTTAAACAATATAGTAATTCACACCTAATAATTATCATAATATTTTATCTAAATTTGCTATTTTTTATTTATAAAGATGCCAAACACAAAAATTGAGAAAATGTATGTCTCGTGTATCTTAATGTCAAGATGTAAGATAAATAGATTCGAGATGTGCTGCCACTACATTTTAGTGGCATTTACATATTTATTTTTGTAGTTGAATTACTTTACCATCATTTGCCATCATGCTTTCATTCAGTCGTGAACATTTAGAGATGTATAATTTTATCAAATTATTGGTACATTTATACCCTTCATGCTCATGAGTTGTTTAACTCTAAACATTTATGTCGGTGAGAAGAACAATTCTAGAGTAAATTTAATAAATATTGAGTCAATTTTTATCTCATCTAAGCAAAGGGTGATAACCTCATAAAAAAAAATTCATTGAACTACTATGTGAAACTCCAATACATAATGGTAATCTTAAATATGTGTTCAAATTTCAGAAGTAATCTCAATCTTCGACATGAATATGTGTATTTAATATAGATTAATTTTGATTTAATGAATCAAATTCTCAAGAATTCCTCTCAAGGGTGTCTTTTGAAAAGCCTCTCAGGAAGTATCCTCTTGGCAACCATAGGTTCCTCTTGACAATTCTCATTTCATTTATCCTCCACTTACCTCTACAAGACATCTCAACTATATTATAGGTGCCCACTTTACTATCATTAAATTCGAAGTATTTATCATGAATTTCATGTTGCATTTATCACAACTTTCAAAGATATCAACACATAATCAGTTATCAGTTATATTCATTTCACATGGCAAGATTGATCGTTATCTAGCAATCAGCTCACTCATTTAACTTAGCAAAGAATGCCAATATTTAGCGTATCTCAAAACATTTTTTGTTTCTCAAATGATTATTCAAACCGCACTCAAAGTAGAATGGAACAATAAATACCAAGACAAATGCTAATAAAATGGGTTTATAAGCTCACTAAGAAGAGAATTCTGGCATTTGTGGTCTTCTTGCCCATCGATTTCTCTCTCTCAACTTCTATGTAACTCCTAGCTTTTTACTGTTCTCGAATAATGAATATTTCCCTCAGCCACTCCAAATCTTCTTCTTCTTCTTCTTCTTCTTCTTCTTCTTCTTCTTCTTCTTCTTCTTCTTCTTCTTCCTTTTTTTTTTTTTTTAATGTTATAACTACTCTCTTCCACCTCTATAACTGTGATACTTTCCAACTCTTACTCTCAAACTCTCAACACACTTGCTCTCTTGCTCTTATGGGCAAAAGAATCTGCATGGTTCGCATCCATGAATCAAACATAAATTTTGTGATCACAACAAGATTGTGCTTAACTTTATGCCAGCTATATGTACCCAAATGAGTGGAATCGGTCACTCCAACCCCGTTTTTTGTTTTTTTACCTTTTGTTTTATTTTTAGCTATGTCCAATATATAAAATAGTATTCAGTCTTAATGGTCTTTCAAACAAACAGATGAAAATACAGCTGGGAAGTCCCAAGTGTAATATGTTATCTATTAAATTGGACCCATCTGATTGATTATGTTTTATATATAGGGGTTTCATCAAGCCGAGCTTGAGTGAGCTGAAGGGTCTTCGACTTAGAGAAAAAAAAATACAATTTTTTTGTTTGCGTTCAGCTCATTAACGTATCGAGAAGAATACAGAGTTAAACAATATCTTCATATATCACTCGTTAAATATAATTGTTTATTAAAACTAGTAGAACTTAACTAATTATCAAGTTGACCATAATCGAACATAAGACAAGTTTTTTGACGGTCCTACTTTTACCTATCACATAATGGAAAAATTAAAACAAAACTTGGGAAATATAACTGAAGAAAAAGTCCTGCAGTTAAAGATGTTGGGCTAACCAGCCAAGAAATAATAAGTATGCAGCTGCATATCCATCTAATTGGGCATCACACCTCCATAATTTTCAAGTGGCTTTTTCCAGTTAGTTTGCGCTACCCTGCAAAGAAATAAGTATGCAGCTGCATAGCCATGGAATAGAGCCTCATAACTCAATAATTTTCAAGTTGCTTTTTTCCAGTTAGTCTACTTATTTTGTTCGTCTTCCCATGCCAAATAACTATTCGTTGAGTTATTAATCATCAACTTAAGTATCCTCGGTTCTTCAGGCGCTAAACTGCTTCCAAAGTCAGGCAAATATCATTTAATAATAGGCCCTCTTCCACCCATGTCGAATCTGTGTTCTGTAAACAGTAACATTAGCAGGAACAAACATTTACAAGTCCATCCCACTTGCTGCTACCCTGGTTAAGGTTTAGACTTTGTTTGTGAAGCAATCTTATTGGAAAACTATAAGAATATCACTTTTGTGACAATTGAAAGAAGATTCTCATAATTCACTTCAAAAAAGTCCATTCGCTTTTTGTTTGTCCATCGTCAGTTCAAGAATCTCAAATCAAAATCTAAGACTTTCAAAGTCATACTCTCTTAGTAACGCCAAAAAATAAGAAACCAATTTCATTATCATATTTTTCATCTCTCCAGTTATCCTTTTCAGCTTCATTTAGGATAGCTTTCTTACTGCTTCATAAAATAATTTTTTCATACAAAATTTTAAAATAAAAAATTTTATTTTAAAAAATTATTTTATGAAGCATTAAAAAAATTATCCCAAACAAAATCTTCACCTTCACCTACACTAGTCTTTCATTTCACATTACAATATAAAAAATAATATAATAAAACGAGAAAATCTGAGCCAAGATATACTAAAGTTTTAGTTAAAATGAAACTCAAATTCATTAAATTAATTTTGAGATAAATATAATACATAAAAAATAATAAAACTTTATGTTACACTTAAAATAAATCCAACGGTTTCAAAAGATCAGGATATTCTGAACCAATTAATTTTCACCTTGATCAGGATATTCTGATAAATCCAACTTGATCTGGATACTCTGAACCCATTAATTTCCAACAAATAGCAAATGATATTTGGCATTTAAATGTACACTACAAAATGAAATTAAAGTTGTGACAAAAAATTCAGAACCAATAACAATCTACTGCTGATATGAATAATTTTAATATTGACATCAAAGCATGATCCAATTCTATACCAATTTCTAATTATTATACACAATTGCATTTCTCATGTCCTGAAATCATAACCAAAACAACATGAGAAGCCTCATAAAACCACCTCCCACCTTATCATCTTGCCCAAGGCTAACTTTTTTTAATGTAGTGAGAGCAATAACATGGCAGAATCACGAGCCAACTGCCGTTCGAGGGCTTAAAGTAGTCATAGTAAGAGAAGAAACTTTCCGTGAAACCAGCACGGCCTCATTGCTGATGGCTTTGGATGCGGCAATGTCCTCCAACCGCTTCCAGATCAATTCCCGCTTTGCCTGTAACTCCCTCTCCTTGGCCTCATTCTCATGGAATTTAAGGGAACAATTGTCGAGGAGCTCCTGGTCGGCGTCCAAGAAGAGCTTTCTAACATTTTGTGTTAGACCTTGGACGGCTTGGTTCCAGTGGCCTCTCATGTTCTTCTCGAGGGCTGGGAAAATGAGGGGAAGAATGACTTTACGGTTCTGGGTAATTAAGTTCCTTAAATGGTCATTGTTCCAAAGAAATAATGAACGTTCGGCTACCTGAGTTATCCAAGCTATAGTCAGTTAATAAATTTGATATACGGTAAGGGATTAGATATACCAAAGGCAAGTTTTTACATTAGAAATTAAAAATATCATCGCTAAAAGTGAACACAAGAAAGAAGAAAAACCTGGTAGTTGACTCCTGTTGCGAGAACTGATAAATGTGTAGGGTGATTAGGAATTTGAGCAATATTAAAGTAGTGAACTTAAAAGCAGTGGTAAGTACCTTAACTTGCAATGACAGGAGCATTATGTACTAATTATGATATTTTTATCTTTAATAATATTTAAGTTCAGGCCTCGGCACAACCAACACAGGATGTGCCTGGACTTCAACATGGAAACCAGACCAACCAAAATATATATATATATATATATATATATATATATATATATACATATATATATATATATATATATATATATATATATTATTGAGGGTTAGAATATTTGTGACGATAAAGTTAATTTTTTGTCCTAGCGATACACGGATATCCAGCACACAGACAGATAGTTGAGGAGAGAGTAGAAGAACACCAGAAATTTTTTTACGAGGAAAACCCGAAGAGAGAAAAACCACGGGGTCTCGCCCAGGTGAAAAGATTCCATTAAATTTGAATGAATTACAAAGGCTGACTCGTCTCTTGACTTAGAGGCGATAGGATTACAATAGTTTTGAGAGTTGGGCGGAAGTACGACAGCAATCGAGCGGAAGTCCGATGACATTCGGGCGGAAGTCTAGTGAACGGGAGACGGTTCGACGATGGTCGGGTAGGAGTCCGATGGTGGTCGGCGACTGGGTGAAAGTCCGACGGCCAGGCGGTGGTCCTACAGTTGTCGGCGGTCGGGCGGTGGTCAGGTGACGGTCAACGGAGGTTCGCCGACAGTGGTGCCTAGGTGGAGCTCTAGATCTTTGAAACCTCAGAGCTCTCTCCAATCTCCAGCCAAAAGTCTCTTTATGGAAAGAGTGGGGTCTATTTATAAATTTTGAAAATAGCATGCCCCGTTAATATGCAGAACATCTGGGGCAGATACAAAGTGCTCTATTGGATGACCCATATTGATCGCCTTGATTGCAGAACTTTGATCAAGCATTTAAGTACATTAATGATGTCAGAATTAAGCGATCTTGGGCTCGTTGGATTCATTTCTTCGAGCCGCTTAACTCGACTATAAGCATGTCATATTTAGAGATCAGTTAGTCATCCAATTAATACTTTGAACCTTCCGAATACGCTTCGACCCCTTCATTTGGGCCCATTTGGGCTTGAATCGAACCGATTTAGGTGTCGTTGGATTTGTGTCTCTAAGATGTTTGATTTGCCTTATAAGTTTGTTAAAAACAGAGTTTAATTGGTCCCCAATTTAATTTTGGAAGTTTCTAACTTGGATATGCTTCAAGATTAGTGCCCGATCAAAGGCAATTTTCAATGACATCTCATATATATATATATATATATATATATATATATATATATATATATATATATATATATATATATATATATATATATCACTTTAAGCATGTAGTAAACATTTTTGAAATATATAATGCATAATTTAGATGATGAAGATATGAAAGAAAAGAACATTATCAACAAGACCTCATGTCAGTGGAACCCACAATGATATTTAAGAAGAAATCAAATAAGATCCAAATTAGTCAAAGATTGAATTATATATATATATATACAAGTTAGAAGCTATCTTACAAACTAAAATAGATCCCCTTTGTGAAAGGAGGGATTCATTAATTTCGATGATAAATGTAAATGAATCCTACCCTATATCCAAAAATTTAATTTCAAGGACCTAAGGTAACACTGATACAATAAGAGCCCCATATTTTTCAATAACGAATTACACACCCTAGCACAAATCTCCTATGGAAACATAATGTAATATGCATGACATAACATACACCATTTAAACAAAAATATTGAAAAATATGAAAACTAGGCTGACCCATATTAGGCCAAATTAAACAAAACATAAATCAAACAAAAACCAATATCAAGCAATTAGAAAAGACCAAAGCATAAAAATAGATGCAAAGATAAACTCACAACTAAAGTGGCTTAAAGCAATTGTGTTATTTTTGCTTCCTATTTTAGTTGTCTTTTTATTTCCTAGTTTATTTTTGATGTAGCATGCTTATGATGATTGTGCCAATAAGAATGAAATGTGTACTTTGATTACTTGGTGGGTTTGGTTTACAATTGCGAATCATTTTCAATTTAGCTCTTGGATTTCCTAGATCACATGTTTTAGCTCTCTGTTTTCCCCAATCAATTGATTTGAAAAGTTCTCTTCCATACATTCTAATCTAGATTTCGGCATCATAGCATGGGTAAGCCTGTCATCCTTGTGGTTATGATACTATAGCTTTTGCTGATATCTTTGGCTGTCTTGTGGTTCATGTGTTCCATCTGCCTAGGACAAAATATGTTTCCTTCTATAACAGTCGCTCTTTGTTTCCTTACACATCTAAATTTTAGGACTTTCCTATTGTAGCATCAAGCATGGTTGATGGACTATTCACTTTCCTACTATAGCATTCTTTAACAGCAAGCTTCCTTATTATCAACTTGGTACTATAGCCACAATAATTTTTTGCTAGTTTTGCTTACGTTGATTTCAAAATGTGTTGTTTAGGTTAGAATCCAAAATTATTAAATTGATGGCTTGCAACTTTTAGCATGATGTTGGGAATTCTAAGAAACTATAAATTATAACTCTTTTTAAATTATAAATATAACCATGGCCATGTAATATTAGATCAACTGGCTTCATAAAATATAAAATTTCTCATAAATTTGTGTACCTTGTTGTATGAGAATTCATAAGCTTGTTGCAGGTGTTGACAATAATTTTTGGACAAAACTTTTATTTGTACTAGTGAAAGGCTTGGATCTATTTCGGTGACATCAATCCTTGCTCTTTTTCATCTATGCAGTTCATGATTAAGATTTTGTCAAGTTTGCTATACTTTAACTTTTCTTTGGGGGATTTACATACACATCACAAAATTATTATGTATTTATATATCTAACACCTAAAATTTTATATATACTTATATACAATTTTAATACCTAAATCAAATCAAAATATATATATATATATATATATATATGTGTGTGTGTGTGTGTGTTTTATTTTAAATAAATTAATATTAGTGGTATTTTTTTATGTGACTTAGAAATTTGAAAGTTATATGAATAAATAAAAAGATTTAAATGTTAAATATGTAAATACATAAAAATTTTATGGTATGCATGTCAATCCCTCTTTTCCTTTTTGTGGTGTTTTTATTCATTCACATATTTCTTCCGAAATTGATATTTTAATTAAATTTAAATTATTGCTTGGAACAATTTTTTTCAGTGTTTGCTTGAATCAAAGAGATGAAATTTTACCTAGACTACAAATTTGATATTTGGTTCGTTTCTTTGTGCAGTTAATCCAAGATTTTCATAAGTAAATCATAATCATTAATAAACTTGCATCATATTTAATATCAAAGCTTATAATTACATTAAGATGCCAACTAGAAATGGGACTTTATACTCGATCCATCAACAAAGTAGCAAATGATAAAATCGAGTGGGGCTTATGATAACCATGTGACTATCATCCTTAACAAAATATTCCTACTTATGACGAGATATAATATTTTAGGATATTTTTAAATTAATATATAATTTGAAATATTTCTTTGAACAAGGTAATTTATTGATTCTAAAAAGAGTTGAGTTTGCTAACATAGCATTAGTGGGGCCTATTCAATCATATTGAAGCACAGTTGCAAGTGAAACAAAATCTAAATTGGTTAATACAAAACATTGTCATTCGATACCATAGGGACTGAATATATGACCAATTTAAAAGTTGTAAGTAAGGTGATTCTAGTGTACTTGAACATTACACAAGATCTACTAGCCTTGTAACTAAGAATTATCGCCTCAAAATTATTTTGTTAGCAATATATGCTTCATTAAGGGTCTTAGTCAAAAGATTATAAATAAAATAAGCTATAATTTACTAAAAGTTCTATATGAGTCGTTTTTTAGTTCTTCAAATGTTGAGGCATATTATAATAATTCTATTAAAATAACCATACTTATAATTAAAATTCGTGCATAGAAATCACAATCTTAACCTCTAAAGATTATTTAACATGCACTGGCAAAAAAACATCATGTAGAGTCAAATAAGATCTCATCGGAGCAAACTATAGTTTATAAATATCCCGTTACAGACTAAACTACAAAAAGATTTCTAGTTACTAATGGATTATTTTAATGTAATTGAATAAAAATCCATACACAAATTAGAACCTGTATACTTGAGCAAGAGTTACAAATCAAATTAGAAATCAAATTTGAATATGAGTGTAAATTTAAGTATAAACTTCAGAAATTGCATTTGGAATTGAAAATGAACTTATGATTATATTTGAAACTAAATCTAGTCTCGCTTGTGAATCTAAACTCCTAATAGAATATGAATATATTCTTAATTGTGAATATAAACTTTTGATAGAAATTCCTGAATATGGACCTAAGCTCCTAAAAGACACTGAATTTAGTCATGGATGTGAAATTGAATATATCATGCCTACTGTAGTTTGAGTCAATTAGTCAAATAGATATAGTGATTTCAAAATGTATAATAAACAAATCAATTTCTATTGTAATTAATGAATCAATTACAACAACAACAAGCCTTTGTCCAACTACTTGGGGTCGGCAACATGAATCCTTTTTCTCCATTGTGTCCTGTTAAAAGTCAAATTCTCGTTTAAATCTAATAAGGAAAGATCATTTCTAATATTCTCTAACCAAGTCTTTTTAGGTCTACCTCTGCCTATCTAACATAAGTCAAATCTAATACCTCAACTTTTCTAACCAGGTCATCGGAAGGCCGCCGTTTAATGTGACCAAACCATCTAAGGCGACTCTCTCTAATATTATCTTCCACTGGAGCTACTCCAACCTTTTCACGAATATGCTCATTTCGTATCCTATCTCTAATAAAGCCACTCATCCACCTGAGCATCCTCATATCTGCAACACTTAACTTAGTATTATGAATGGACAACATTCGGCACCATAAAGCATTGCAAGTCTCACCACCATCTTATAGAATTTTCCCTTAAGTTTGAGGGGGACTTTTCTATCACACAACAAGCCCGAAGCATTCCTCCACTTCAATCATCCAACTTGAATTCTGCTGATAATATCCCAATCTATTTCACCATCACTCTGAACAATAGATCCAAGATATCTAAAACGAGTACTCTTATTAATAACTTGTTCGCCCAAAGTCACAAACCCCTCCCTAGATCTATTACTACTAAAATTACACTCCATATATTCAATTTTAGATCTACTCAAGCGAAAACCTATAGACTCTAAGGTTGACCTCCATAATTCAAGTTTACCTTCAAACTCCCTCTCTATACTTATCAACAAGAAGAATATCATCAGTAAAAGGCATACACCAAGGTACCTCTTGCAAATGTCTAGTGAGAGAATCCATGACTAAAGCAAAAAGATATGGACTTCAGGCTGATCCTTGATGTAATCCAACCAAAATAGGAAAATACTTGGTCAAACCATCTTGTGTTTGAACACAAGTAATAGCTCCTGCATACATATCTTTAATTATTTGAATATCTTTAATGATTTGAATATAAACGCTATTAACTCCTTTCTTTTCAAGAACTCTACATAGCACTTCTCTTGGAACTTTATCAAATGCTTTATCTAAATCAATAAATATCATATGTAGATCCTCCTTATTCTCCATCAAACCTCTCAATAAATGTAAGGCTTCCATATTAGACCTACCCAGCATGAATCCATTAGTATCACGCCGCAACCTACACTCCATAACTCGTTCCCATAGTTTTAAAGTATGACACATTAACTTAATTCCTCTATAATTCGCACAATCTATTAATGAATCAATTAAGCAAAAAAAAAAAACAATTCCAAAAATAGTATCTACTAATATTATTTATTCAATATGAAATTGATTTCATTTTAAGTTCTTGATTTCTGGATGTACCAATTCACTAAAAGAGACTTACGAAAAAAGCTATGTTGTGTCAATATTTTAGCTAATTCATTAGTGATGAATAGCTTGAAAGAACTCTTTAAAATTTTAAACTCCATCTCTTTGGCCATATCTAAAAGACTTATCTTTTTAGCCATTTGGGTTAATTTTCTTAAAAGAGGTTGTTTGTCCATATATAATATATTTGTGTAGTTTGTTTGCTTTAAATTGAATTTATCATCTCTCATATCCATTGTAAGTCCTTAATAATATCCCTTATGATGAAATTTAATATATTATAATTTTCGCATGATATGTAAAGTAACCACAGGAAATTGAATGCCACTAATTTCAATTATAAGTTTATTGTTGATGTGAAAATAAGACACGGGATTTCAAACCAGTGGATTAGATAATGGTGCGCCCAAATCTTTAAGGGCTTCCAATGAGAACAATTGAGAAGTTAAATGCAAGAAGGTAGGATCATAAAAATTTATGAAGTGCACTTCAAAAAATGCTTATAAATTAAAATTTCAAGAAGCTCTGATATTAATTTTGTCATTAATGTATTTGACTAAACTCTATTTCTACAAAGTTATTACCAATGCCTTGGATTTCACTCTCTTTTGATCTCCTTACAAATTAATAACCAACGCTTTATAAAATAATTTTTATAAATATTATTCCAAAAGCTATCTTACATATAGAGATTATGTCTACTATTGATGATGAGTATCAAGAACATCTATTGATTATTTTCCAAGAAGCACATCAACTATGCTTAAATTTGCTTGACAAAATATCAAATACTTAATTCATCATAACCAAAGATTTCTTAGTCAAATAGAATGATAAAATTCATCAAACATGCAAATCAAGTTCAATAAAATTTCCCTAGTTATCCTATTTAGTTTGCAATTTATTTTTGGCATAACATGCCTATTATGATCATACTTATGCATACGAGATGCATTCTCTAATTTTTTTTAATTAGCTTATTGGATTTGGCTTACTGTAATAAGTCATTTTCAACTTAGCTGACATATTTCCTCAATTAATTATTTTAGACCATTATTTTTTCTCTACTTTCATGAGATTTTTGTACTAAAAAGTAACTTTACAAAGCAACAAGAAAGCCGTCCCAAACAAAGTTATAGTTTGAACTTGATACTACAGCATAGGATTCTTTTTTTTTTTTTTTTTTTTTTTGTCAAGTTGAGTTAAGAAAGTACTGTTTGGGATGGAATATAAAATTGCTGAATTAATGAATCACAAGTTTTAGCCGGATCATAGGGATTCCAACAAACTAGCAATTACAGATCATTTTTAATTATAACAAGTACACTACATAATGTAAAATTTGGTTATTTGGCTTAACATATTTTAGATTTCTATCAAATTTGTGTGTATACAATGGTATGATAATTATTCGAGTGTGTTGCAGGTGTTGACAGTAATTTTTTTAGATAAACTTATACCTTGTAGCAATGTATGAAGTCATTATCATGAACTTAATCCCATTTAAAGTTTTAAATCTTTAAATTTGATATGCAACTTTCTAGCCATAAAATTAGAGAATTTTATATGATTCTTGACCAAAGTCAACTAAAACTTTTAGAGGATCAAAATATTTCATTAACTACCTTTATTCTGAAGGTTAAATACTGTTAGGAAATACTTGAAATTCCCACGTAAAACCTAACTATCTTGATGAAATCAGCCAGAATGATCCACAAATCCAAAGGAAAAACCAGAAAAATAGTAATTTTATAGCGATAATCAAACTAACGGAAGAAAAATAACAAGATACAATTGATCCTCTATTCGAGAAGAGGATCTATCTCTCCCAAATCTCTAGGCACCGCTAAAACCCAAAAGCCTAAACCTAAGAGATCTCAAATTTCAGCCAAATTCATGATGACTTAACCCTAGGAAAACAAACTATTTAATGCATACAATCAAAAAGGAAACTCTAAACAGTCCCTACATTCAAATTTCCCTCCTAACTCCCTCAAAATTCCTTCCTAAACAGCTCCATTGGACCCGGACGGTCCGATCGGTGCGTACAGGAGAGGCGGAACTTCCACCTGTTTCGCACGAGCCGGTCCGTAGGAAAATAAAATTAAACTACTAAATTAATGAAAAATAAATAAAATAATAAATAGCATACTAATATCAAAGTACGATGTCAAAAGATTATAAAAATTCCCACATGGCTACAAGCACTAAATAATAAACATGAAGGCTAAGACAAACTAATCAAAATAAATAAGAAGTCTAAAATAATCAAGCATCTCTCACTCCCAATTCAACATAAATAAGAAGTCTACTATCATAATTTATGAATTCAAAAATCTCCCTTACTCCCATCATTTAATGAGACTTTATTAGAATCATCATAATAGTTAATTTCTTTTTATCATCCCCTATCCTCAGCTATAACAACATCCTCTCCAATTTTCATATGACTTAAAATCCCCAACCATCTTCCTCTTTTCTAATCAATTAAAATAAAAAAAAAATATTAATTAAATTTTAAAGCAATGACAGGATTGATGATTCAAATTTCTATTACATAATAGCATTATGCTGACGCTTTTTATTAATTTCTTGTTGACCTGTGCTCTCCTTATTCATTGATCCATCAAAAAATTCAATGTTAAGAACTTCCTCTTGTAGTTGTGATTGTGTAACTTCTTCCAAAAATCATTATTTGATCAATGGAAAATTATTACTAACTAAAGGATCTTCATCATCCTCCACAAATGTGTATCTTTTTATCTCTTGTTATAAAATATAAATCAATGAGTTCATCCTAAAGTAGGTAAGCGATTTTTCCTCTTGGCACAAACTTGGTTATAGATACTCTAATTTCGCTCATATTCTAATTACAAGAATAGAAGGCACAATAATTTGAATGCAATCAGGACTATTGTCTGCAAATTGAACCCAATGTTCAAATAATTTTAAAAGAACACACAATGACATAGTATATTAATTTAAAAAAATTAATTAACCAATACATTTCAAAAGTTAGCATTCTATAGAAGTCTTTAGCTTGTTGTAAGCCAAGAATCAATCCTTATTTCTGAATGCTGCAAGTTAGAGATCAACCTTCCCCCTCTCTATTGAATCAGCAATCACTCTATCTATACCATGGTACAAACTAAATTTAATCTCCGGATTGGTGGATTTGTTCTCATCATATTGACATTAAGAGTTTAGACAATATCTAAAGGCATGCAAATACTAATGCAATCAAAGCTCCCATTTCTCATGTATAATCTCAAATTTCCTTATAGTTACGTTCATCTTCACCTAAACCCTTTTGTTATCAACTTCTTTGTCACATCCATAGCATTATAAATAAAACGCATAGCTTATCTTTTCTCTGAATCAATCATTCATGAACCAAGTGTTTTATGGTTGCAATAGCCTAATTTACATTTAACCAAAATCTATCAATCAAAACAATCTACTTTGCTTAAGTTTTTAGCCCATAAACAGCTTAACCACTACGTATAGAGGTAAACAATGGCGGAATCAAAATTTAAAAAAAGGGATGACGAAATTGAAATTAGAAGTTCTACTTTATGAACTAACATAAATAGATAAAATAGATAAAATAAAACTGCGGCTTCGTCCAAGCGGGTCTGCTTGCGGTAGGTTTGGCTCCCCTATTAAAATGCCCCGTGAGCTTGAGGCGTACACCTCTACCAAAATTGCGCAATTGCGCCTCTGAGGCACGCCTCAAGCTCACCGAGGCGTACGCCTCTTCTTGACCCGAAATTGCGTAAGCAATGAGGCGCCAGGTGGATAAATTGCGCAGAGGCGCGCCTCTAATTGCGCAATTTTAAACTATGGAAGCTACATAACTATCATTCTAAGAAAGCTACTTTTTAGCTTTCATACAATAGGTCTTTTTTGCATATGTGCTTTTCTGAACACCCTCAAACTACTTCGGATGATCAAGGAAAGCTAAGTAATCAAAAGCAATGACAAACGGAACCAAGACCAGATTCCATGAAAAGCTAGTGCAATAGTAGACTAAAATTGTACTACCCAACTCAAAGAACAGCAAATCGCCAATTAGAAGAAATGAATGTGTTAAATCAAAGAGTGCCATAACTAATAGATGTATTTGAAATAGATACATCCAAACTAGAATCGTCAAAAGAAGAATCACTAGTAGAAATCAATGGAAAAAAAAAAAAAAAGCCACAACCTACTAAAATAAATGAAATAATGTAACTAATGTTCAATCATAAACCTTTCTTAAAAATTATTAGAGAGCAATGTCCTGTTTCCAAAGATTAAATTTTATCAGCTGCAATTTATTTGGGTATATATGATGCAATAAGTATATATATGATTTAAAATCCAGATAATTACATGGAAAAAATCAGGTAGAAAAAAGTTAAACCAAGCAATATTTGATATGAATGAAAGGAACCTCTAAAAAGAACACCCAAATAAATTCACGTGATTGTTAGAATTGAAAATTTTAACAATATTTCAAGTATGGTTTATGGAAACATCCACTGCATTAAAAAAATGAATAAAAAACAATAGAATTGATTTTATGTAAAAGTCTTTCTAGCCCAGTTGCCAAATTCTTCAACCAATGAACAAGCAATCAACATTATGTACCTTGGGTAGCAATAAATTGTCTTTTAAAGGGAATAGCTCAGAAATTCCATTATGTTATAATTGAAGGAGGGAAATTATTTTGTTCAATTCAATTTTGACCAATTTTTCCATATGATAATATATGCATATTAATCTAAACTACCTCTGATGTCTTTATAAAGGTGAACTTTAAGAAACTACTGCCAGTAGGAGTAGGTAACCATTTAACAAGCCTTAAGTGGTTCACTTACAACACATCAACCCATCGTTCAACTCTCATGCAAATGAAGGGTAAAACGGCAAAAATTTTGTTAACCAACATTTTATCAAGGTGTCCATCAAAGAAATCTTCTTAAAATCCTTCTTGCATCTACGAGCTTTGTTTGATATCCTTTATGATATAGAAAACTCCATTTACACTTGATCCTTGCCCTAGTACAAACCACACTATCCACAAAGATCTCTAGTAGCTCACTTATTGCCAATAAAATGGTCGGATCATACCATCTAACTTGAATTATACAACTATAAACATAACAAAAGGCAACTTAGACTTGCATCACATCATTTATTTCAATGATAGGAAGAACTACATATAAAAGAAGGTTGCTTTAAGAACAACTAATCTAGCCTAAATTATACCTAATCTTTCAACTGTAATATTGATTTTATTGATCTAAGGTAATGTGAATGGAAGTTGTTCAAATTGATTTATGGAGGTCAAATTTAATGCTTCAAAAAGCACTTAACAATATTGAATTGAAAGAGATTTAAAAAAAAACCCAAATAGTTATGATAAAGCTAATGATGGTCTACTTATACACTTAGCATACACCAACTTGAATCTTTTCCACTTCTTTATCAATAGTCAATCTATGAATCTAAAACTAGACTTTATTGCATTTATAAATTAAAAATAATTAATTAGGCATTCTAGCTGCTATAAATGATAAAAAGGAATTTGGAGCTTGTAAATATACGAGAAAAAATAAGAAACAAGCACAGAGGCATCTTCATCAACTGATAGCATTCACTCCCATCCTTATAATGTACCAATTTCTATTTAAAGATTTAAGACTTGAACAAGACTCATAATAACTTCTTATTTTTACAAAAAAACTACTTAAGATCCATTAAATATAGACATCTAAATACTCCTCATCCCAGATTCTGCTAAAATCCACAGAACATTAGTCTAGCATAACAAGGCAAAAAGCAAACAATTTTAAAACTGTGGCATATATGGCAAATTATAGTTTTATGCATCATTTAAAATCATTACAATAATGCTGTATGAAACAGATCATATACAATGCTAAATAATTCCATTTGTTTCTTCAACACACATCATTGTTAAAGAAAATATGGCCTTGTCAGATGCTAAAACTGAAAAAACATGCATTATCACACCGAACTCAATAGAGCACATTTTCTTGAACTCACCAATTCCCAAAATACATAAAAGAAACTAGGGAAGAAAAGCACAAGCTTAAACAAATCATAGCAATGTTTAGATGAAAGCTACTCATGATTAGCTGAGATCCAAAGGGCTATGCTGGGCCACCATTAACTGGCCTCCAAATACTGCAAGGGACACCATTACAGTTAAGGATCAGGACTAGTTCTTGCATACTAATCAGAATTTCTACGATATCCTTTCTTAATTTCAAAGGTTGCCACATACTTCATCTATCTATTATGCATGAAACCTCCTAAGACAAGTTCTCATACTTGGAACTGAGTTTCACATCACATAGCCTAATTTTGCACCATGTGGAACCAAGTTTTTTATGTGAATTTTAGTTTTAGTTGTTCTGATATGAATCTAGAGCTTTATCGGAGCAAATTTATTGAACCATGTAAATAAGAATCATTTGTCTTGGTGAATTTGATAATCTAAAAACAAAAACGAACTATTTATCCCATGAAAACCATTTTAAACAATGGATAAGAGAATTAACTAGGTGAATTTAATATAATCTTTACAGAAATTTTGTCATTTTCATTGTCCCCATCATCAAATAATTAATGTAAGAAAAAAAAGCAACACATTTAATTACATGGACAAAAAAAATTAAGCTCTCTAGGGAAAAGCAGCAAATTTGTACTAAAAATCTGCATAGAACTGAGAACAGTTCTATGTTATAGGTGACAAACTAAAGGCAAAGGTCAGTAGCATATAGTTCAATCATCACTTTACTCCGACCATGGTTCACTTACACCGCATATCAATCTCCTTCTCATTTAACTTGTCCTTTGCGCCATTTGCTAATTCATCAAAGATCTCGAAGGCAAGCAATAATGGTTTAGACTATCTCATGCCCCCTCCCTCTTCCTCCCTATAAGATTAAGAATAACTAGCCGTTTTTTGATAAATAGCAGTGTTGCAAGTACTTTTTCCCAATATAGCTTCCCATATAAAAAATATGTGACTTAAACCTCTTCTTCTTCTTCTTCCACTAAGAATACTATTATCCTCAGTCACCATAATGACCAATGAAAATCACAGCTTAATTTTCTATGACGTAGCCAGATTTCAAGTACTTTTGCTCAACTTCTTAAGGCTGGACCAGGGTGCACTTATTAGATGTGTCATTATTGCTTGAAAATCATGGGTTTAACCACAAACACAACCTTTGTGCCAAGCAGGAGCAAGTTCCCATAAATCAATCCTCAACAAACACAGTAGTGTAGTCACTTGCTAAGGGTATGAACTATCGTCAAGTTCCTGACTCGGCAGACAAAGTATTAGCAGGTACATCTAAATAGCACTTTTTCACCCCCTGTAACCAAATTTCACAATAAAGCAAAAATGAAGAAAATCAGCAAGACAGATTTGTTAGGAGCTTTTAATTGTAAAGGTGACTCAAGCATGCTGGTGGAAACAAAAAACCAACATCATAACGAAGCTGAAAAATGAAATAATAACACTGGAGGGTAACAGACCTAAGCTGAAATATTTTACCAGCTTCAAGCAACGTGAAAAGGTATACCTGAAAATGTGAGCTGTTAAGGCATCTAGCTATCTGTCGGAAGAGAGGCACCATGCACCTCTGGAATTCAGGCTCCTGAGTGAACTCGAGAACCTCCTCCAGCTCCCCAAGGAACATAACCTCTTTCGAGCTATTGGTAAGGGGCCAGTACTTCAAGATTCCCCTAATGACTGTGTCAGCCAGCTTGTTGTCCTTCTCCACAAACTGCGTGATGCAGTAGGACAGCTGCTGGTGGTACAGAGCAAGACACTTAGGCTTGTGGAGTGGAATCAACGCCCGAACAAGGAACAATTTGTGCTCCTCTTTCAGAGGTAGCGCAAACCCATTGATTATACTGCCGAGAATTTCAAGTAGCTCTGCAATCCCATTGTGCTTCTCTGTCTCGAATATGAATCGGTAGAAGATGTTGTTAATGGCCTTTCTAATGAATGGCCGGTGAACCATGAACTTCCCATAAACCCGATGGAGAATTGTCTTCAAGTACTCCCTCTCCCGTGGATCCTCGGAGTCGCATAGATCCAGCAGCCGAAGTATGAAGGAGTGATCAACATAGCGCTTCGCAATCTTCGCATCGGTCTCGGACGAAGCTATGAACCTGAGGAAGAACTCATAAACGATCTGGAGGTGAGGCCAGGCAGGTTCCATTGCCGGCTCCTCCTCCTCCGCTTCAGCACCCTCTACAACCTTCATCCCATCGCCGCCAGTGGAATAAGACAATGTTCTAAAGATATTGGCCGCCACCATCTTCGTGGCCTCCTGCATCGCCGCCTCGCTGAACTTGCTCGTGACAATCGAGACGTAGTCCACGAGCTCAAGCAGCATCTGCCGTTTCACCTCCTTCTCCCGCGCGTTCCTTGTTGGGTCAGAGAAGTCAAAGAGCACGCAGCACATGCCGAGTTTCCGTAGAAACAGAACCGGTTTCTCCGAGCTCGGCACGTCTCGGAAGCTTGGGAGGGATTCGTACGACGCTGCTAGGCCCACATCACCGTTGACTAGCCCAACTGACGGGGCAGCAGCAGAGCCAATGAAACCCTCCTTCCTACCCGGCGCATATCTGCCTATTACTCCGTCGGAAAGGGAGTCGCTAGAGGAGGATTTCGAAGAGGGCTTACGCGGGAGCTTGCCGAGTATCTGTTTGATCATATTTACCACAAAAAAACCCTAGATCGTCACCGCCGCATACTGCAACAGGTAAACGAAACCTAAGCTTCGATTGAAAAAGAGCTAACTCTAACCGCCGATCATATTAGCGGTTTCGGCGCAGTCGATCCCTGCCATCTTCGGGCCTTTCCAGAGGAAAATGAACAAAAAAGATAAAAGATATCGAAGAGGTGGCGCGGCGATTTTCCGGCACCGTCAGGAGGAGCTACGAATTTGAAAAGAAAGGGGAAATGGGGAAAGAATTTGAAAGGATCCAATTTTTAGGAAGCAGGGGACGGCGATGGCACGTGCACCGCACGTGCATCACCGAAGATGACGGAAACAGGCCAACTATCGTTTACTTTATTTATTTAGTATTTGCTAAATATTTTAAATCAGTAAATACTTGACATATACACAGCGAATACTGACAAAATATTCAGCAAATATTCATAAAATACTCAGTAATACTTATAACTGAGTATTTACAAATACACAGCAAATACTCAGTAAATATGCAGCAAATCTGGACAGTTCTCACCGTCCAGACTCCGCACGTAATAATTTTTCACTCCTCTGATGTTCTCATAATAGGATTTAAAAATTGGATCAGACCGATGGTTGAATCGTGAATCGGTCGGCTAGCTGTTCCGTTCCCTTTTAGAATCGGTCTCGTAAAAAAATTGGTCAAAAACTATTATGACCGATGGTCGAAAACCGCACATTTCAAATTAAAAGAATAATGAGTAGTTAATTTTCGATCAAGCGGTTTGTGAGGAAAGTTAGAAAAAATAATCTAATATTCCTATTCAACTATTCCCCAACTAGATAATTTCTTTCGTTCGTCTAGTTTGTCTCTGTCCCAACCCAATACTTCCTATCGTTTGCCCTGTTCGTCTCCATCTCGACGTCTAGCTTGTGAGGATTACAATCGTGATTAAGACACCTCCTCTCTTTGGCATCACATTCTATTCTCGTGTCTTCTTCAAATCGTAGGATGTAAGTTTTTTTAAAATCCTAATTTTTTAGGTTTTGTCTTGCTAGTTTTTTTCGCAACCTATGTTTGCTATAGCTAGTTCGTGCAGATATATTGCTCCACATTTTGGCTTTAATCACTTTAGTTTCTTTTCAAGATTTTTCATGCTCCTTATTTATGATTCAATTATGCAAAGTTCTCTATATTTATTGTTTTTATATTTGTTTCATGGTAATCTCTATATTTACTTTTTTTGTGTTCATCTCTCACCTGATATTAACAAAAAAAAAGTTCTCGCATGGTATGTCGAATTCCTTTGTATGGACTTGGTGCAATTATGATTCAGTTAGATCAATTGGATAGATTTGTTATATGCTTCTATTAACCTTACTCTGACTTTACCGTGGAAGCTTAGTTTTAGTTTTATGTTAAGTGTTGCTACTGTAGATAATTAGATATTAGTATAATTAAGCTGGTCATCATTAAATACATCTAGGATATACATTGTAGACATAATTTGCCTTTTAAGCTTGGTTCTAGAGATAATTTTTAATATAATTAATATATATTACATCATCCTCCGGTTTAACCTCATTTTGACCTCGATTGAACAATCAAATTGTGAATCTCTCATTCTTTTACTTCGTTGTTTGGTCCAATTTTCACAACCTTGATTCTTATCAATATTTTAATTAGAATGAGTCAAAAATTTTATTTTTTTAAAATAAGTGTAATATTAAGTATTTATAATATTATATAAAAAAATATTTAACAAATTATTATTCAGGATATTCAAAGATAAAATTCTTTATGAAAATATAATACTATGCACAATAAACAAGAATGAATTAGAGACATTTAAAGTGATATGAATGTGCCATGCTAGAGTTTCTTCTCCTCCCTATACCATCTCCTACCTTTCTCCCCTTCTCTTTCTCTGATTGCTAGCAACTCTCCTTATCCTGAGCTTCTCAAGTCTTTGAAAGGGCCTAGGGCCTAGTCCTTGGTGATCTTTATGGATCCGAACATGAATCCCTTGTTGTTCCCCGCCCTCATGTAACCACCAACAGCTTCTCGCCCATCTTTAAACTAGAAAGGATTTCTCACATCCATCGATTGAGCACTTCTCCCTTAGGTATATTCCTTCTTCTTTTGATGCCATCTCTTTCTCGAATGACGAGATCGAAGAAGGTACATGTAATACCCTAGGGTTTAAATTTGAAAGAATTGTCAATTTATCTGTTAATTAATCTACCAAAACAACTAATCATGTTTAATTAATGCAATCATCAATAGAATAAACTATAAATCATATTCATCAAAATAATTGATTGTATTCATTTCTCAAAATTATATACAATAGCCAAGAATTCAATACATATATTGATCAGTCTATATTTAGCTCTTGACTATAAAAGAATAAAAATTTTATAAAAATACAAAAATAAATCAAAATCTCGGATCTATCCTCACTTCATTGGATTCTAACCCCTTCCTAAAAATGTGCAAAATTGATGAGTGAGCCAACAGCTCAGTAGATTATCAAAACCTATAATTGAAATCAATATAATTTAATATGAATAATATGCATGTGATTATTTAATCACTATCAATATGAATATATAACCATAAAAGCATGTAATAATCAATGAAATAGTAACAAATTATATGATTTATAAATATCACTACAACTATATATCTTAAGAGCAATGACTAGTAACGAAGTGAACAGTAATGAGTAAGTTCTGTCAATCATATACTCAATAGTTTATATAACATCTTATTATAATAGTATTTCTATCATTATTATATGCATTTCATATAATATCTATACTATGCATGTATATCATATGAATCATGTGATTCATATATATCAAATGACTTTGTATTAGTTTTATTAATCTTATTAAATACTTGTATCATTTATAGCTTGTATCTTATGGCATGTCATGTCAATTATGTAATTTATCATATATATATATATATATATATATATATATATATATATATATATTAAGTAACAAAAAAATCCAGCTGCATGTGGTATTTTTCCTGTATCTAATCATATAGGCAAACCTACCGGAATCAATCTCAATTATATTAGTCTTGTTTCTAGGAATCGGTCATATGACAAGCCATTAATGTCAAGTGATTTTTATATCAGAAATCATCACTTCCTACTCGTAGGCTTATCATATCATATTAATTTGTCTCCTTATATCTCTCTTTTGGATAACACTATTAATCTTATTTTAAATGAAAGTCTATTGGCCTACGCTCCTGTATAAGGTAACACGCCTTCTACAAACTTGAATTAATTAATCATTTCTAGTCAGCTTTTCTTACATACACATATTTCACAATATATATAACATAATAAACATGTGATATTATGCTCAATATTTAGCTCATTATATCATACTAATGCAAGTAAAATTTGTATATGAACCAAAATTAGTGAAATTCATAATATATATATATATATATATATATATATATATATAGTGTTCTTTTTCATCAAGTATGTGTCCACTGTAACAAGTATGCATATCATACATTAATATTATGAGATTTTGATAATTATTTATTCAATTTTCATATTTATCTAAATTTTTTAAATTAAGAAATTTTTCTCAAAATATAAAAATGCCTAATGAAAATTCAATTTATTCCCGTTAATATGTATAGAATAATTAAAATTATAACATACTAAAATTACACGATGAAAGTTTGCTAAAAATAAAGATGTCCTAACTTTTGTATGTTTTTATTAAATTAAAATTCATAAAACACAAACTATATAAAATTATTAAAATCAAAAGTAGGATAATAGTAGCCTACCTCAAGATAAGCAAATTTCCCAACTAGATTGAATGACACAAATGGCTTTAGGACCCCCAAATTTTAGGTTTTTCTCTCCTCTCTCCTCTATCTTCTCTCATCTCTTTCTTCTCAAATTCAATTTATGTTTCTCTAGTTTGAAAAAAATGGATGAAAATGAAATTTAATAAAATGTGTAATGGATTTAGATTTTTTTATAATAAAATATCTTAAGGATATTAATGTAGTTATGTCAATTGTTTAATTTTTAACGTAAGTTCTTTATAAAAAATTTTTCACATACAGGGATTCAAAAATTATAGAAAAATATTCATAAAATAGTCAAGCATATTTAGAATGCTCTCGTAAAATTGGTTTATAAAATAGACACCTATCAGTCTAAAAAATCCGCTTGTAATGGTATGGTTAATTTTTTAAGAAATTATAATATTTCTTATTTTCATATGTACATTGTATATAAATTAAGAGAAAATTATTATTATTAAAGCATAATACTATTTATGTTATGAAGAAGATGGTTTATAAATTAGACTTATAATGACTTCTAAAATATTATTTGATTAGGTCAAAATATGGGCTATTACAATCAAATAGACACCTACCATAGAAAAATTTCGCCATCAATATTTCTCACTATAGATCACTAATCACTAATCATATATGTCATTCATATCATCCATCAATCATATCACTTATGAATCAAATCAAATCATATGTATATATTAGTCAATATGTATGTAAATCATTCAATTATATGAATATAAATTAATTAATTTCAATGCATTTCAATCAAAAGAATGATATTCGAAAGATAACTTATACTAGTGGACCTATAATAACATGTATTTTGACCTAGGAAAATAATTTTTTTTAGAGTTAATATAACTCCAAATAACAAATCGTCTTCGTCATAGCATTGTTATTATAGTATTTTACATGACGATTTTTTTTGTAATTTTTGGACACCTGTGAAAATTCTTAAGAAATTAGTACATGTCGGTATAACTGGGGTATTACGACTCAAACTCATGAATTTATATTTTTGATGATAACAAACATTATGACTCACATATTTATGTCTCCTAATATTTTCATTCTATAATTGTTTGTGTGTATACTAATATTTCAGAAACACCATGCACCATCCAACGAAGAATTAGAGCTCAAGATTGGATAGAATAGGTTATACTGTAAAGAGTCTGTAATATTCATTGATGTAATTTTTGATTTCTTGAGTTGAGTAATGTAAAGGTGTTTGCTAGCTTGGTGACTATGCACACACACACTCAAGAGAGTGAGATCTAGTCAAAACCATAAGTTTAATTTTTAAACTAATCGTACTGGATAATTTTTGTCGTCCAGGATGATCAGCTCTTTGAACTAATCGTACTGGACATTTATATCATCCAGGATGATCCTTTATGATCTTAAAAAATAGTCTCTAATGATAATTTAGGCAAAGATTTAAGATTCAAATTTTGTTCTAATCATCCTGAACGATCTATGAAAATCATGCCTAAATTAATCCAGTGATTAGTCAATCAAATCTGCTTAATTTGATATTCTGATCGTCTTGAACAATCTGTATATCATCCTGGACTATCCTAAGATCGTCCAGGACTATCAGATCAAATTCTGAACATCATCCTGGATGATCCTGAGATCATACTGGATGATTCTTAGCGGCAGAATTGAGTTTTTAGAATTTTCTGAAGCCCTCTTTTTAAACACATCATCCTGGACAATCCTGAGATTGTCCTGGATGATCTTTGGCGGCAGAATTGAGTTTTTAGGATTTTCTGAAGCCCTCTTCATGAGCACATCATCCTAGATGATCTTTGCTGCCATAACTAATTTGGAAGGGTTTTTAAAGCCTTTTATTTAAGGCTTGTTAAAGACTTTGAAAGTGTCTTCGATAGCCATTGAGTCTTCCTTTCTTTTGGAGAAAACTTGAAGAGAGAGCTTGAAAGAGAGAGTGAAAATGATAGAGTTTGAGAGGGAGAAGAGCCTTGGAAGGGGGATTTTTGAGGGAGTGTGAGGGGGTTCACATGGTTGCTCCGACAAACTTACACCTATGTATCATCAGATTCAATGGTCGTCTCGAGGAAAGTTTTAGGAAGAAAAAGATCTCTTTAGTGTCAAAGGACTTGGCTTCTCCGCCGCACCAGGGAAGGTGAAAGTTATTTTGTAAGGACTTCTCTTCCTAGCTGTGGGGGCTAAAGAAGAGTCACTAGAGGTTTATTGCAATACTCGGAGGGTGCCTCCGGGGAGTGGACGTAGGTCAGGTTGGACCGAACCACTATAAATCTGGTGTGTTCTTTCTGATTATTTTTTGTATTTTATTTTACTGTGATTAACTGCTTGGGTGAAATTTATGATTGATCTTTCTATTATTGATTTAATTCATTTCTATTGTAAGATAAAAAAAATTTCATTCAAGAAGTTTTTTTTTAAATATCCAAGTCACTAGAAGTTTTTTTAAATAACTATTAATTCAAAAAAATTAATGAAATTAATAGTTATTATGATTCATAGGAAGATAAATATTCTATGCATTCAGGAAACTAAATGGGTTAGAGAGAAGGCTAAGGAGATTGATAGTTTAGGATTTAAACTTTGATATTCAGGTAGGAGTCGTACTAGAAATGGTGTAGGCGTGATTTTAGTTTAGAGTTTGAAGGATAATATTATAAATATTAATAGAATTGGAGCTAGAATTATAGCTTTAAAGATTATTGTTGATGCTAAGATTGTTAACATTATAAGTGCTTATGCTCCTCAAGTGGGTTTGGATATGGATTCAAAATTAAAATTTTGGAATGACTTAGAAGAATTAATACAAAAGATACCTCTTGAAGAAAGAGTTTTTATTGGAGGAGATTTAAATGGACATATTAATAGAGAGATAGATGATTTTAAAAATATTCATGATGGCCATAGGTTTGGAACGACAAATGAAGGTGATAAGTCAATATTATATTTTTATTTAGCTTATGATTTTTTAATTGCTAATACCTTATTTAAGAAAATGAATGAGCATCTTATTACTTATAAAAATGGATATAGTACAACTCAGATTGATTATTTTCTTATAAGAAAATTAGATTGTTTAGATTGTAAAGATTGTAAAGTTATTTCGAGTGAAAATTTATGTACCCAACATCATTTATTAGTTTTGGACTTGAAGATAATGGGGAAAAAATAAAAAATAAAGTAAAATAATTTTCTAGAATTAGATGGGGGCATTTAAAGAATATTAATAAAAATATTTTTGAGAATAAGATTTTAGATCTAAAGATTTTATCTTAAGGCTTTATACACAAAGTAACAATTTTTAAAATTTTTAATAGAGATCAAATTGACAGCCATAAGAGAAATAATCTTATCTTTAACCTTCTGAATGACACTTTGATGGCACACCCTAACACCATTGAAGAGGGAGTTGTTCCTTTCCAACCAAAGAAACCACATAATGAGAGAAGGAATAACATTGCGAATGTGACCTTTAGAATTAATAAACCAACATTTAAGTAAAGACTTAAGGGAGAGATGAGAATTAAAGCAATTTAATTTAAATAAATCATCAAAATAAACCCAAGTCCTCACAGCCACAGGACCAGATAATAAAACATGATGCATATTCTCCTTATGAAAACAACATTGGCACTTGGAAGCTAAAGTAAAGCCTTTTTTAATGAGATTATCCTCCGTAGGAAGATATCTATGTAAAACTCTCCAAATAAAAATAGAGACAGTAGAAGGAATGCTCTTATGCCAAATATTAGTGAAAATATTATCTATATTACCCTTGGTTCTAAAAGCATGCCAAGCATTTTTTAAATAAAAATGCCCATCATTAGATAAATCACACAAAATAATATCTTTAGAGCTAATATTGATAGGCAATTTTAAAATACGTTGAAGGATGCACTCAGGAATCAAATTAGAAAGCTTATCAAGATCTCAACAATTATTATTGTAGAAAAAGTTAACTTTAACCAAAGCATTAGAAGAAGAATTCAGAATGGAATCAATAGATTCATTACCTAGCCATTTATCTTGCCAAAAGAAGATATTACCTTCACCAAGCCCCCAAGAAATAAAAGGTTCCACCTCCCATTTGACCTTGCACATTCTTCTCCAAACTTTAGAAATACCAAGCTTATGATAAATATTAGAAGGGTGTTTACCAGCACAATACTTAGCTATCATAAAAGTAGCCCAGAGACTTTCTTTAGTGCGTAAATTAAACCAAAGTTTAAAGGAGAAAGCCTTAGCAAGATCCTTTAAGTTTTTACAACCAAGACCACCTTCCTCCTTAACACCACAACACTTCTCCCAGTTGGCCCAATTAATTTTAGAGCTAGAAGAAGTGCCTTTCCAGAAAAAATTATTAATAAGCTTATGAACCCTATTACAAACAGCTTGAGTCAGAAAAATCGTTTGAAAATAATAAACTGGTAAAGCACAAAGAACACTTTTGATTAGAGCAAGTTTTCCACCAAAGCTAAGAAAATTAGAATCCCAAGATTGAAGCTTATTCTAAACAGAAGCAATAAGATCATCAAACAAAAAAGTAGTCTTCCTACCTTTAAAAAGAGGGACTCCAAGATACTTGATAGGCAAGTGAGAATGAGTAAAGCCCGTGACATTTTTAATAGCTGAAATACGATCATTAGAGATCCTCTTAGAAGCAATAAAATAACTTTTATTTTTGTTAAAAGATAGACCACTAATCATCTCAAATTGGGAAAAAAATTCCATAATTCTTTGAACTTTATTGATGGTGGCATTAGTGAACACAATAAAATCATCTAGAAAGCATAGATGAGAAATATGGAAGCCTCCTAAAGTTTTAAAATAAAGACCAGGATGATTCTCAAATAAATTAGAAAGGCCCCTAGAAAGCAATTCAATAGCAATAATAAAAAGGGCGGGAGAAATAGGATCACATTGCCTCAAGCCATGAGAAGACTTAAAGAAACCTTAATTAGAACCATTAACAATGATAGAGAAGTAGACATTTTCAATGCAATTCTTAATAATTTTAATAAACACATAATTAAAACCAAAAAGCTCAAGAGCAAAATAAATAAAGTTCCAATCAATATTATCATAAGCCTTGGCAATATCTAGTTTCAAAATCAAATTGCCCCCTCTCATAGTAGCATCCAAATCTTGAATAAATTCTTAAGCCAACAATATACTATCCATGATGGTTCTACCTTTCACAAAACCCATCTGAGAAGGGGAGATAATTTTAGGTAAAAACACAACAAGTTGATTCATAATAATCTTAGAAAGCAATTTGTTAAAGAAGGTGCAAAGACTAATAGGACGAAAATCATTCGAAGTGTTGGTAGTGTTGTTCTTGGGAATAAGCACTAAAGACGTAGAGGTAAAAAATTTAGGAATAGGGTTATCAGCAAAAAAATCCATAACCGCATCATAGATATCAATAAAAATAATCTGCCAAGTTTTTTGAAAGAAAAGGGTGGTAAATCTGTCAGGGCCAGCCACAGAATCACAATTCATACCCATAAGAGTCTCTTTAACCTCTTCCAAAGTCGGGGGCCTAGAAAGAGAAACATTATCCTCAAGGGATATAAGACTAGGAATAAAAGAGTGATCCAAACTTGAATAGGATTGAAATCTTTGTTAAAATGAGTTTGAAAATGACGGATAGCCAAACTAGCAATCTCCATATTGTTATCAGTAAAAGTACCATCATCCCTTTGAATTTTATTGATACTATTTTAAACTCTTTTTCTCTTAGCAAGCGCATGAAAATACTTAGTATTATTATCACCTTCAACCAAATATTTAGCAGCAGCTTTTTGTTTCCAAAAAAGCTCTTCTTGAGTTTGAAATTTAAAAAGCTCAACTTTATGCTTCTTTAATAGATCAAAATTAAAATCAGATGGGTCATTTTGATACAGAATCTCAGTCGAATTGATAAGTTGCTCAGCTTGAATAATGTTAGAAAAAATGTTTCTAAAAACATGATGATTCCACCAATTAAGAACTTGTTTTAACCTTTTAAGCTTAACCCAAAATCTCCTCATACCAAAAACATTATTATCTGGATGAAGAGTAGCATGCCAATTATTTTGAACAACCTCAAAAAAGGAGTTATTAAGCAACCACATGTTTTGGAATCTGAATTGAGTAGGAGCATTAAACTGCCTATAGTTAATAGTAATCAATAAGGGTGAATGATCAGATAATATTCTACTAAGGTGATACACATTAGTAAAGTTAATGGAGTTAATCCAAGAATCATTAAAAAGGACACGATCAAGCCTTTGCCATAAGTGACCCCTATTCTAGGTAAAGTTATCACCCACATAGCCAATATCAATCAAATTGCAAGCCAAAATCATATTATTAAAGTCTTCCATAGAACGATAAGAAGGATTAGAACCACCAATCCTCTCAGAGGGACTAGTAATACCATTAAAATTACCACCAACAAACCAAGGCAAGTTATAAAGACTATAGAAACTAATGAGAGAATCCCATAAGACTTTTTTAATATAAAGAGAAGATGCAGCATAAATAAAAGAAGTATAATAGTGAAAATTGAAACCCTCTATTTTGCAATGTAACACTTGAGAAAAGTCACCAATAACATCTAGAATAACCGGGTTTTTCCAAAAAAATTCAAATTTTGTTAGACACATTCAAAATAGCATGGTTAAAACCCAAAAAATGAGACATGTTTAATAGCTTAGGGGTGCAATAAGAGGCTCAAGCAGAATAAGAATAGAAATCTTGTTAAAATGACATAAATTTTTAACACGAATACGAGAAGATGGGCAACCAATGCCCCTAACATTCCAAATAATTGTACTAAACATAAAGAAAAGCTTAATGAGGAGTATTTGAGCAAGTTTTTTTAGGAGGTTGCAAGGAATTATGCTTTGGCTTCCTCCCTCTTTTACTTGGACTTTAATAAAGCTAGTATCATTATCATCCCTGGCAAAACATTTAACATTAAAATGCATATCCTCAGTATCAGTAAAGGCATCACTATTATCATTAGAAGTGGTAGGAGTTTTACCATCTTTATGTTGATCCGTTAGAGTATTAGGACATGCGTCCTCCATAAACATACCATCCTTCCACCCAGTTATCATTATTCCTCCTCAAAGGATCCATAGTAGATTTAGATAAAGGAGAAACATGATCTATAGAATCAATCTCACCTTCCTCTAATGGCATGTCCTTCATTTCAGCCTCTTTAGAGACCAGGTGAGTATCATCATTTGCACCCAAAGAACCCTCCTGTTCCTTTAAAGGATTCAAAACCTCATGAGAAGGCAAATCAGCATAGGAATCAAACAAATTTTGATTATTAATGCAAGATATAAAAGAACCATCATTAGCATCCTTATGATTTTCTATAATAAGATAATTATCTATCACATTATGAACACAAGCATTATTAGGAATAATTAAAGTGCTATTAGGAACTTCCTATTCATGGTTCAAAGGATCCGAATTGATAGCATCAATGTGAGCATGAGGAGAAGGATCCTCCTCCAATTGTTGTGACGGATTTCCCACCAAAATCGGAATAGACACATCCTGATCCACAACATCATTCAATTGTTTCACGGAGTTCTTAGTAGTACGAAGGTTAGGGTGTTTTTGAAAACAATCATTCACACCATGCCCATGCATTTTACAAAAGGAGCAAAATATCGGTAAATTCTCATATTCCACCTTTTGGAAATAACCCTTAACCTCAAATCCGATCCAGATTTTGCTAGGATATTTCTTTGAGGCATCCAACTCCACCAAAACCCTAGCAACAGATGGTCTTGACACTGCAGCTGTTGCTTGATCAGTTTGTAAAGGGTGACCAAAGATGGATTCCATACAAAAGTGTATTTGACGATTAAAAAAAATGCAAACGTAAGTTGGGGAAGGAAATCCAAACCGGTGCAATAGGAGATTTCTCCTTAACGTCAAAATCCGATGTCCATTTCAGAAGACGCATTTAACAAGCTTGAATGTAATAAGATCTACGAGAAAATATATGGCTATAATCAAGGTCATTTGAGAGCTGGACATCAACATGGTGTTGATCGAGTAGACTAATGTGAAAAGATCCAGACAATTTTAAGTTAAAAAAGAACTTCCTTATGACATCAAGATTCGGTCTCCTCAACACAAATTTCCCAATCCAAGTAAAAGCATAAGGTGTGGCTAGCTGTTCAACAACCGATTCCTCAAAAAGGATAGTCGGACATCCTTTAAAAGAAGATTGAACAAAGTTAACTTTCATAGAAGAGGAAGAAGAACCAGTAATAACATCTTTAAAAGATCGTGACTTCCCCTCCAAAAGAGAAGAAGAAACTAGGTTAGATGATGACGGAGTCATCATCCTCCCTCACGAGAAACCAAAGGAAAACTCAAATCAACGCGCAAAGAAGATAACAATCGTTAAAGTCAAATGAAAACAAATGAAAATGGGAGCGAAATCGAGCCAGGAGGCGGAGATCCACCGCACAAGGGAGAAGCCCTAGAATCGCCTTAGTATCGCCAGATATTTATTTAATTATTATTAAAATCAAGTATTTAGGTAATAATTTAAATTAATTATTATTACATGTAGTTTAGGATATTTATTTTAATATCAAATCAATTCCAATTGTCTTGCAATTGATACTATTGGTTATGATTAACCAAAGAATCAATCCATAAAAATTTAGCATTTATTTGATTATTTTTTATTTTTAATGAATTTATTTAATTAATATATAATTAGTGAAGCGTCTTCCACTCTATCACCATAGCTGAACTCAGAGGCTTTCTTCACTGTAGCCGCTGAAGTCTCCTCCCGAATGCTCTCTAATGCGCCACTTGATCTACTCCAGTTCCCTTTCTCCTTTCCTGATTCCTACATGTGAGAGCAGAGGAGAGAACGATGGGGCCTACATGCAATATTTGCTAGAGAAAGTTGTAAAATAAGTTGAGAGTTTTTTTCCCTCCTATAGTCAAAAGCAACGGAAGAGGGAAGCTGCTGGGAGAAGTCATCCAGCCAGAGGGAAGTGGTGAGGGATGCCACACTGGTTACGAGGGATGCCGCCTGCCACATTTTAGCATTTGGTCCCGAGAACTCTTTTTATTTTTAATTATTTCAAATGGGTCAGTGTGGGTCAATTCCAAGTTAGTGGATTGATCCAGACTTGACCCATTTTTTCAAACAATTTAAATCCTAAAACCCAAACATGACCCATTTGTGAAACGGGTTGACCCTAACCCAGAATTTTTTAATCAGGTTTGTGTCAAGTTTTTGGGTCATGTCAAATCTTGACACCCCTATATAAGACATTAATATAGTATAAAATTGAGTTTACTGTATTATCTTGGTATGCTTCTCACTTTATCCTAACAACTAAAGAAAAATGTTAAGATTTTTGAGGGAATTAAATAGAGAGCTGAGACATCCATTAGTACCTCTATAAATTTAGGAATTTTTTAAGCTTGTTAAAAAAGCAAGATTAATAGAGATTGATCTGGTAGTACTTACATTTAAGAAGGATATGAGTAGGAAAAGGGCTAGGGATGAACCAAGCAGGGATAGGGAAAGCTTCAATGATAAGAGGGGTATCTCTAATGATGTTCGGAGAGGACAAATAACATCTACCAATAGCTACAATGAGCTCATTGTGGGAGGAAGAATATAGGAAAATATTATTTTTTTACAAGATAATGCTTTGGATATGGATAATAGGGACACAAAGTTGAAGATTGCCCTCATTGAAGGATAGGGGATGGCAGGGTCAAGGGCGTACATTGAAAGATATATAAATAAGATTGATGATAGAAATATATGTGGTAGTTAGAGAAAGTTTACTGCATAAGAAATGTTAGCACCTATACTAGCACTTACACCAATATTATTTTAAGTGTACAATCTGCAGCTAAAGAAAGACAAAAATAGGCCCGAGAGTTCCACTAGTAAGAATTTTGTTTTGTATGACATAGAATTTTATTACATAAGTGAATGACATTTTGGATGATCTACATGACTATATGATAGGGATTTGATTTCTAGGTTGAATGAATTTTTAGCATGATTTTGATTTAATTTCTAGAAAGCTTTTAATTGAATTAAAATTTTTGTTATACTGATTTAATATTGGAATGAAATTATTTTATATCAATTTTGTATTTCAAATCCATAGTGAAATGTCGAGAATGATATTTTTTTAATATGTGTAGATTATAATAACCTTGAATTATTTTTTTCTAAATTCATGAAATTTATTCAGTGGAGCACTATGGTGCTGGGTGGACAAAACTATGGCATTGAGCTCTCCAACAAAGTTTTGGAAAATGAACAAATGCTATGGTGCTATACTCTCCAACAGGTAGCACTACGGCATTGAGTCTAGAATACTATGACACTTGGTCAAAAAATTTTTTTTTTTTTTAATAAAACATCTTAAAGCACTTAGATTAAATACCTCATCACAACCTCCCCACCTTCATTTCATTGCCTTATCAAGGAAGAAAAAGAAATGAGAAGGAGAAGAAAGTGATGAGAGAGAGAGAGAGAGAGAGAGAGAGAGAGAGAGAGAAGAGAGAAGAGAGAGAGATGGGTTTTCGTGGCTTCTTTGTCTGCCACTTTTGTTATAAAAATTATTCTACTCATTATAGCTGAATTATATCCTACCTCTATTTTCAAAGATTTGATTTTGAAATTTATTCTCTTACCTAAACTGATATTTATTGCATTTTCTACTAAATTAATGAGCTTCCAATGCATAACTTTTGATATTTTTTAGTATTGACTATTCTAGCCATTTTAACTGGATGATTTGTGTTTTTATCAATTAAAATTATTTTTATTGTAGTTCATACATTTTGAGTAGGAATAAGATATATAACAATTTTGGCATTTTTGATACAAGCATCATTTTGGCATTTTGCTACAAGCATACTGATGAGACATGAATTATGAATGAAAAAAGATGAATGAATAATTACAATTTTTTATTAATCATATATGTTTTATATTGTTTGTAAACAATAAAGAATGGTTATTAAGAGAGGTTGGCTAGAGATTGATTCTGCCATGTATAGGAGGTGGGCCTACAAGTTTTCCTTTTTTTAGGCCTATAAGTTTTCCTTAAAATGACATTTGTAGTGATATCCTTGACCAAGATCTGGATCATAATTGGGAGTTATAAGGAGTTTAAGTTGCTGAGGGAAAGAGTGATGACTCTTCAAGAAAGCCACATGAATATTAAATTAATGATTAAGATATTAAAATGAACATGATATAGGCGATTACTTAAAAAACACCACACAAATTAGAACTCTTTACTTGTTTAGTATGATTGCTTATATGTGCATACATACACAATTACTGATATGATATTAACTTCATGATTAAGATATAAATATGATTAAGATAATGATAACATACTACTAATGAATCTGCTCGTATAGATTCTATACAATATAACTGTATAAATGATAATACCTTTTTCATTTTTATGAATATATGATATTTGCATATATATTTGGATTTAATGATTGATTTGATCTCCATACATTTGATAATGGTGCATGAGTGATCTTATGATTTATAACTTTATTATTCTAGCATCCACACTAGTACTATTTATATAATTATGATTATCCTATTCACGATATTGCATAGTATTATGATCATACTAATTTTATCGTTATGATTGGAATGAACCATGCATATTATCTCTTTTTGTGCTTTGAGTCTAGTTATATATTTTGGTGACCTGAAGGGCTTTATAAGCTCATTATATGGATTTAATTGATTTTAGGTCAGGGTAGGGATTTAGTGCTATAGGATTAGTTTTTATTTCTACTGTTTCTTTTGTAGCCAGCAATTTTGGCAATCGATAGATATAAGTTAATTAAACTTTTGGTTATTATAAATGATTTTTGAAATATATATATATATATATATATATATATATATATATATATATATATATATATATATATATATATATATATATATATATATATATATATATATATATATATATATATTTCTTTTATTCATTATTTTTTCTATTGATTAATTAGTATCTCTAGTAATGAAAAAAAAAAAAGAAAAAATTCAATTAATCAAATTTAGATCTTGGGGCATAGTAGGTTGAGGGAGAATTTTTCTTTGGGTGTGGCAGATTGAGGGAGTCACATGTTTGTTTCTATCAGCCCACACATTGGGTCCCGCGTATTGTGGTTATGGAGCTCTTGGAAAAGAGAGCTCTAGAAATAGTCTATTAGCAAAAGACTTACAAGTTGAGGAGGCTAAATGACAACATCTTAGTCATTGTAAGGAGCAGAAGGAGGGAGAAGTATCTCCACCTTTATGAGGATAAGAAGGAGGTATTGGCATCTCTACAGTGTGAGGAGCAGAAGAAGGGATTGAAATCTTTGTTGCACGAGGAGCTAAAGGAGGGAGCGACATCTCTACCATACTAGGAGGCTGAATAAGGGAGATTCTTTAGGGATAGAAGAGTTTATAAAGGATATTCTCTACATAGTAAGGGAGAAGGGATTCTTCACCTGGTTAAGTGCTAAAGAAGTGTGCTATAGTGCATTACCTAAAGAAGATGACCTTTGGGGAGTAGACATAGATCGATTTCAACTGAACCACTATAATAATCTAGTTTGCATTTTCTTTTCCTTCTTGTATTTACTTTCCTGCACATTATTTTGTTTTGCTTATCTTTGGAAAATTTGAGTTTAATAATTTTATTGTTGAAATTTTGCTTAAGTAAAATATAAAAATATTTTTTAAAAAGTAAAAAAAATAAAAGTATTTTTTTTTTATTTTTCTAAAAAAGCTTCCATAGATTAATCTGGTTTTAAGGAAAAAGTTTGTTAAAATACTAATTCACCCCCTGTTTGGTGTGCCATAGCACTTCTACATTCTTTGTTGGAATGTTAGAGGTCTTAATGATGAAGGCCATACAAACGATTACAGAAACCTTATTGGTGATCTGATGGGGGTTGTGGAGTGCACTTTTGAATTATGAAAATATTTTAGCTCAATTTTCTCAAAATAATGCTTAAGTTTTCTTTGATATCTAAAAATAATAAACTCCACTTAATATACTCATGTATATGTGTCGAATTAAGTAATAAAGTGATAGAGCGAAGTGTTAAACCCATGAGAAAGTGCTTTCTAGCAATAAACTATTATTATTTACTCTAATTGCAAAATTATTCTATTAAAATAAAAATATTAGTTGTGGAGATTCAATTACTGAATAAAAATAGCAAAATAATGGATATAATATTTAAATAAAGTGTTTTGGATTGATGAATGTAAATTATACATATGTCCTAATAAAATTCTTATTTGTAATGCAATTCAGAGCATTGCATCCCTAAATCTCTATCAAACTTATAAGGGCGAAAAGGATATCTTCTGACCTCCTACACTTATATCATCTCTTTTAGAATGTAGCATATTTTACATCTTATGTTTAGGTATGCAAACATGCTATTTAAATATTCCTTGTTGTTTATGCATTCCTCCGTCGAGGCTATACATTACACTAGGTTTTAACTACACATATGACCACTATATGTATTAAATAAAGAGTGGGATAATATTGAAAATATCATTTGACTTTATAGCTCAAGAATCTTCATTAGTACTTAATATATTCTCTACATCATCAAACTAAAACTAGAGAATTAGCAAAAGATGGAGAAAAAGATATGCAAATTAATTTTCATTGAAATCATAGAAGAACAAAAATACAAGAGAATGATATCACCAAGAAGGATCAATATTTCTCCTCTACACTCCTTCCTTAGCATACAAAGTTGCTCCAACAAACACTGACTAAAATACTCTAATAATTGTATTTAGTACTTCCCTTATTTCCCTTAGAGTTAACTCTAAGAGAGATCTAAAGAAATACTCTAACAAATACTGAAATTATACAAGTGACTGAACTCTTTTACAAACATAACATAATGTATATTTTAGGAAAGCCCAAATTAGGCAATTGGTGCTATGTCACTTGAAAGACTGGCTCTGTTGAGCTGATGTTTTTGCTCTACCGCGGCGCTTATTGATGTGGATCTATTACTTAGTGAACAGTCTCATTACTTCATTGGCAGATCATGTCCTTTGAAAGTTACAACTACCACGCCATAGCGTTGCTAACTTTTGAACGCTATGGCGCATGAGTGGCAATTTTGGTGCCAACATGTGATAGGTCGTTACACTGTGATGTTTAAGGACAGTGAACATGGAGCTGCCAAGCTGATCATTTTGATGTTGTAGCGCTGTCAAATAAAGAAGTCTACTCCACCATGTTAATATTGTGGCACTCCGGCAGTGTCCTTAATGGCACTGCAATGTTGATTCGTTTGATGTCGTAGTGCTGGATGATACTTAGAATTTTGTGCCATTTTATATTTTTCTACATAGCATAACTAAAATAATATATTTTTATTGGAAATATAACACATAAAATAATATATTATTTACACTTATAAAATTCTCTCTAGCTTAAACTCTTGCTTGTCCTCAAGCAAATAAAAATTTTATAAATTTGAATAAATGATTAACTAAAGGAAAAACTAATAATTTAAAATTACTAAAATATAGGATAATACATCACGGTCTAGAAGTAGTAAAAATGAATAAAGATATAATTCTAGTTTGGAAAAATGCTGATAATTATACTAATTAGACATCCTTGTTATTGCTTAATTTGAATTCATATGTTGTAGATTTAATTATTAACTTTTAAATTTAAAATTGAATAATATAGCATAATGATTAGATATGTTAGTAGTTGAAATTAAAACTTTATTAATTATTTATACTAGTTTCCTTATTTTATCATTTATGAATTTAAGTATAAGATTGTAATCAAATTCTAAGCTTTTAATTGATACTAATTTTTAAATGTACTCATCCTTTTTTTTAGAACTATTTTCACATTTCTTTTTCCTTTTATTATATGGAGTACAAAGTTAATGATTTTGATATCAATTTTTGCTTTAAATCCTTTTATAATCTTAATAAATTTTATATAAGAGTTTAATAAGATTACTTATTCTAAATTCAGGTTGCTTATGATTTCCAATTTTAATCTACTCATATCTAATCTTTAATTCTAATGATTCATCTTTATTTCAAAAATTAATGCATTAAGGTATAACTTATAATTTTAAATTAAAATATTAACTTAAATGATCTAAGTTAGTTAATTATTAGTTTTTTTTACTCTATGAAGTATAAATAGCATTCATTTGAACTTTAATCTAGGATTTTATTATTATCCTAATTTTATATAAATTTTAATTATCATTTTACCAAGGTTAATTAATAATTATAATCTAAGAAATAATAAAAATAATAGTAAACATGAGGGAAATTTTAATAAAATGTAAATAAAAATAATAATAATAATTAACACTACACATGCTTTCATATGAATGATAAAAGTCGCATAAAATATTTGATAACATAAAATGAATATAACACATATTATAAGATAACTAGTACACTAAGCGCCATATATATCATCATAAGTGGGTTGCCTCCTATAAGCGCTAAGTTTTAATTCTTTAGCCAGACTATACATCAAAATATAGTATCCCTTCCCAATTCAAAATAAAAATATGCTAACCAATCAAAATAGCCTCTAAACTCTCTCTCTCTGTCTCTTTCAAGAAAAAAAAAATCAATCCCTAGCTCTTTGAATAAGGGTCTTCCTCCTCCACCTCATCATCAATATGTTATTTCTCTTGAGGCTGCCAAACAAAAGGATTATAGCTAGGTGTAGAGGGAAACTCAAGCTATTCAGGATGCTTCACAAAAGGGCTACTCTTAAACATACCAACAAGTGCATCATTAAAGTCTGAGGTGTATCTATAATACCTTTCTTATTAGTCTATTCTACGTGCCATCCTTATTTTCATCTCAAATTGCCAGTCCTTGGTTTCTTTACAGAAGTGGGCCACCTCTTTCATTTTTCCTCTTAAATCTGACACTTATCTCCCAATGTTTTTGTAGCTCTGGCACTCCTACTAATACTGCTACTTCCTGGTCTGCTAGATAATCTAGGCACACTAAAATCACCCTCTTCCTCATCCTTCCTTGCTTGTTTAAAATCTCTAATTTTTTTCTTTTTGTTAGAGTCTGAATGGGGAATAATTATTTGTCATTATGTTCCCCCCTACACCTACTGCTACACACAAAGTATATAGAAGAGAAGGGTGCCCTAACCCAACATATGTGGTACCCCTAATGATGTACATAGGAGATGAAAAAATATATTTTCCTACATCAATAGAATACCCCATTTGAATTAAATAATTTAGAAGAGCATGGTCATGGGGACTTCACAAATATTACGACTCGGTAACAAACGAGCAAAAGTGAAATAATGCCAGGCTTTAAAAGTTTGAGTCATATAAGAGGTAAGGAAATTAATGATTCTATTTTTTTTCTTTTTCCACTGAACTCAATTATTAGGTCCACACAAAATGTTAAAGATCTCTTCAGGATTTATAGGTGTGTACTCATCAAATTTAAATTCCCTAAGTCTGTAAACTTTGTTAATGGCTATTGAATCAAAAGGGACCCACTTACCCTGAACATAACATTAATTATCAACTACCTCTTTTTCATTTGTAATTAATTCTCAAACAACATTAATAATAGCAGTATATGGCTTTTCATAGAAACTTTTGTAGCCTCTACTCTCTTTGATTTGCATAATGGGTTGAGTAGGAATCTAAAAACTTCTTTCTGTAATTAGTTGCTTGTTTACAACTGAGTAACCAAATCTTGATCTAGCATCATCAGATATGAATATGCTCTTATCAAAAGAAGAAGAAGCCCTCTTCTTGTCAAACATCTTAGGAGTTATTATTTTATAGAGGATTTCAAACAAAAAGATAAAAGTTGGAATGAAATAGAAGTTGTGAATGAAATAAAAATGTTTCCCCTACTTATAAAATGACGGAGTGTTGCAACCCTATGCGACATGGCCCTATGACGCTCAATGTAGGAACAAAATGATAGAATGGTCAACCGATAAGCATTGCAATAGCTCACACCAAGTGGTGCAGTGGCACTGGTTTTTGGAAATTGGAGCGTTGCTTTGGAATAAGCCACCGCCACAGATTTCGATATGTGTTGATGTTAGAGCGCTTCTGTCAAAAAATCGCTGTGGTGCTATAACTAAAATAATTATGATGCTTGATAAAACCACCGTGCTTGTTAGTTATGCCATGATGCTCACCTAATTTTAATAATTAAAGTTATAACAATATAATATACTTTCAACTTTTGGCAAAGGCACACTTTTTGACTTAAATGACTAAGCGATGTGGCGCTCAAACAATAAGCGTTGTGGCACTATGTAATATATATATATAACTAAATACACTAATTTTAAAATTATAACTTTAATTATTATCACCAAAAAATGCAAAATTATTCATGACAACAACTAATGTAACAATAAATATATAATCACAAACAAAACACATAAAAATAAAGAATATAAGTAAATTATGCAATTAATTCAATAATATAGTTAAAATTTATAGAAAGTGAAATATTTCCCCGGCAATGGTGCCAAAAACTTGATGGGGGTTATGTGGAGTGCACTTTTGAATTATGAAAATATTTAAGGCTCAATCTCCCCTAAAACATGCCTAGGTTTTCTTTAATATATAAAAATAATAAATCCCACTTAATATATGCAAGTATATGTGTTGAATCAAGTAATAAAGTGATAGAGTAGAGTATCGTATATACGAGGAAGTATACTTTCTAGCAATCAACTACTATTGTTTACTCTAATTGCAAAATATCCTACTGAAATAAAAATATTAGTTGCAGAGATTCGATCATTGAATAAAAAAGTAAAATAATGGATATAATATTTAAATAAAGTATTTTGGATTGATGAATACAAATTACCTATATTTTCTAATGAAATTCTTATTTGTAATGTGATTTAGAGCATATGCATTCCTAGATATCTATCCAGCTTATAGGGGTGAAAATGATATTTGTTGACCACCTACAATTATATCATATCCTTAAGAATCTAGCATATTTTACATCCTATGTTTAGGTATACAAGCATATTATTTTAATATTCCTAGTTATTTTTGTATTCCTCGGACGAGGCTATACATCACAATAAGATTTAACTATACATATGACCACTTTGTATATTAAATAAAGAGTGGGATGATATTGAAAATATTATTTAACTTTATAACCCAAGAATCTTCATTAGTACTTAATAGAGAATTGCTCCAATAAACACTGACTAAAACAATCTAATAATTGTATCTAATACTTCCCTAGTCTCCCTTAGAATTAACTCTAAGAGTGATCTAAAGAAGTACACTAAAAAATACTAAAATTATAAAAATGATTGAACTCTCTTACAAATATAGCATAATGGCTATTTATAGGAAAACATAAATTAGACAACTAGTACTATGGCACTTGAAAGATTAGTGCTATAGTGCCCATAAAATGAATTAACAGTGTTGTACTGATGTTTTTGCTCTGCTGTGGTGTTTGCTAACGTGGATCAGTTGCTTAGTGAACAGTTACATCATTTTGTTGACAGATCATGTCCTTTGAAAGTTAAACTAATATACCATGACACTGTTGACTTGCGAATGCTGTGACGATAGAGTGGCAATTTTGGTGCCAAGGCATGATAGGTTGTAATGTTCAGTGCTTAAAGATGGTGAACTTAGCGCTACCAAGCTGACCATTTTGACACTGCAAGTGATGTCAAACAAAGAAGTTTGTGTCGCCATGTCAATATTATGACATTCCAGCAGTGTCCTTGATGGTGCTGCAGCGTTGATTCGTTTGACACCATGATGTTGGATGATACTTAAAATTTTGTGCCTTTTTTTAATTTTTCCTACGCAACATAACTAAAATAATATATTTTTATTAAAAATATAACACATAAAATAATATATTATTTATACTTATTATGACCATAATATTGATATATTTTGTCTTTTGGAAACTAAGCTAAATAGCTCTTCTATTATGGGTATATTCAATCAATGCAAATATAATATCTATATAAATGAAGAAAATTTCAATAATTTTAACCTTGCCCCTAATGGTTGCATCTGAGTCAAATGGAATTCCATCTTTTTCATCTTTTTTCCTATCTCATGCACAATTCATTCATGGCCTCCTCACTATCACACCCTCCATCAAAATCCTTATCTCCTTTATTTATATGACTTATGGGTCTACTGAAAGAAAACCGTTATGGGAGGGTCTTCAAGATATGTCTAGGACTATTTTAATTGTGTTAGAAAAGTATATGAAAAAATTGGTGGAATCCCTCCTCCTCTAGCCAAGCTTTGGGATTTTAATAGTTGTATTTATGATGCTGGCTTAATTAATCTTCCTCATAGTTACTTCTCCTATAGTTGGTTTAATCAATAGACTAATAACCCCATTAGATGTCTTCCAAATTGTGCATTGTGTAACAATGCTGGGATGATTTATTTTTCTCTTTCTTGTTACAATATTATGAACCCTATCTCATCTGATCATTCTCCCATCTTGTTGATTATGGGCGCCACCATTTCTACTCAAAAAATATTCAAGTATAAGAACTATTAGTCAAATCAGGCCTCTTTTCAAGATATCACTCTTACTGCTTGGGGCATTGATGTCAAAGGTGACCCCATGTTCTTTCTTTGCAATAAGTTAAAAAATGTTAAAATTGCTCTAAAAATAATAATTTTATCTTCCTCTACTACTTTTTGCTTTAACATCATTAATCTAGAAAAAAAGTAGAACATCATTTATATAGCTTATAATCCAATCCTCTGGATAGCTCTCTCCTTGATGTTGCTTTCTTTAATCATAAAGAGCTAATTTAGGCCAATATTTGTGAGAATAGTTGGATCAAGCAAAGGAAAAAATGCACTTGGCTTTCTAAGGGGGATAACGACCTTAAACTTTTGTATCGAAAAATTAATAAGAGAGCTAACAAAAATATTATTAGAGAAATTAATGGGGATGGGGCCCTATTAACTCTCAAAGAGGTATTGTTGTTGAGGCCATATATTACTTTAATGATCTTTCAATGTAAACTCTATTACTGGCTCTCATCAGGACTAGATCCCTCTCGGCCCTAAGCTCTCTCAATTGGAAAGATATAATCTTGATAAGGAGTTTTAACCAGAGGAAATTAAATATGCTATTTTTGAGATTAGTAATGATAAAACTCTTAGCCTTGATGGCTTTACAACTTAATTCCTCAATGATTATTGGGATATTGTTCATTTTTATATTACTCGGGCTATCAAATACTTCTTTCACACCTCCCATAGGCCTTCTAAAGTGAAATATTATGTTATTACTTTAATCCCCAAGACTTTACACACCTTTACAATCGCTAACATTTGGCCTCCTTATGTAATGTTACTTATAAAGTGATTTCTAAGCATTTGTCTAATAGATTTAAGAAATTACTACCTAAGCTAATCCATCTAGCGTAAGTTACTTTCGTTGATGGTAGAGATATTACTGATAATATTATATTGACCAATAAAATTTTGAGAGGTTTTATCTCCTCTAGTCCCAAAAGTTTTTGTGTCAAAATTAATCTTAAGAATGCTTTTGATAATATGGATAGGAATTTTTTCTATAACATATTGACTAAGCTGAACTTCCCTCTAAGTATATAAATTGGATCAAAGCTTATACTACCACTGTCCCTTTCTCGGTTATTATTAATGGGTAAATGCATGCTATTTTACCTCTTCCCAAGGTTTAAGATAGGGATGTCCCTTATGCATATTTATTTTCAACTTCATTATGGATGTCTTCTCTAGACTGATGGACTATCGGTGGTCTGACAGTCTTTTTTCCTTATTTCTATGAATAATGCTAAGTTATCCCATTTGATCTATAGTGATGATCTTCTGATGTTTAGGAATGTTTATAATAACTCATTATATTAACTTCAAAACATGCTTACCTTCTTTAACGGGTCGACTAGTCTCTCAGCCAACCCTTCTAACTCTTATCGTTTTCTCTAAAGTTGATTGCCCTGATGTGCAAGCTTTCTATCTTAATATCTTATGTTTTAACCCCTCTCCTCTACCTTGGACTTAATTAGGGATTCCTATTAATTATATTAACCCCACTTCTCCCAAATTCTTCCCTTATGGAGAGGATGATGGGTTGGTTGGATGGCTGGAAACAAAGAATTTTATCTTCTGCCAGCAAATTTTAACTCATGTCCTACTCTATTTAGAACTAGCTTTACTACTGGATTATATATGTCACCCTTCCCAAGAAACATAGAAGGAAAATCACTAGTCTGATTAATACATTCCTTTATAGGAATGATAATAAATGCACACTCTACAACATTCCCTTCAAATCTACTTCTATTCCTAGAGATAAAAGTGGCTTCGAGCTTCCCTCTATTGACAACCTCTATTATTTTTCTAAGGATAAAATCATCCGGAGATACTCAATTCCCAATCCACACATTCTAATTTGTTTTATAAAGTCTATGGTCCCACATGGGTTAGATCCAATAGCTATACATGTACCTTCTAGAATATTTTGCATAACACTGCACTTGATATGAGATCCCAAGTTGATTACAAAGTCTCTACTAACTGTTACTTCTTTTGGGACCCTTGGTTGGATGGTTATTACCTTATGGAGAAATTTGGTGTGGGCATTCTTGAGTTTTTCAATTTTGTCCCAAAGCCATGGTCTCCAACTTTAAGATTAATGATAAGGCCAAAATATAAAAAGGAACATAATATAATCATAATTAAGTAAAAGAAGCATGTTAGCAAAAAATTTAAAAAGTAGCAAATGTACCAAATGTTTTGGAGTTTTTAGGAAAATGCCAAATGTTTTGGCATTTTTCCTAAAAATGCCAAACCATTTGGCGCATTATATATATAAATATATATAATGTTTATAAAATTGGATCCATTTTCAAATGAGGTAGAGTGGTAAGAGTTTCAGAGTTTAAGCCATCTAACTAGGGCTTGAAACTTAGAATAAGCAAACTAATTTTTTTTGAAATGGTGAAAACAATATATATATATATATATATATATATAATACACCAATGGTTTGACATTTTTTAGAAAAATGCTAAAACATTTGGTGTTTTCCAAAATACACAAACATTTGGTGTTTTCCAAAATACGCCAAAACATTTGGTGTAATTGCTCCTTTCTAAATTTTGTGCAAAATATGCTTCTTGTACTTAATTAGGATTATATTGTGCTCCATTTTATATTTTGGCCTAACAATAATTGGATGCTTTCTAATGGTATTTCTATCTTGGTATTCCTAATCACATCATTGGCTAAATCCATAGCATCAATATTAAGGATTGTATGAATTCTTTTATTTGGATGGGGAAACAATTTTTTCTAACAAAATGACGTACTTCGATTGTCATAACTACTTACCCAAATTTCCTTGGTCTAAGTACATTTGATTTAATGGTTTTGCTATTAACTATATTTTTTTGGCGTGGAATATCATTTTAGTTGGTTTAAAAATAGCTGATGTTATGATAGAAAGAGGAATTATGGTTAATGATGATAATGAGAATCACTCCCACTTATTTTGCAATTGTGAGCTTTCATTGCATATCCTTAAGAGCTCTATTCCTTCAGGGAATTTTTTTTTTTTTCACATTGGTTGCTCAATCCTACAAGTATTGACTCACTTTGATAGTATTTCCTATAAAATTAGTAGAATTTTCTTCTTCTTAACAGTTCATATTTTTGCTTACTATATTTGGCAAGAGAGTGACAATCATATTTTTAGAGGTACATCTCTTAACAATCTTATTATCAATGAGAAAATCAAAATTGTCATTAGAATAAAGAGTAAGAAAAGGTGTCCTTTGTCCAATTTACCCATTCATCTTAAATAATCTGTTATTATATATATATATTCTGTTGAGATTCTATTTTATCATCTTTTGACTAAGGCATATTAGGATGGTTCAATTTTGGGGTTCTCTAATTCTGTTTATTTGTTGCATACCTCTAGTATCAGGTGAGGTATTTCTCAGCTATGGCTTTACTTTTGGAATTATTTTTCCATTACTTGTTGGCTGTAGTATTTCATTTCGTTGGAAGTTGTTTTTGCTAATATGAGTCTTTTAGTTGGCAGATGGCTCTGATGTCTTGCTGCTCTGTATCCTTTGGTTGATGGATGGCTCTGGTGATTGATTTGAATATCAATTATGATATATTAGCAACTGATATTTTTTGGCCAACGATTACAATTATATTTGTATATTTCTGATTTGATTTCTTCACCTTTGTTGAGCATCAAAACAGATTTGTTAGTGACACCTCTTATTCCCAGGATTATAAACATGATTTTTATTTCTAATTTGGGAGATTTCAATCTAATTTCTATTGGTTATTTGGAAATTCATATTAGCAGCTAGGCAATTCTCTTCATACCTTAGGAACAAATACTTTTGACATCTCTTGCCACATTGGGAGGCAATTTTACTAATCTTAAAATTTTGGTCCTATCATCACCTTATGCTGTGTGAAAAAAGAAGACTGAGACTTGCGGCTCTGCTAGGGTTTTTCTCTCCTCTTTCTACGACTAATTCCCACCTCCTTTTTTCCTCCTCTGGCCTTGTCGGAGGAACCTTTTTTCTCCTGATGGATGCTTCGTTCCCCCCTTCGGACTTCCATCCTCTCGCATCGTCTGCTGGAGGTGTTAGCCCCCCTCCCTCTCGTAACTGGAAAAATATTGTTGTTGATACCGACCCGTCCTGTAATGAAATATCTCTTTCCTTCTTCCCCAAGGAGCCGGAGACCATTCCCTTCTCTGGAGAGAACTTGTCTAAAGGTGCACAAGATTGGACCCTCTGCTTAGTCGGATATTCCATTGGCCAAAGGCTGTATTATGAGGCGTTGCTGGGTGCCATTAAAAAAATGTGGACTCTCAAAAGGTTCGCTTCAGCTACTTTCTTTAAGTGATGGTTTCTTCTTACTTAACTTCTCATCTTTTGAGGAATATGAAATGGTGTGGTTGAGAGGAGTTTGGTTTCTTCTAGGGAAATCATTTATCCTTCAAAAATGGCACCCTAGGTTTAGACCTAAGAGGGAAAATTTCTCCCATATTCCCATTTGGATTAAAATCCATGATCTCACGCTAGCCTGTTGGAACTTAGAAGGCATTTCCAAGATTGCGAGTAAAGTCAGAATCCAGCTTGCTGTGGAATCTCTTACTATAAAAAAGACACGCCTAACCTTTGCTAGAGTGTGTGTGCAAGTTGATAGTGATGCTACCTATCCGGAAGAAATCCCTATCTCCCTTGATGGAGATGAGTTTTGTTTAAAATTTCAGTACAAATGGCGGCCTACTCCTTGTGAGTTCTGTAAGTACCTTGTCCACTTCTCATCTCTTTGTCCATCAAAGCCTACTACCCTGACTGACCATCCAAGCAATCCCACTGCTGCGATTCACCCTCCTAGGGGCCAAAGCATTAGCAGAAAGCCTCAGAGTCATTCCAATGTTGGATCATCCACCCCCTTCGATAAACCAACCAACAACCTGTCTGTCCAGACTCCGACCACTATTGCTACAGAAACCAACCACCAACCCAATTCCCTTAACTCTCAGCCTCCCCATATTTCCACAGCCCAAACCTTTCTGTACCAAAAACATTCTCCCACTCGTATTGCTCCCCCTCATCAGTAATCCTCTATAGTTGTTTCTTCCTCTATAGTTGTTTCTTCAATTTCCACTCTACCTCCTAATGTTGCCAACACTATAACCTATAATTCCATTCCAAACCTAAATTCACCCACTGATGATGGTACCTCTTCATCCAGTTCTCATCTCAACCATAACTTGCCATCATCTTCTGATGTCTTGTCTCCAAAAAAATTTGACCTATTGTAGCAGCAGGATGAAAATCTAAACAATACTGGGTCCACAGATTCTATAGTTTCTAAAGCCGCAACTTCTGATACTATCAAACAATCTGTTCATTCAGCTTTGCACAAAAAATTTTCCAAGGGGAAGCAAGCCAAGAAGCCCCCACACCCTCTTAAAACCTAATGTTTTTGCCATCCATAGCAATATGAAATATCAAGGGATTCAACAGCCCTAAGAAAGTGTTCTATTGTAGATGTATGATGGATATGCTATGCATTTTGGAGAATAGGATTCATGTCTCTTCTCTCCAAGACCCTTTCTTCTCTGCCTCTCACTCTGTATTTGCTGCAAAGGATAGCTGTAATAACTTTGATCTCTCCAAGTCCAGACTTATATGGGTTAAGTGGAAATCTAGCAAGCGGTCTTTTCGTCGTGCACTATTAACCACCAAGATTATCTCTAGCTCAGTTACTGTTGGGTGCCTCCCTCATTTTCAACTTTCGATCATCTATGCCTCCAATAGTGGTTCTGAAAGGAAGTCTCTTTGGGACCAAATTAGGCAAATTACTACGCATCTTAAAACCCGTTGGATCCTCATGGGTGACAAAAATTGTTGTAGATTCATGTCTGACAAAGTAGGAGGCTTTGCCCTCTCTCAAAGTTGTCTCTGGGAGCTAAATTCTATGATTTTCCACACTAGCCTGATGGATCTGCACTTGGTGGGCAGCCAATACACATGGTTTAATTAGCGTATTGACAATCCTATTCATATTAAACTTGACAGAGCTCTTGTGAATGAAGATTGGAGGCGTTCCTTCCCGAGCTCGTTATGTTCTTTTCAATGTCCATCCTGCTCAGACCATTGCCCCATCATTTTACACTCTGGTACCACACCTCCTTCTCATCACATATTTCTTTTTAAAAACTTTTGGTCTAAATTTGATAGGTATTGGGCATTGCTACTTGAAGCCTTCTCTGCCCCTGCTTTGGGCAATCCTATTATTCTTCTTTGTAACATCCTTAGGCAGCTAAAAGGCAACATTAAGAAGTAGTTTTGGGCCAATTCTTCTATGATTAACTCTCACCTTGAGGAGCTCCATAGGAAGTAATCTAATTTTTTGGACAAGATCAATGTTGATCCTTCAAATGTCTTGTTAAACAGTTCCCTCAAAGCTATCAATATCAAAATCTCATAATTTTCTAATATGCTGGCTTCGTGGGTCATTTAGCGAGCCAAAGCTAATTGGCTCTCTCATGGGGAGGATGATCTGAACTTTTTATATGCTAAAATAAGAAGCAGAAAGTGTAGCAATAGTGCGGCTGTGAATCTGGGAGCTTCTTTTCCTCACTCCTCAGTATCTGAGGTCATTTCCTCCATTACCCAGCACTTCTAAACTCTATACAATCCTACTCCCCCCTACTTTCAAAGACAATGCTACCTTCCCTATTGGCAAACCCCTCCCAGCTCACCTATCCGATTCTCTTTCTCAATTTGTGACTGATGACAAAATCAAAATAGCAGTTTTCTCTGGAGCATCTTCCTCTGCTCGTGGTCCAGATGGCTATAATTTTTATTTTTACAAATCGGGATGGCATATTATAGGCCCTACTATGTGTAAGGCAGTAAGGTCTTTCTTCAGTAAAGGTTTCCTTCCTAAAGGGGTAAAAGCCACGGCTCTCACCCTCATCCTAAAACCAAGCATGTTAATTCCTTTTCTGACTTTAAACCTATTGCTTTATGTAATGCTCTATACAAAATTATAGCTAAAATTCTAGCCAACAGGTTAAAACCTATCATGCCTCTAATTCAGTGAAAACCAAGCTAGATTCATTAAATCCAGAGTCACTACAGGAAAATAGCATATTATCGACGGATTTTCTGGTAGAAAATTCTGAATTTTTCGGTGGATTTTGAAATTTTTTAGCAAATTTCCGAAGAAAAATTTTTCGACGGTAAATCGAGCGTCAAAAATTTTTTTCGGTGAAAAAAAACCATCAGAAAAGTTTTCTGGCGAATTTTTTTCACCGAAAAATTTTTCTGGCGGTAGTCCGGTGAAAACAATCCACCAGAATAACTAAAAAATAATTTAAAAAAAATCAAACCCAAGCCCCGCGCCAATCAGCCCGCGTGTTGCCAGCCCCAGCCCCTTGCGTTGGCCCGCCAACCCACTCTTGCGCTGCCCCGCCAATCTACCCGCCCTTAGCCACCCACTCCCGCACAGCCCGCCAGGGCAGCCATCCCGCGCCCGCACTGGGGCCTGCGTAGCCCGTGACGCCTTGGGGATTTGAAGAGGGGACCTGAGCTTTTTGAAAGACTCAACCACTTTGCTGTGGATGAAAACCTGTTTAACAGCTTACTCTTTTATATTTAAATAACATAATTTGAAAATAAAATTTAAAATAAATCAAATTAAAATATTAAATTTAATAAATAATTAAAATAAGTTATTAAATTATTAATTATTTAAAATAATTTTTGAAATTTATAATGAATAAATTATTTATTTAATAACTTTTTTATACTATTTAAAAATACATTAAAATAAAATATTAAAGTTAGTTATTAATTAAAATTTATTATTTTACTTAATAATTAAAATAAGTTATTACATTAACAAATAATTATAATAATTTATTAAATTAATAATTAATTAAATAAAATTTTTAAATTTATAATTAATTAAAATAAGCTATAAAATTATTAATTTCGAATATATGATTTTTTCAGAAATTTTCAAATCCGTTGGAAAGCCACCAGAAATTCCACCGGAAAAATATACGTCGGAGCTCCGCCGGAAATCCGCCGGAAAATCTGCCTGAAAATTAGTCGAAAATATTTCATCATAATTCGTCGAAAATCCGCCAGAAAATATCCTGCCGGAAAGCCGTCGGAAATTCTGCCGGTAATGGACAATTTTCCTGTAGTGAGTGTCTATGGATAACATCATTCTTGCGAATGAAATTCTCTCTTTGGCCCGTCAGAAGGGGGGAAGCAATCTTTTTTGTGCTAAGCTGGATATCCGTAAAGCATTTGATTTGGTCTCTAGGGAATTTCTCCTTGCCCGTATGGAGCAGAAAGGATTTCCCATTAGATTCATTAATTGGATCAAAGCTAGCATTACTGATGTCAATTTTTTTATAGTAATTAATAATGCTCTAGAGGGCTTCTTCCCCTCATCAACTGGTTTGAGGTAAGGATGCCCTCTCAGTCCATACTTATTCTGCCTTGTTATGGATGTGTTCTCAATTTTCATTGATGCTGGGATTTTTCAAGGTATTAATATTGATGGCTACACTTTATCTCACCTTCTATTGTGGATGATTTGTTAGTTTTTGGGCTTTCTGATATTGAAAACTTCAATAAACTGAACAATATCCTAAGTATCTTTGCTAGTACCACTAGTCTTTATGTTAATTATGAGAACAGTTCGGTCATGCTTCCCTCACATATTCATAACCGTGAAGATATATGCCTGGCCCTCTCCATCTCTCATGTTAGCTCTTTGATCACCTACCTGGGCATCCCTCTCTCTTTCCACAGGCTTAAAGTTAATGATTTCTTACCTTTGATGAATAGCATCACTAATAAGCTTTCAGGCTGGAAAGCTAACCTTTTATCTATTGCTGGCCGTCTACAATTCCTGAAATTCACCATTTTGAACTCCATTGCTTATTGGATCCGAGGATCTATTTTGCCTAAAATAGTTATCAAGTTTGTCAGGAAGGTCTCCTCTAGTTTTATATTTTTGGGTGAAACTGGCAGCACTAGGAAGCTAAGACTGATATCTTGGGATCATGTTTGCAAGCCTAAATTGGCTAGTGGGCTGGGAATTCACTCTCTGCCTGCTCTCCAATTTGCTTACAACTACTTTGTGATTAGCAAAATGTATAACTGTGCTTCACCCCTATCCATTTGGCTCCTTCATAGATATTGTTCTCCCTGGCGGCCTGCCCAGGCTAATGCCACTAACTTCTGGAAATCCATATGCGAAACTGTTGTTTTTGTTAGGCAATGCTTCCAATTTAGAGTTACTCCTTCTGCCCCTATTTCTATACGCTGGGATCATTAGTGCAATGGTATCAATCTTGTTGATATTTTGGACGGTAATAGTTTATTGCAAGCTTATGACCCTACTTCTTGTGTTAAGAGCCTTATTACATATCATGCGTGGAGCATCCCATATTATGTGTTGCTGTCTATAACCAATTTTATTAAAGGCATCCTCATTTTGGACAATTCGGCTCCCTATCTCACTCGGGGTAATTCATCCGTTGGCTCTTTTGGTTTGTATGTTAATGAGTTTTATAAAAACTTGGAGAGTTGCAACTGGGCAAACCACAAAATTCATTTTGAAATACTCTATTTTTGCTTGGATTTCTGTTGTGGGTGGCTTGAAAACAACAGATGCTTTGGTTAAGCGTAATATTCCTGCAGACTTAACTTGTAACTTGTGTCACTCCTCTACTGAAAGCAATGCCCACTTGTGTTTTGAATGCTGCTACTCATTCTCTATCTTGAATGCCTTAATCCTTGATTCTAGATCTTTTCTTCTAAGACTTATAACACTGCATCTTTTGGAATGGATAAATGAGCAAGTTTTTTTCCTCAGAAGTCGGTCAAGAACATGTTTCTTCTCATTACTTGCTGTTATATATACCACATTTGGCGAGAAAGGAATGAAAGACGCTTTGGTTCTAAGCATAACAGCTTTGCTTCTACAATTTTTATTATAAAAAGAGTTGTTTTTGATAAAATTATTAAGTGGAGGAATGCTAAGTGCCTTATGGACCTGTTGTAACAAAGTTTGCTTGCAATTTTTTCGAGATGCCTCTGATGCTGGTTGTCTGCTTCTCTCGTGGGCTTTCTCAATTTTTGTCAGTTGGTTTTCTTGCCTAGCCTCGGACGTTGATGAAGCCCCTTTACAGGCTCCCTCTTGGATGGTCCTCGGGCAACCAAGGGTCTTCTCTTATCATGAAATTTTGATGATCGATCAAGTTATTCTCTAAGTCCAGGCTTCAGTGGCTCTAGGCGCTTTTGATTCTCCTCTTTGCTCGGCTTTTTGCTTTTTGTTTTTCTGCTCAATTTTGCAATTGTATGAGTAGATAGCTTAGTTGCAGTTTTTCCTTTTTTGGCTCTTTGAGTAGGCTCCTCTTTTCTATGGAGTGTTAATTGTTCCTTACACATGTAATCCTCATCTCCCCTTTTTTTTCATATCAAAATACAGGCTAGGCCCAAATTTTCCCAAAAAAAAAAAATTTACTAATCTTTCTTTGTACAATCTTGTTGGATTTGTCTTTTTATGGGTTGACTCAGCCCCTATTATTTTGGCTGCAATTATATATCTTATAATTGTCTAAAAATGCCCCTTTTTTGTATTTTTGAGCTTCTGTTGTTAACTCGTGTGCTTTACAAAATTGTACAAAGAAAGATATAATTTTTAAAATATATAATTATATATTAAAAAAATAAATTATCTACTCATACCGTTAACAGAAGCTGAAAATACGAGATATTTGACGTAGAAATGCTCTATTAATTAGCTGCAGCCATCTCACAAATGATTTAAATTTGGTATATCAATTATATATTAAAAAAAATTAACTTATTTTTAAATATAATATAATAATGCCAACCAAATAAAAATTATATTATACTTAGAAAATAAATTTAATTACTAAAATATTATCTAATTCAAATTTATGCTAAACTTAATTTGAACCTTATTTAAATCAAATTTAAACCTTAATTTGTGCGACAGAATTTGATGTTCATCTCTTGCTAGGAACGCAACAACAAAACCATCTTCTTAAGGAGGAAAGGAGTATGCAATGGAGCTAGTTGGGTGCAAGTATCGACTTTATCAATGACAGGTATTGGGGCAAAAGTTCAAACCATCGAATAAGATCCAAATCAGGTTCAAATTAAATCCAAATCAGCTCGAATTCAGTTTAACTAAGTCCAAACCAATTTAACTTACATGCCTAAGGTGCAATCACCAAATACAAAGGATATCTCACATTGAGAATAGTTCATCCATAGTGAGCTTTTAGGCAATTTTCTTCAATAAAATATATAGCTAGAATATTTATCAAAATATGCAGATTATGAGTCAAAGTCAAATATTCCAATCTTAATATATCATAAAAACCTTGATAACAATATAATAAAGTATCTCAAAAAGTATTCTCCATAATTAACATACTAGAAATCCACAAGGTTTTCAGCCAAATTCATATCAAACACATTTTAAAATATAATACTGTTGCATAAAACATTTTTTCAGAGTTAGAAACAAAGACTAGATTTTCTGAATCACAACTGAATTAGCCAGGCCTGCTTGCTCAATCGTTTGAGAAACATCAGTGAGCTGCTTGGGTGGGAAACCAACAGTCTGAAGTGTATAGTTCCTCGCAGCTCCAGGTCTCGATGCATCAATAAATGCTCGAATATCACCAATGGTGTGGCGGATATTGAAACGGGAGACCATTCGAGTGCCATCTGCTAACCTAAGTTGAATTGAAGTTAAGGGTAAGGATTCATCCACTGACAGACCTGAAAAGGGGGTGGGAGAAGAGGAGGATGGGGGAGGTTCAGAACTGGATGATCCACCACCAAGCGTTCTTCCAACACCCTGAAATGGAGTGAGACGTTTCACTGGTTCCTGTAAAATGAAATTTATAAACAAATATTAAAAATCAGATGAAAAATGAAATATTAGAGCTGAAAGTCAAAATGAAGTATTAGAGAAGTTAGAACCCACCGGGTAATTTTCTTCTCTCCTTATGAGATTGACATGGACTGCTGACCTCCTATCTGTTGGCTCTAGCTCTTTTGGGCACTCAGATTTCTTAATACTCTACACAATAAGTAAAGTATTATATTATCAGATGTAAACCATGTTTATCAAAGGATGAAAAAAGAAATTAAACAAAATTCAGACACATGAAGAGGGTGGGGAGGGGCTGATGCGTGCAGCCTCCTTATCCATATCTCAGACCAGCCCCCTCTATACCCTTAGTGTGAAATTTCATAAATAACTCATGCATAAAATTCATGGCCCAATGAAATTAAAACCTTATGGGGCATTTGGTATACCGTTTTTTTATTTTTAAAAATTATTTTTGGATCGTATTTTTTAACTGTTTTAATCTTTTGTTTCGAAAACTACTCAAAACAACATTTTAGAAGGTTTCGTTTTTTTTTTGAAAAAAAAAAAAATTTATTAAGAATATCAAAATTTTCATGTCATGTTCAAACATAAATAAATAAATAAATATGTGATGGCAAACAGCCTCTTAACTTCTTGCAAGCCATTTTAAAAGGTCAATGCAGTCCCCAAACATCTAAAAACGTAAAACACTAATAATCGTTCAGCATTTTCAAAAGAAACATGCAAAGTAAAGCACAATGGTCTTTTTTCCCCCTTCAAATAAAACAAAGGTACTTCATTGAAGCACAATTCATTCATAGTTAAATATGCTATTATACATTAAAAAAAGTTTAAAATTTATTAAGCCAAATTAAGCATGCACAATATCAAACGATTTTTTTAAGCCGAATTTAGTTGAGAAATGATATTGTATTAAGATGGGAGCGCTAAATAATATGTAAAATAAATTAAAAAGAAACGGCACTTCAAATTATACATTTATCATGGGGCAGTATCCATATAGAAAAATATGAGAATAATAATTGTAGAAAAAGTTACCAATCAATATCCAAAAAAGGAAGAAATAGAAAAATCTGCACATGCAAATGCATTTCCCTTTTTTTTATTAGAAGGTGGTGGTTAAATTTATGGAGATGAATTGTGAAACAGTAATAAGCTGATGAGTAGCTCAATTGATATTTTCCCAAATCCTTCCAAGTGATGATTAGTTCAGGAAGAATAAGATTAATAATTACAACAAGACCAACTTTAAGAGAATGAAAACAATGCAAATACAGATAGTTAAATGCGGTACCAATATTCTGAAAATAGAACTAGCGTAAACATTGGCCGCATAGAGCATTTTGCGGATCAGAAATCAAACATAAGCTTCTCTGCCTTAGAGAGTGTTTTGCATCTACACAATGCTTTTGGGTGAACTGTAGGACTTCTCATACACTTCACGCTTCTAAAGCGTGAGCTTGAATGTGAGGAACACAATCAAAGTATTATTTGTACCAGTGATGCTCGCACCTTAACTCCAATCCTTATATGAATTCATGAACAAACTCTAGAAAATAATATCAGGAGATGAAACTATAGAAAACAAAAACTTAAGAAGCGAAGACTTTGACCTCAATCTAGACTAAACTTTCAATTCACTTGAACACTGAAAATCGAGTGCTCCTCAATGAAAATGACAAAAAAAGAAATAGAAAGATCCATACATGTCATACATGCATAATCCTGAAATTATATACAACAACAATAATAACATCAAGCCTTTATCCCACTACGTGGGGTCGGCTACATAAATCCTTTTTCTCCATTGTGTCCTGTTAAGAGTCAAATTCTCATTTAAATCTAATAAAAAAAAGATCATTTCTAATATTTTCTAACCAAGTCTTTTTAGGTCTACCTCTACCTTTCTTAACATAGGTCAAATCTAATACATCTTCTCTCCTAATAGGGTTATCGAAAGGCCGCCGTTTTACATGACCAAACCATCTAAGGAGACTCTCTCTAATCTTATGTCACTGGAGCTACTCCAACCATTTCATGGATTTGCTCGTTTTGTATCCTGTTTCTAAAAGTAAATCTGCTCATCCACCCGAGCATCCTCATCTCAGCAACACTTAACTTAATATTATGCTTCTCTTTTAATGGCCAACATTCTGCGCCATAAAGCATTATGGGTCTCACCATCTTATAAAATTTTCCCTTAAGTTTGAGTGGTACTTTTCTATCACACAACAAACCCGAAGCATTCCTCTACTTCAACCATCCAAGTTGAATTATACTAATAATATCCCCACCTATTTAACCATCACTCTGAACAATAGACTCAAGATATCTAAAATGAGTACACTTATTAATGACTTGATTGCTCAAAGTCACAAACCCCTCACTAGATCTATTACTACTAAAATTATACTTCATGTATTCAGTTTTATATCTAATCAAACGAAAACTTTTAGACTCTAAGGTTGACCTCCATAATTTAAGTTTACCTTCAACTCCATCTCTAGTCTTATCAACAAGAAGAATATCATCAGCAAAAAGCATACACCAAGGTACATCCTCTTGCAATTATCTAGTAAGAACATCCCTAACTAAAGCAAAAAGATAAGGGCTTAAGGCTGATCCTTGATGTAATCCAACTGAAATAAGAAAATACTTGGTCAAACCTCCTTGTGTTTGAACATAAGTAACAGTTCCTGCATACATATATCTCTAATGACTTGAATATAAGCATTATTAACCCCTAATAATCCTAAAATTATATAAGAGAATAAAAAATAAAAACAAGATGGGAAAAGCTGCGATCAAGGTACTTGCAGCATCTTGGCTACATTCCCAACAAAGGGTTCCCTAAAGATGCAAAATGATGCTGCAAGGATTGCAAACCTACAACATGAGAAGGGCGATTTTCCTTTGTTCCAAAAAGAACACCATTGATCACATTAAGGAACCACTTGGCATTAGCAGAGTATAATTAGTTGCTGGCCCTACCCATCATCAAATTTCCCATTAGGTCTAACACACGCATATATAATATAGCTCCATGTCCTTTCAAAGAAACAGCCTATACATTTCTACCACTCTCCTCAATTTAGCATAACCGTCTCTCCACTCAAAAAGGCACAAGCTATATACTTCCAACGTACATTGCTAAACAAAGTGGAGAGCATAACCAACAGGTGGCCTTGGATGCCAATGATGATAAAGCAGCAGTTGTCTACGGTGGGGAAGATGTAAGCGCGGGGGGAGGGGGCAATGGAGAGTTCAGCTTGGCTTGTATAACTGATATATATATATATATAGAGAGAGAGAGAGAGAGAGAGAGAGAGAGAGAGAATTATGCTTTAGAATGTTGCATTGAGATTGTGGTTTAGATAAAATCAAGACGAGCAAAATATGGGAGAGAAAATTGGATGGACTACTAGTGAAATAAAATCAAGTAACAGGAAATAAAATCATACGAGCCAAATATTTGTCTCATATGCTTATCTCTAGCCTAGTGCAATATTCTCTTTGTGTGGCCCTAGATGTAGCCAAATATTATTAAACCACTTCAATCATTGTGTGATGCTTCCTAGTTTTTTTTCCCTTTCTTCTTTGTACTTTTAATTTTTTTGTTCTCATTATTCATGATTACTCTCGTACATGCACTTTTCAACAACATTTCGTATTTGAGTTGAGCTCTTGAGATTTACAAAAAAAGTGGGAGCAATGGCATAAGAACATGAGAAGGTGAAAAAGACAAATTCAATGGAAAGGATTTCATGTAATAAAAGAAGCCAATCAAGGATTATAGGGGCACAAAAAAAAACTACATCTCTTTCTCTCTCTCTCAATTCAATGCCCGCTACAATCAGCCAAGAAGATTGGAATCTCCTAAACAAACGAGCATTGATAGTTGTACGCTTCACACTCATAAAGTACATTGCCTTTAGCATATTGAATGAGAACCTCATAGTCAACATGATGAAAACTTACTTAGACACGTATGAAAGCCTTCAATGATAAATAAGGTATAATTAATGAGAAAGCTTTTCGATCTCAGAATGAGTTAAGACATTTCCACAACAGAGCATATCGATGAATTCAATATAATCGCTAATCAATGAAATTCATTCTCTAATCTTACTTTAATCACTTTCAAAAAATTGGTGTTAAACTTTAATGGTGGTCTATAGTTCACGCAGATCTCCACAGCTAAAATTCAATAATGTCCGTGATTTGACCATGAATGGGGGCATCAAGAGAATAATGTGTAGTTTCTCTATATGTTACTCTAAATCTAAAAAGTAGAGGGAAGAGTGCATGGAGTGGCAAGAACTAAGGCAAATCCAAATCCTTTAGGAGGACTCTATCCAAATATCATAGCAATTTTTGTTGACAATATGACATAATCATCCACATAAAAAGAGATTGTCCACAAAAGGTGGGTAGAGTTCAAATCAGATGAATGAACTTGTTAATGTTGCAATTACATAGATCTATGATGTACTAATCAATAGTGCTAATAAGCATATAGAATCTAAATATGGCAGCGTAAGTTGCGAATAGCTAGGTAATCTTGATGGAGGTCAAGTAGCACTCAACATATAAAAGATATTGTAACTGCTTTTAATGAATGAACGAAAGACTGGCTTTTGACGCCAACAAGGCAAACATAGCATGCGTCAATGGTAAGTGGGAAGATGTGAGGCAGTTGTTGATATCATTGTTTAAAATTGCGCAATATGAGACTCTCCTTAAGGCCAGCCTCAGCGCAATTCCAATGAAAATGTCTTGAGGCTATGCTTCGAGCCTTTTTCATAAGGCTTACGCCTTAGCTTAGCTGAGGCCTACCTTGAGACGCGTCTTGCCTCGTTGGCGTGAGGCTTACGCCTTATCCTATTTATATATATATTTTTATTAAAATTTATCTAAATCCTAAACTAAAGCCCAGAATAAATCACGCCTTCATGCACCCCTGAGCCATAGCAACTTCTTCTCGATTGCCTCAACCTCGAACCCGCCGCCTTTAATGCAGCCACCACCGTTGTAGCAATTGCCAAGGATTACTTGAAAGCCGCACACTACCACCACCTCCTCTAGAAATTTTGGAGTATTAATCTCATATTAATGTTGATGAAAAGCATTTATGAAAGAATAAGATGACTGAAATAAATGAAGAAGAAGCATATTGGGAGGCATTAGACTCCACAGGCTAGGCAGGAGAGAGACCAATTTGTTATGACGACAACTCAAATAAATACCCCCTCAGTGATGACAATGCATATGATTTATGAGTTGTTGCCAAGTACTTTAATTTTTTTTGGAATTAAAAGCGGATGAGTTGGGAACTGAAAAAGAAAAAATTTATAGTTGAACTTGATTTATATGAGACTTTTATGCAATGCCTATATTTAATATTATTTTGCTCTTGTAATATTTAGAATTTAATTCTATTTCACACAATTTATTACTTGCCACTTTACGCCTTATGCAATTTTTGGTTTCATATGTATATTAATTTGTTACTTCATAGTTCAATAGAAATTTAATATGTCATCCTTTAATATATTATTTGAGTATTACATAAGAAAATCATTTTTACCATTTAATTTCACCTTATACAATTTTTTGATTTTGAAACATCTAGCCTCACGAATGAAAAACGCCTCAATACTCAATTGCGCAATTTTAAACCTTGGTTGATATAAGGAAAGTATACAATAGATGTTATGAAGATGGTGGTCAACAACAATTGATGATGGAAATACCCACAAGTGATTGGCAAGGAGTGGTTGATGGTCAAGTAGGCGATTCGAAAAGGTATTTTACTTGGGCTTGCATAACTGAGAAAAAATTGTTAAAGTTATGTTAAATAAAGGAGTAGAATGAAGTAAATAGTAAGCAATAATAGCAAAACAAAAATAGGAGGAAAAAAAGAGGGAGGGATACTAATGAGATAAAATCAAGAAAAATATTGCTATTCAATACTTATCTCTAGACTAGTGGAATATTGTGTCTGTGTGGACATGGATATAGGCAAATACTGCCAAACCACATAAATCATTATCTTATTTTTGTTTGGTGTTTTCCTTGCAATTTTTGTTTCCCATTCAAGTTGCTCGTCATTGCTCTCACATGCACACTTCTCCCACACTTGAATTTTATGACATTCTGTTATGACATTCTGGACTCCTGCCTATAGCTTGTAAATAATTCTTACAATACCTAAACTATCTTTTTTCAGTTTTATACGTAGAATTTCATTTATCATCAGGTAAATGTTAGACCGGTCCATTGGACCAGTCCAGCCGATCCATAGAGGACCGACCCGCAGGGACGGAGGTAGAGAATGTGATGCAGGACTATGATGCTTTCAAGTTAAAGTGATAAGAATTTGCACAATTTTGAAAAGATAAAAATAATTAAGACTATTTTCGATTTAAACGAAAAGAGAAAACGTACGAGCGGTCACAATCGTTTAGGCCAAATTACATGCTAAGCACTTGAATTATCAAAACAATACAGAATTAAAGTAACTTGCGAATGTACTAGTCTTCAACAAAATCCCTAATCTAACAATAAGGTAGTAATATAAGAAGTACACTCACCCCTACGTTTACTAAGCATCCCTACGTTTACTAAGTGGAGGCAGAAGAAGAAACACAACTCCTTGAGACTTGATCATCACCTACAAGATTAGTGAGATTTAAGAGATAAATGAAAAGGGGGAAGAAGTTCACCCTTGTTGAGAACCGGGGACAATGTGCCACTGAACGTTGCCCAACTTTTCTTCAATGGCTTTGACGAGAGCATCCAGGATGCGCTCCACGTATTCTTCGACGGTGTTATCGATCCTCGGGTTGACGTCAACGAAGGTTGAATGGAGGATATGGACGAAGCCTCGCTCGTCGTAGACAATGCCGAAATCAATGTCGGGATCGGCCATGCATCGATATGGCTTTATTGAAGTGCGAAGAAGAGACTCCTTTGCTGTCCTTGTTGGTTTCCCTTGAGAGAAAGAAGTTTCTCTCCAAAATCCAAGTAAGGGAAGGGATGAGAGGGTGGCCGGCTAAGGTAAAAGGCTTAGGAAAGTTTTAGGATCAGATTTTGGTGGAGTTAGGATTAGGGTTTGAGATCTTTAAATCATCTAATTAATTCCCAACCTTGGAAATAATTAAGGCGGCAAGGAAACAAGGGTGGGGCAGGTAGGAGAGAGGATGAGGGGATTTTGAATTCTTCCTTAAGATGGCAGGAGTATTTAGGAAAGAAATTTAATGGGAATTAAAGAAAGGGGGCAGGGCTTCATTAGGAGGGAGAGGGTATTATGGCAATGCATTTAAAGTTGCTTAAATTAGATTTAGATAATTGGAAAGATATAAATAAATCCACTTGAATTTAAAATTCAAATATGATTTAATTTAGGAAACTTTCCAAAAATAGGATTATGAGGGAAAAGGAAAGATTTGGGATCTAATTTGATTTATTTCAAACTCAAATCCTTTCCATTATTAAGTGGAGTTTGGAAAAGGAAGGGTGGGGGATCGGCGGCTGGATGGAGATGAGAGGGCTGGCGATTGTGGTGTTGGTGGAGTAGGTGGCCGACGGTGGGGAGGGTGGGGAGCAAGGCCGGCGGTTGTAATGGTGGTGGTGAGGGTGGCCGATTGGGGTGGTTTGGGGGGGTGAGGTGGCCGGCAGGTTTGGTATAGGTGGTTGGGCCGTGGGTGGAAGAGTAGGGGAAGGGAAGAAGAAGAAAGAATAAGGAAGAAATTAGCCACGAACCCGGACACTTCCAAGGTTGGTGGGTGATCCGTTGCCCTTCACCAAGGGACTTTTTCAAAGCTCTCTCCAAAAACTCTCAAACTCTCTCAAAACACACAAGTGCAAGAATTTTCATAATATTCATTCATTAAGTTCAAACTAAACATGGGAGGCTTTATAAATAGCCTCTTACAATGAAGGAAAATAAACAACACAATTGCCCCTAGGGCTTATAAGTGACACAAGCCCTTAAGTAAGGGTAAAACTGTAAATGTAAATAAAACAAATACGTAATAAAATAAATAACAAGAAAGCTCAAAATAGATCAGTTCGATTATGGCCGTAGATCGTCTACCACGTCGCTGATAAACCTTCCATGATTTGATGTCCCCATCATTCTCCCTAGGTGGGAGAAAGCTCGACTCCATCGAGTAAGCGTCCCGGGTGCTCTCATAGATCTCCAATGCATCCGGATCAATCCGCTGTAGCTCCTCACGATCTATCCACGTGTCCTCTAACTCAAGTTTGCCTCTCCACCTGATCAAGTACCTCCGCCGTCCACCTTCCCTTGTGGAGATGATGTCATCACTCAGAATTGTGTCCACCTTTTCTGCCATGGGTGATTTGGAAATATTTGGGAGTGGAGGTAGGTTTGGGTTTTCACACGGTGGGGTCACACAAGGCTGCTGTATAAGTGGATTGGTGGATTGAAGTCAGGACCTTCATAAGCAACTAGATCTTCTATGTTAAAGGAGGGATTGATGTTGAACTCTGCAGACAGATCTACTACATATGCATTATCATTGATTTTCTTAATTATTTTGAATGGTCCAGCACTCTTAGCATGCAACTTCTTAACTGTTCCCTGCGGGAACCGTTCCGGACAAATTCGCACCATCACGGAGTCACCAACCTCGAAAGTTTTAAATTTTCGTTTAAGATCAGCATATAGTTTATAATCATTATTGCTCTTTTCAATTTGTCGTGCAATTTCTTTATAAAGTTCATTCATATGTGATGCAAATGATGATGCAGACTCAGAAATCCTATACCTAGAACACATAGGAATGAGATTTAACGGTTGTCTAGGCTTGAACCCATAACCAATCTTAGAAGGACTTAGGCCAGTGGTTCGGTTCACAGAATTGTTATAAGCAAACTCAGCTGTGGGGAGTATGGAGTCCCAATCCTTAATGTGCTCGCCTACCAGGGATCGTAACAGATTGCCTAAGCTCCTATTGACTACCTCGGTATGACCATCAGTTTGTGAATGAAAGGTTGTGGAGAACTGCAATTTAGTGCCCATTTTCATCCAAAGAGTCTTCCAAAAATAACTGGTGAATTTGACATCCCTATCCGATACAATGGTTTTGGGTAAACCATGTAAACAGACAACCTCGTTGAAGTAGAGTTTTGCAATGTGGGAGGCGTCGGATGTTTTGGAACAAGGTAGGAAATGGGCCATTTTGGAAAATCGATCTACTACAACACAAATGACGTCATTCCTGCGGATAGTCTTGGGCAGGCCTAAGATAAAATCCATGATAACGTCCTGCCAAGGGCAACTGGGGGCAACTGGGGACAGGCAAAGGAGTATACAGACCAGTGTTTTGCTTGCGTTGTTTGGACAGCTGGCAGGTGTGACACCTGCTGACCATCCGACCGACATCTCTCTTCAGGCTGGGCCAATAAAAATGATACTCCACGGCTTCTATCGTTTTGTCCCAACCGAAGTGCCCAGCGAGGCCTCCGGCGTGGAGTTCCCAGACAAGAAATTCCCTCAGGGAAGTGCTAGGGATACAAAACTTTTGAGCTTTGAAAAGATAACCATCCTCTAGAAGAAAATTATCCACAAGGCGAGTGCTGCCTGTGGACAAAAGAGAGTATGTCTCCTTGAAGTCGGGGCATTCCAAATAGTCCCTCTTTATTTGGTCAAAACCCACGACTTCAGCCCTCATCTCAGTGATAGTCATCATACGACGACTGAAAGCATCAGCAGCTTTATTCTCAACTCCTGCCTTATGTCTAGGGTATAAGTGTACTCCTGAAAGAACTCTACCCATCGACCGTAGCGTGCATTCAACTTCTTTTGGGAGTTGATATAATGCAGAGCCTCGTGATCCGAGAAGATGACGAACTCTTGCGGGAGCAAGTAGTGTCGCCAATAACGAAGAGATTGGATCACCGCATAAAACTCTTTGTCATACGTGGAATATCGCTGCCGAATATCATTTAGCTTCTCACTGAAGTAAGCTACTGGGTGACCTTCCTGGGATAAACTCCTCCAATTCCGACCCCCGAAGCGTCGCAGGTCATTTCGAAGACTTTGGAGATATCAAGAAGTCTTATCACTAGGGCTTCCACCATTCTTTTCTTAATCTCATCAAAAGCTCTGGTGGCGGGCGGGGTCCAGTGGAAATCACCCTTCTTAAGACAGTCGGTAATAAGAGATACAATAGTGCTGAAATTACGGATAAATCTCCTATAGAAGGTGGCTAGTACGTGGAAGCTGCGGACTTCCCGGATGTTCTGGGGAACTGACCATTCTACAATAGCCCTCACCTTCTCGGGATCTGTAGAGACCCCTTAGGCTGAAATGATAAAGCCCAGAAAGATAACGCGATCTACAAGGAAGGTACATTTCTTGGAATTTGCATAAAGTTGTTCCTTCCTTAAGACCTCGCAAACTTGCCTCAAGTGGCCCAAGTACTGACTTACTGACTGGCTATAAATGAGAATGTCGTCAAAGTAGACGATGGCAAACTTTCCCATAAAACGGTGCAGCACTTGAGTCATAATCCCCATGAAAGTGCTGGGGGCGTTACTCAACCCGAAAGGCATGACTAACCACTCATAGAGACCATCCTTGGTCTTAAAGGCAGTTTTCCACTCATCACCGGGTCGGATCCGTATCTGGTGGTATCTACTCTTGAGATCAATATTGGAGAATAGAGTGGCTCCCATCATCATATCAAGCATATCGTCCATCCTCGGGATAGGGAAACGATATTTGACGGTGATTTTGTTGATAGCACGGCTATCAACACACATCCGCCAAGATCCATCCTTCTTGGGAGAAAGAAGGGTGGGTACAGCACAAGAACTAAGGCTTTCTTTGATGAAGCCTCGTTGTAGTAATTCGTCTACCTGCTTCTTGAGTTTAGCATGTTCCGTGGGGTTCATGCGATAGTGTGGCAGGTTAGGGAGGGAGGCTCCAGGGACAAAGTCTATGGCATACTGGATGTCTCTAAGTGGGGGTAACTGATCTGGAAGATCATCAGGGAAGACATCAACAAACTGACCCAGAATAGGCTGAACCTCCTGAGGAATGGTTCATCAGACACAGTGGAAGTCTCACAACCGACTAAGGCGTACAAGGTTGCGCCTTGGGCGATTTCAGACTCTAGAACCTTGGCGGTGACCAGGTTCAACCCTTTCTTGAACTTGACAGGGTTGGATTTCGAGTCATCCTTAACATGGGGCTGCGATGGCAAAAGCTTGATCTTTTTGCCCGCATGTTCGAACACGCAGGTATTCGAACGCCCATAGATGTGGACATCGTTATCAAAAAACTAGGGATGCCCCAACAGGATCAGTCCAACATTCATCATCAGAACATCACACCAAATATTCTCCTTATAATCAGCAAAGAAGATAGGTATGAAGCTTCGCTCCTTCACCTCCAAGGCAGTGGAGTTGACCCATGCTACCTTATAGGGGTTGGGGCGAGGAACAGCAAGCAGGCCCAACTTGGACACAATGCTGGAAGAGAAAGCATTGATGCAGCTGCCACTAACCTTATAGTTCTTACCCTTGATTTTAGTGTAGGTGTGGAAGATCACAGTCCTACGCCAGTCATCAGTGGAGGCAGGGTGTGACAGCGCACATCTCACCACGCAGATGGGAGAAGTGTCCAATTTCTGAAGGCAGTAGAGGACAACAGTGTCATCATCCTCCTCGAAGAATTCTCCTTCATCTTCCACTTGGTGAACTTGATCAACTTCGGGCTCAAGATCCTCCTCAGTAATCTCCTCGATAATCGAGACTGGAGCACTGAGAAGCGATGTGCCCATACCCCTGGCATCGAAAGCACTTGGTCCCGGGACTGGACTAAGGGGTATCCGGAGTGAGAGGTTTACTTCTAAAACCAGGTCTGGGTGCAGGACCCGTGGGTGGTCGGATAGTGCTCCCTGGGGTCGGTCGGACAGTGGGGGTGTGTGGAGTGGAGCTACCGGAAGGTCTGTAGGGGGGCCTAGAGTCATGGTGTTGACTCGAGTGCTGGGACCAACTCTCCTTTAGGTCTAACACTAAACTATAGGCATTTTCAAGGGTAATGACGTTCCGGGCAAAAAGTTCGTTGCGAAGATCCTCTCACAACCAGATACGAAACATAGACAAAATCTGCGCGGGGGTAATAGAGGTCTCCCCTTTGCAACGGATCAGATAATCATCAAAGGAGGCGATGTAATCCTTGACCGGTTTGCTACCCTGAGTCAGTCTATTCCACTTATCCACCAGTCTAGTGGGTCCTACTCCGCTCTAAGGTATCAAATCGATCAGTGGTGATCCTATAAAGCTCAGCTAAATCGGCTTGGTTTTCTTTGAGTTGCTGGCTAATGGTGTTCATTTGACCTATCAGAAGATCTAAGGTCCTTCCAAGTTGTTTCGTGTCCATAGTTAGACACTAGGGGACACTTAGGGATGACTCTAGATAGAGGACAACACTTGAATGCAATGATAGACTCCCTAGAATGACACTAAATGATACAGAAAATACTTGGACAGCAAAATACAAAGAGGGATTAAGTAATCTAGACAACTAGAAAGGTTGTAATATTAAGGATAGCACCTAGATTCTTAAGAAACTACCCTAAAGCTCACTAAATGAGTGTAGAAATTCACTGGACAGCAGGTACAACGGTGATTTAAAAAGACTTAAAAGATGAAATGCATGCAAAATTACATTAGCATGATTAAGCAATAGCCTAGGATGATTTCTAGCATGAATATCCTAAGCTAACTATGCTCTGATACCAGATGATGCAGGACTACAATGCTTTCAAGTTAAAGTGATAAGAATTTGCACGATTTTGAAAAGACAAAAATAATTAAGACTTTGTAATTTAAACGAAAAGAGAAAACGTACGAGTGGTCACAATCGTTTAGGCTAAATTACATACTAAGCACTTGAATTATCAAAATAATACAGAATTACAAGAACTTGCAAATGTACTAGTCTTCAACAAAATCCCTAATCTAACAATAAGGTAGCAACATAAGAAGTACACTCACCCCTATGTTTACTAAGCATCCATACATTTACTAAGCGGAGGCAGAAGAAGAAGCACAACTCCTTGAGACTTGATCATCACCTACAAGATTAGTGAGATTTATGAGATAAATGAAAAGAGGGAAGAAGTTCACCCTTGTTGAGAACCGGGGATAATGTGCCACTGAACGTTGCCCAACTGTTCTTCAATGGCTTTGACGAGAGTATCCAGGATGCACTCCACGTATTCTTCGATGGTGTTATCGATCCTCAGGTTGACATCAAAGAAGGTTGAATGGAGGATGTGGACGAAGCCTCGCTCGTCGTAGACGATGCTGAAATCAATGTCGGGATCGGCTATGCATCGGTATGGCTTTATTGAAGTGCGAAGAAGACTCCTTTGATGTCCTTGTTGGTTTCCCTTGAGAGAAAGAAGTTTCTCTCCAAAATCCAAATAAGGGAAGGGATGAGAGGGTGGCCGGCCAAGGTAAAAGGCTTAGGGAAGTTTTAGGATCAGATTTTGGTGGAGTTAGGTTTAGGGTTTGAGATCTTTAAATCCTCTAATTAATCCCCAAGCTTGGAAATAATTAAGGCGGCAAGGAAACAAGGGTGGGGCGGGTACGAGAGAGGATGAGGGGATTTTGAATTCTTCCTTAAGATGGCAGGAGTATTTAGGAAAGAAATTTAAAGGGAATTAAAGAAAGCGGCGGGGGGGGGGGGGGGGGTCTTTAGTAGGAGGGAGAGGGGATTATGGCAATGCATTTAAAGTTGCTTAAATTAGATTTAGATAATTGGAAAGATATAAATAAATCCACTTAGAATTTAAAATTCAAATAGGATTTAACTTATGGAACTTTCCAAAAATAGGATTAGGAGGGAAAAGGAAAGATTTGGGTTCTAATTTGATTTATTTCAAACTTAAATCCTTTCCTTTATTAAGTGGAGTTAAATAAGGAAAGAGGAGCTTTAGAAAAAAAATCTGGAAAAGGGTGGGGGATCGGCGGCTGGATGGTGATGAGAGGGTTGGCGGTTGTGGTGGTGGTGGAGAAGGTGGCCGACGGTGGGGAGGGTGGGGAGCAAGGCCGGCGGTTGTAATGGTGGTGGGGAAGGTGGTCGGTTGGGCTGGTTTGGGGGGGTGAGGTGGCCGGCGGGTTTGGGATAGGTGGTTGGGCCGTGGGTGGAAGAGTAGGGGAAGGGAAGAAAAAGAAAGAATAGGGAAGAAATTAGCCACGAAGCCGGACACTTCCAAGGTTGGTGGGTGATCCGTTGCCCTTCACCAAGGGACTTCTCCAAAGCTTTCTCCAAGAACTCTCAAGCTCTCTCAAAACACACAAGTGCAGGAATTTTCATAATATTCATTCATTAAGTTCAAACTAAACATGGGAGGCTTTATAAATAGCCTCTTACAATGAAGGAAAATAAACGACACAATTGCCCATAGGGCTTACAAGTGACATAAGCCCTTTAAGTAAGAAAACAGAAAATGTAAATAAAATAAATACGTAATAAAATAAATAACAAGAAAGCTCAAAAATAGATCGGCTCGATTGTGACCGTAGATCGTCTGTCACATCGCTGATAAACCTTCCATGATCTGATGTCCTCATCAGAATGTCCGCCTCCTGCTCATTCCATTAAAGCTGCAAGATCCAGAAGAGCTGCTTAGAAAGGATTTTTGAGGGAGTTAGGAGGGAAATTTGAATGTAGCAACTGTTTAGAGATTTTCTTTTGGATTGTATTCATTAAATAGTTTGTTTTCCTAGGGTTAGGGCATCTTGAATTTGGCTGAAATTCGAGATCTCTTAGTTTTTTTTAGCTCTAGCGGCGTCTAGAGATTTGGGAGAGATAGATCTTCCTCTTGAATTGAGGATCGACTGTATCTTGGTATTTTCCTTTCGTATCTTTGATTATTGCAATAAAAACTATTGTTTTTCTTGTTTTCATTGGAGTATAGAGGAAATTTCTCGCTGTTTTGCCAAGATTGATAGGAATTACATGAAATTTTCAAGTATTTCCTATCAAATTGGTATCAGAGCAATGCCCGGGGCTGTTTGGGGGGCCGCTTGGGCTGATTCCTGTAGTAGTTTTTCTCCTTCAAATTGCTATTTTTACTATTTTTGTGGTGGAAATCCGAATTTTCGAGCCTAAGCGGTGTCCCGGGCTGTTTGGGCTGATTCTTGTAACAGTTTGTCTCCTTCAAATCACTATTTTTGTTGTTTTTGTGGTGGAAATCCGAATTTTCAAGCCTAACAAAGATCTGGGGACTTATGGCGGGAAAAAAGTAGAAGTATTGAAATGGGAGATCAGACAAATGAAATCTCAAGTTTCAGATCTCCAAACTTAAGTTTCAAGTTTAAAAGAAGATATTTCAGCCATCCATGATAAGTTCGATTTGAAATTTTTCCTCCTGGAGGAGATGTTGAAGAAAGTGCTTGAGGGCCAAACCAAAATAGTGCTGTCGAAGGTGAGGGAAGACGCTGACAGCCAAGGAAGTGGAAAAAACTTTAAGCCGATTAGACAAAGGGAAGATCAAGAGGTGGAGATTTTTTAGGGAACGAAAAAAATGCCCCCTCTAGGGCCTATTCCTAGGGAGGAGTCGGGTAGAGGGTATGTGGGGAGGCGTGAGGGGGTAGGGCATGAGTGAAATGGTGCTGAATTTGAAAGGGAAATGGGCAATTATGACCAAAGGAAGGATGAATTTGAAAGGCGAGGATTTGATTATGACCGAAGAGGTGTCGAATTTGAAAGGAGAGGGTTGAATATGATCAAATGGGTGCTGAATTTGAAGGGAGCAGGTGAGCTTATGATGAAAGGTTTGGGTGCGAGCGGAGGAGGGATGATTGGCACAATTGGAGGGAACCACCCCTTTGGGGAATGAAAAATTTTGGAGGAAGCAGGGTTGACGGAGGAGATCTAAGAGTGAGGAAATTGAATATGCCTATTTTTGATGGAGAGGATGTAGATTGGTGGATCTACAACAACAACAACATCAAGCCTTTATCCCACTACGTGGGGTCGGCTACATGAATCATTTTTCTCCATTGTGTCCTATTAAAAGTCAAATTCTCGTTTAAATCTAATAAAGAAAGATCATTTCTAATATTTTCTAACCAAGTCTTTTTAGGTCTACCTCTACCTTTCTTAACATAAGTCAAATCTAAGACCTCTACTTTCCTAACCGGGTCATCGGGAGGCCGCCGTTTTACGTGACCAAACCATCTAAGGCGACTCTCTCTAATCTTATCTTCCACTGGAGCTACTCCAACCTTTTCACGAATATGCTCATTTCGTATCCTATCTCTAAGGGTAAAGCCACTCATCCACCTGAGCATCCTCATCTCTGCAACACTTAACTTAGAATTATGCTTCTCTTTTAATGGCCAACATTCAGCACCATAAAGCATTGCAGGTCTCACCACCATCTTATAGAATTTTCCCTTAAGTTTGAGGGGTACTTTTCTATCACACAATAAGCCCGATGCATTCCTCCACTTCAACCATCCAACTTGGATTCTGCTGATAATATCCCCATCTATATCACCATCACTCTGAACAATAGATCCAAGATATCTAAAACGTGTACTCTTATTAATGACTTGATCGGCCAAAGTCACAATGCCCTCACTAGGTCTATTATTACTAAAATTACACTCCATATATTCCGTTTTAGATCTACTCAAGCGAAAACCTTTAGACTCTAAGGTTGACCTCCACAATTCTAGTTTACCTTCAACTCCCTCTCTAGTCTTATCAACAAGAAGAATATCATCAGCAAAAAGCATACACCAAGGTACATCCTCTTGCAAATGTCTAGTGAGAACATCGATGACTAAAGCAAAAAGATATGGGCTTAAGGCTGATCCTTGGTGTAATCCAACCGAAATAGGAAAATACTTGGTCAAACCACCTTGTGTTTGAACACAAGTAATAGCTCCTGCATACATATCTTTAATGATTTGAATATAAGCGTTATTAACTTCTTTCTTTTCAAGAACTCTCCATAGCACTTCTCTTGGAACTTTATCATATGCTTTTTCTAAATCAATAAATATCATATGTAAATCCTCCTTATTCTCTCTATATTTCTCCATCAAACCTCTTAATAAATGTATGGCTTCCATAGTAGACCTACCCGGCATAAATCCAAATTGATTTTGAGAAACATTAGTATCACGCCGCAACCTATGCTCCATAACTCGTTCCCATAGTTTTAAAGTATGACACATTAACTTAATTCCTCTATAATTCGCACAATCTTGTGCATCACCTTTATTCTTAAAAATAGGGATTAACACACACATTCTCCACTCATCTGGCATCTTTTTAGTCTTCAAAACAGTATTAAAAAGTTTAGTAAGCCAAGAAATTCCTTCATCTCCTAAGCATTTCCACACCTCTATTGGAATATCATCAGGTCCAACAGCTTTTCCACCCTTCATTTTCTTTAAAGCCTCTCTAACTTCGGTTTTACTAATACGTCGATAAAAACAGAAATCTTTATTTTCATTTAAGGTGCTAAGGTCACTACAGTCAATTTTATTTTCAAATTCTTCATTAAAAAGTTTAGCAAAATATCTCATCCACCTTTGTTGAATATCATCTTCTAAAAAAAGTACTTTTTGATCTTCATCCTTAATACACTTCACTTGAACTAAATCCTTACTACTCCTATCTCTTTGTTTGGCAAGCTTATACATATATCTTTCTCCCTCCTTAGTATCTAATCTACAGGATGGAAAAATACTTCACTGTCAATAGGTTGACGGATGAGGAGAGACTGACGGCAGCGGGCCTTTGCTTAGAAGGTAAGGCTTTGGCTTTGGTACCAGTGGAGGGGCTTGTGGCGACCCATATGGAGTTGGAGGGAGTTCAAGGATTGTCTGTTAGAACGATTCCGAATTGGCAGAGGAGGAGACTTCTACGAATAGTTCTTTTCCTTGACACAAGATGATTCAGTGATAGAGTACCGGGAAAGGTTCGAGTACCTCGCTAACCGATTTGACCGCCTTTCCGAGACCGTGGTAGAGGGGAACTTCATGAAAGGGCTCAAACCAGAGATCCGAGACGCAGTTAGAGTGATGAGACCTCGTGACTTGGGAGATGCTATGGAGCTAGCTCAGTTGGTGGAGGATCAGAGGCACCTGGAGAAAGTAATGGAAGGCAACAAATCAGGAGGCACGTACAGGATAACCCTCACCGTTTTGGTATCCAGGGAGCCGACACCGGGCACCCTTCGGGAGACCCCAAAGGAGAAGACTGTCGGTGGAAGACATGGGGACAACTTCAAGAAGCTCACAAAAACAGAGTTACAGGAGAAGAGAGCAAAGCGGCTTTGTTTCAGATGTGATGAGAGGTATACACCGGGGCATAGATGTAAGGACCAAACTAAGTTCTCACTGTTTGTGATGATGAAAGAATGGAGGACGGTGTCTTCTTCCCACCTTGCGGACAAGGTGGGTCTTTGGGAGGGGAGTATTGTTAGACCGGTCCATTGGACGGTCCAACTGGTCCATATAGGACTGGGCCCACGGGAACAGAGGCGGAGAATGTTCGCCTCGCGCTAGTGCCATTCAAGCAGCAAGATCCATAAGAGCTGTTTAGGAAGGATTTTTGAGGGAGTTAGTAGGGAAATTTGAATGTAGGGAATGTTTAAAGATTTCCTTTTGGATTGTATGCATTAAATAGTTTGTTTTCCTAAGGTTAGGGCATCTTGAATTTGGCTGAAATTTGAGATCTTTTAATTTTTTTTGGGCTCTAGCGGCGTCTAGAGATTTGGGAGAGATAGATCGTCCTCTCGAATTGAGGATCGACTGTATCTTGGTATTTTCCATCTATATATTTGATTATTGCAATAAAAATTACTATTTTTCTAGTTTTTATTGGAGTTTGAAAGAAATTTCTCGCTATTTTCCCGAGATTGATAGGAATTACTTGAAATCTTCAAGTGTTTCCTATCATTAATCATTTCTGTTATTTCCAGAAAAAGATAGCTAGCACAACGGACATGATGAGAAATACTAACTTCAATGATACTTGATACAAACTTAAAGAAACTTCAAGGTCCTTAAACTTTCATTTCCCTTTCAAACAACTAGTTAATTTTGTCAACAGCAATTTACAGAAGCAACAGGTGACACCCTCAACATCCTCAACCGAGATCATCCCTTCAGTCTTTTCACGGTCACTAAGCTACACCGCACAAGAAAATAAAAATAAAAAATCATATCGAGAGTTGTTCATTAAAAGGTACTAGAAGCCCATTCAAGGCAATTAAATCTTCTCAAGTATTTTTTAACTAAGAGATGACTATTTTATGGAACATAAATAACTGAAAGAACAAATAACAAAAAAAACATCCATCATCCTTCAACCACTTACATCACTATTTTCGTACACGAATGATTTTATAGGACTTCTATCCAAAAAAAACATCAGTTCCTAATGTCCTCTTCGCAATTAGCCAAACAAACTTTTTGTGATAAAATGCCTTTAATATTAATGCACAAAAAAAAAAATTCATTCCAACAAAAAAAAAAGGAAATGAGACTATTTCGAGACTATTTCAGAAACCAAAATAATGTCCCAAACTTTTCTAAACCATGTTAGCAACTGATCATATTAACTATCATTTTTCAATGTAGTACTTTGATTGGAAAGAAAAAAGATCTTTTATAAGTATTTATGGTGATTAATCAATACACTAAGATACTTGTTTGATTGAGGTCATTCCTCTTGATGCAATGCATGTCAGATTTATAATTAGACATCATGGCACATGATTCTTATGCTATCCATAAGTTTAAGGATCCACCAAAACCAATTCAAAACTTGAGTTTCGAAAAGGGTTTCGGAGGAAGTAATCCAAAATTGAGACATTTTTTTTTATATTCATGGATTAAGGGAGAAACTGAAAGAAATCAATTTCACTACTACTTAAGCGCTGAAACTTCAGGCCACGAATAGCATCTCCGAGCAACAAAAATTAAACCTTCAATTAGGTAAAAAGAAAAAGGTATAAATTAAAAAATATGAGAATTCTAAAGCGGACTAAATCCCAGCAACTTCCATCCCAAAAAGCTAACTAAGCATCTTGTTCAATCTTATGTCGATTATTTGCATAAATAGATAGCAATATTTCTAAATGATATAACCAACAAGGTAGATATGCATAAGTTTATATGCAAGTCTTTTCTTGTTAAGCAAACAATAAACTATTTACATGTACCACAAAAGCATCAATAGAAACAATATCTTCAACTAGGTAAATCTTGCAATTCAGTGATCGATATGTAGTGTTTGAATATTTAGGTGATATTAATGTGCAATCAATTTTCTTGAAACAGAGTCTGTCATTAGCCAAAGCAATAAAACTGATATACAGTTGAAGCTTCAACAATGAGCTACATAAATCATTGCTCTCTCTGCCAGTCAAACCTTACCAGAGTCTTGTGTGGGAAACAAAACAAAACTCACAATTAGAAGAGCAGATGTCCAATTCTACATGTGCAAACTAAAGCCAAAGTACCAAATAGCTGATAGAACAATAACAAATCTTTATCCAACAAATCTTGATATGACTATATGAATCTTTTTACTTCATTGTGCCCTATTAAGAGTCAAATTCATATTTAAATCTAATAAAAAGTCATTTTTAATATTTTCTAACAAAGTCTTTTAGTACTACCTTTACCTTTCTTAACATAGGACGGATCTAATACATCCTAACAAGGTCATCGAAAGGCTGACACTTTATATAACCAAAAAGTTGATAATGAAAATATTCTAGCTTGAGCTTGGATAGCCTTCTAAAAAAGTTAGATGAAAAGATTTTTGAATGCTAATGTTAGAAGCACGCTAAAGAATTTTGTAGGAGAAAATATAAACTAATTAGCCATATTGAGAGATTCCAGCAGATGCCTAAATGTTCTCCATTATATGCAACATAAATATTTTTTTTTTGAAGAAAATGCAGCAAATTGCATTAAAAGAAAAGGAGAAAAAACACCCTACAAGACATAAGCTTTCGATTCCTCCTTTAACAAAGACATAAAAGAAGGAGGAATCTCATCCAAACTACAGTCTTCCCAAATAAAAGAACTAAGAATAGCGAAGTTAGCACATAAATCCGCAAACTTATTACACCTTTTAGGAATACAACTAAAAATTACATGATTGAATTCCTTAAAATTGTAAACCTCTTTCCAATCTTTGCCATCATTACCGTGAGCCTCCTGAAGAAACTTAATAATGTTTGCATTGTCTCCTTCTATGATGATGCCCTTGTATTTGAACATCCAATCTTTGAGCACATCCTTGATGGAAAGTGTGGCCACCAACTCCAAAGAAGAAGCATCCCAATAAACACAATGCTTACCAAAGGCCAGCAACAATCTTCCTTTGTGATCCCTAAAGACTCCCCCAACTCCGCCTTTATAAGATGGAAGTAAAGCTGCATCAACATTTTGATCCAATCGGGTGGAGGAGGATACCAATGATTATTGGACAACCTAAACGGCTGGTTAGTACCCTACTTACCCGAATTACAAGCACCATAAACCGAAATAGCTGCATAGCTCAGGGCATTAGCTGCTATAAACAAAGAACCATCGTTGTTTCCGTTATGAATAAACTTATTCCTAGCTTTCCAATTAAAATACACCACATTACAATACAGATTTTTAAGAAAACTATTTTGAATAGATAACCACCTGCAGCACTCATCTAAGGAGTTGAGAGATGGAAAAACAAAACCCCATTTGACTAGCCTTTGAAAAACACTTAAGAGCATCTTGCACTTCACCACCACATGCTGAATATCTTCAACTTCATTACAACCCCTCGGACAGCAAGCTTCCCCGTGCAGATTCCTATGAGATAAGAACAGATAAGTAGGAAGGCCATTGTTGAAGATCCTCCACCAAAACACCTCCACACGTGGGTTCAGTTTAGCATATTTAATCTAACTCCAATATGAAACTGAAGCCCCATTAAGAATGGATGCTTCATAAGCTAGTGCCGAAATAGACTTCCCAGTTAATTGGCGAGATAGTTCCAATCGATCTTCCCCCATCTCCGAGCATATTGGAATTTGACATACAAGATCAACCAAATCAGCCCCCAAGAACATACTAAGACCCTCCTTATTCCAACAGTTATTTGAAATAAATATTCCCAACAAAAGATTATTAAAGTCTTCTGATTTGATAAAAGTAGGCCACCTGCTAAAACTTTTATCCAACACCCAAGTGTCAAAGAAGAAATCAATAGACTCCCCATTCGCAATATTCCATTTGCTGATTGGTTTCAAGTAATTGGCTCCCTCCCTGATAATTTTCCAAGCTGAAGAGCCATTTCTCTTCCCTATTTCATCCTCAAACATATTCCCATATTTCGGAAAAAGTACTTTGTGCAGCAAGGAATCTCTGTTCTGAATATACCTCCACGCTGTTTTAGCTCTTAGAGGCCCAATCTTACTGCAACAAGAGTGAAGCCCTCTTCCTCCCCACTTCAAAGGCAAGCACAATACCTTCCAGCTCACATAATGAAACCCAATCCTTCCATCCGATTTATTCCAGATGAAGCTTCTACATATCTTGTCAATCTCATCAAGAATACCTTTTGGAACCATCGAATTTGTACAATGGAAGATAGTAAAAGAAAGAAGAACAGACTTGATCAACAACAATTTACCAGCAAGAGAGATTAACTTCCCTCTCCAAATGTTAACCATCTTCAAAGCTTTATCCACGATAAACTGAAAATCCGCAGCAGTTAGCCTCCTCAGAGCTAGTTTAACACCAAGGTAATTCATCTCCTTGACCGTTTTGAAACCCATATGACGAACAATGGCCTTCCTACTACCCCTCTTCACAAACTTACCAAAAAGCATACAAGATTTGTTTGTATTAATTCGTTGGCCCGTCCATCCACAGAACTTAACCAGAATTGATTTGATCTCCTTGATTACCTTCAATCTAGCTTCTGAGCAGACGATAACGTCGTCCACATACAACAAGTGTGAAATCCTCAACCCATTAGCACTTACCCGAACTCCAATCCTGTCACCTTTCTCCCTAAAAGTATTAGACAAAAGTTGTGCACAAAGGATGAAAAGGAATGGTGACAAGGGACACCCTTGCCGGAAGCCACTTCTAGCTTGGATCCACCTAGAGAGATTGCCATTAATCAAAAGAGAGAATTTAGGATTAAAAACACACTCAATTATCAACTTAGCAAATTTGCTAGGAAAACCGAAATACTCCAAAGCTTTTCCCAAGGTCATCCACCCCATCGAGTCATAAGCTTGTTCCATGTCAATTTTGAAGGAGACAAGGCTTTTAGAAGCTTTGGAATATCTGAATTTATGGAACACCTCTTGAACCACTATAACATGATCCATTAGAGATCTCACTTTCAAGAAAGCCACTTGTTCTTCAGAGATTAATTTCAGAATGATAGAAGACATCCTATTCATAAGGACTTTAGCCGCCACCTTGTAGATAGTATTGCATAAACTAATAGGCCTATAATTTGCAGGGATCAACGGATTGATCACTTTAGGAATAAGCACAATGATGGTCTCCTTCCATTTCTCATCCATGATACCCATCTCAAAGAAGTGGTTAATAGGATTCCACACATCCAATTTGATAATGTCCCAATAAGCTTTAAAGAAAGAATAAGTAATACCATCATTCCCTGGAGAAGAGAAGCTCCCACCTTGCATGATAACTTTTTCAATTTCTTCAAAAGAGAAGGATTTGGACACCAACAATTTATCTTCCTCTTCTAAACATCTCCACGGTTTAGGCCACCCCTCAAGGAAACTACCCCTCTCTTTCCATTTATCTTGAAAGAACTGGACCAAAGTATCTTCAATCTCCAATTGATCATCCACCATCCCTCCATTTTCATCTTTAATTTTGACTATGAAGTTAGAGTTCCTTCTAGCTGAAGCAAAGGAGTGAAAGAATATAAAATTGTTGTCGCCCTTTGCCTCCACCAAGTATCCAATTGAGCTAAAGTAGAGTTAAGTTCCCCCACTTTAACTTTGAGTGCCCAGCTTTCCTCCTCCGAAAGACCAGCTCCCTAACTTCTTTCACTGAAGCTCTTCTATTTCCTTCAAAAGACTCTCCTTCAAAAGAACTAAACTTTTATGCTTAGCTTTGCTCCAATAAAAAAGCGCCTTCAAAGACTTTTTCAGCTTCACATTAAGGATATGAGACATGCTACCCACATGTTTCTTCAACCAAACTCCTCTAATCACCGCAGCTGAAGCTTTGTTGGAGGCCCATACATCTTCGAATCTAAGAGGTCTCTTGGCCACCTGCTGGAACTCGAGAAGATTCAACAAAATTGGGCTATGATCGGAAGCTATCCTCGCCAAATGCCTAACCACCATTCTGTGAGAAGAACACAAAGCTGCTGAATTCAAAAAACACCTATCCAGTCTCTCTAGGATACGATCCACACCTGATTTATTGTTGCACCAAGTGAACCTTGGTCCAACAAAAGAAACTTCATGCAAATCATTAGCCAATAAAAAGGAATTCATTTCTTTAGAACCAAGAGAAAACCTGAATCTTTTACCACCCTTCTTGTCTTTTTTGATAGGAGACAATTAAAATCTCCCTCAATCACCAAAGGCAAATCTTTAGATGAGAAGCGTTCCAAGTCCTCCCAAAGCCTTCTCCTCTTATAAACATCCTTGTTTCCATAGATAGCAGCAATCCTCCATTTGCCTTTCTTGGGTACTTCCAAATCACCAATAATAAATTGGGAGGTGGAATCCAACACATGGAAAGTCGCAACACTAGATTTCCAAGCCAGCAGCAAGCCCCCAGACAACCCTTCAGAAGGAACATGAAAAAAATCCCAATCTGAACCAATCAACAAATCTACACCTTTCCTGTCAAAATTTGAAATCTTGGTTTCCATTAACCCAAGAAAGAACACCCCATGATTAAACACAACCTCCTTTAAGTATGGAGAAGCCTTCCTCTTCCTAGCTCCTCTACAATTCCAAAAACAAATAGAAAACATTTAAACAAGAGGGGATGAAGTCCCCGCCTTATCTCTACTGTCTCCATTCGATCTTCTACTCCTAGTAGCCACATTGATAGGCCCCAAGCCTTTAAGTTGCTTAGACCCCCTTTTTTTGACCACAGAAGTACCTTCTACTAAGCAATTTACATCCACCATAGATGTCTCCAATTTACTATCCACAAAATCCACTTCTTTTTTATTAATCCCATCCAAATCTTCAAGAGGACCAACACTAACATTCTCTGAATTGTTGATCTCCCCTCCTCTATCAAATCTTCTAACATACTGAATTTATTAATATTGACAGGAGAAGAGTGAAGTTTGAAAGCCATACCATTGTTCCCAGCTACAGGCTAGACCGGGATTTCATCAACCAATTCTGATCCATTCTCACTGCCGGGAGCACCTCCAGAATCAGAAGCTTGAACCTCTACAGATTTAGACCAAGAGTCACGAGCCATATTGCCTTCACTAACCAGCACCTTAGTCTCAGGAAGGACTGATTCAGATCTTTTCTTATTAATAGCTCCAGGATTCCCAGAATTGAATCTTCCTTCCACCTTCTTTGGCTGAGATTTAAACCTCCTATCTGCAGAAATATTATTTCCCCTTTTCTTGTAGCTAACATGCATCCATGGACCATACCCATCTTTAACACTAGCGGAATCATTCAAAGCTGACTCACTAGTGACTGTTGAACATCCTCCCACCAAGCCATTTTCAGTGTTAATTTTATTCTTGGAGCTGAGATCATCCTCTACCAACTTCCCTGAGCAATCCTTATCAAGGTGTCCAATCCTTCCACACTTATAGCAAAAATTGGGAAGTCTTTCATATTCAAATCTCTGGAAAAATTTCCCATTGCAACCTTCCACCCATACTCCTAGAGGCAATTGATCCTCAAGCTTGATGCAAACACAAATCCTCCCAAATTCCCTTCTTCCCCATTGGAACATGTTTCCGTCAATCAAATACGGCTTCCCTACCATAGAAGCAATTCTGCAAATATTAATTTCATCCCAGCATTGAAGTGGAAGATTAAGCATCCTAATCCAAATAGGAGCCGTCAATCCCTTAAGGGATGCAGGATTAAAAGATGGCGACCATCTATCCATTCCGACAATATTCCCATTAACATACCAAAGACCACTAGAAAATACCGATTCTAACACCTCTTCCTCGTAAAAAGAACATAGAACCCAATCCAATCCGAGCAGGGTGAGGTGAAATTTACCAAAAACTGACCATTGTCTCCTCAATTCTGTGCTAATAACCGGAAAAAGAACAAAGCCACCAAACACTTTGATGACTAAAGAATTCTTCAGTTTTTTGGAATTCTCTAATTCATTTTCAACATGAAGTTTGACTGATGAACCATCTTCGGATAAGCAATTACCAAAATCTAGATTCATTACCTTGATGTTCTCCTTCTTACTCCAAGTATTGTTGTGATCAGTCGAGGACTTAATTGGAGGGTTGATCACCTGCATAACATCACAGCCTCCCAGCTCACCGGAATTACAAATCCGAACCTTTACCAAATTAGGGTTCATAGCCACCATATGGGACTCTCCGTTGCCTTCCTTGGCTTGGATCTGCTCTCCTTCAGCAATGCCTTTGGGACCACGACCTCCCAAATCATCAATTTCTTCTAAAGCGCCGCAACCAGGAATCCCTTTTATTATTACCTCCTTAACTGGACTAGGAGCAAACGAGGATGAAGCACCATTGGCCTCATTCCTTAGTCCCGAAAAAACCTTCGTTTTGAAATTCAACTCATTAACGCCTCCAGAAATCACCTTTTTACCCTTACCAATGACATCGATTTCTTTCTTGTTCGTTAATAATCCTCCTTCATTAATGACCAAAGCACCACCACCAATCTTTTTCATTTTCGCTCCCAAAGCGAACCAGGACATCCATCTTCAAACGCCGGAGGAGAGGAAGAAAAAGAACGGACAGGAGCATAAGAGCTCCTGGACGAAGAACGATTCAAATCTACAGGTCCACCAGCCACCGGAGGCCGGCGACCCTCCGCCACCATCGGATCCACACAGAAAACCGCGAACAAAAAATTTTTGAAAAGTTGATTTCCCTCCTTCAATTACGGAGCTTCTCTCTCTTCCAGGCTATTTTGTGGTTACATAAGTTGATCATATGCAACATAAATATTGGCATTGAAAATATATGTTAAGTTTGGAATATAGAATTTCAAGTGCTTCAAGTAAACTAATGTAGAACATTAATGATAAATTATGCAATCTCAACAGTATGCTAGCTTCCACAATATTTACAATGTATGGGACTGTTCATTTATTAAATTGTTACTTTCCACAACTATGTTAAAAGGAGTGAAAACCATATAATCCAAAAATAAGGCTCTTCATTACAGCTTGACAAAGGTCGACTTTTGCTCAGGTGGAGGGAATTGTGACACCTTTTTATTGAGTTATTTAGTTCTAGGGTCTACATTTTTTTATAATGATCCTTTGATAGCTGAGTATAACATGTATATCAACAATTTTGATTGAAAAAAGCAAAAAAAAAAAAAGCTATTAAGAATACAATATTCACAAACAATATAAATATGTTTGGGAAATTTACCACTAAATCAAGAATATGCAATACTAGTATGCAAAGGGTGAGCTGAAAAGAGAAAGAATCATAACAAACATAATATTTTTCATTCAAATCCAAGGAAAAATTATCAACATTAGCATTAACTTTACCCAACTACTTGGGTTAACTTTATAAATCCTTCTTTAATCTTCCAAGTGCTACATAAGGTGCTAACTCAACTTCATGTATCATTTTGTCGAATTTTTGACCAAATTACCTTTGTTTTATCAGTATTAATTCATTTTCCTCTAACATTACTGCCATTAACCTGCATTACTAGTGCATCTTCTATCATTTTAGCATATGCCCATACCACGAATTCAATTTTTCACCACCTTATATTCAGTAAGTGCTACGAACCTTGTTCATCTAATGTAATTGATTCTCACTCCATCCTTTAAAATTCCATCACACATGAAAGTGTTATCATTTCTGCAATACTAACTTTCTAGTAGTAAAACAAAAAGATGCATATAGCATAGCTACGCTATGTGAAAGTCTATAAAACTCGATGTAGGCCTCTATAACATTTTTTATAACATAATACAGAATAGGCACTTCTCCATTTTAACTATCCATATTTAACTCTATAAGTTATGCCTTCAAATATAACATCATTCTCTTTCATAATGAATCCAAGGCATTTAATCTCATCAAACCAAGGAATCACTTTAAGTTCTAGATGCAATATTAGTTTTTTTTTTTTCTCTCAATTAACTTTGGTTATGATACCTTTTTATCGAGTGAATTAGTTCTAGATTATTTTATATTGGTCCTTCAAAGGATGAGTACACGATAAAGTTGATTGAAGAAGGCAAAGAAATAAGAAGCAAAAAAGCTATGGAGAATGCAATATTGACGACGACAACAACAACAAGCCTTTATCCCACTACATGGGGCTCAATCAAAGAATATAAAAATGTTTCAGAAATGTCCCACTGATTCAAGAATATACAATACTAAAATGCAAAGGGTGAGCTGAAATGAAAAAGAATCACAACAATCTTATTATTTGTTGACCTATAACCACTTTATGATTCTAATAACCGTTCCCACGCTTCAACTAGCAACTGTCGCTACTCACGGTAATAAGAGTCTCCACGAATCACTCTCCTCTCATTCGCACTGATACAGACAGAAATCAAAACTCACGCTAAGAGCCGAAACCCCCATCTGCTCCCGCACGAAGCCCAGTCCGACCTCCCTCTCGTTCAACCTCATACACACAAAGAAAGGGAAGACCGAAGAGATTCGACACATACCATACGCACGGCCAACCATCGGTCTCCCTCTCCAACTTCCGCCGTCGTGCCCTAGCCTGCTACCTCTGTTCTCCATCTCCCGCAAGCAATGCCTTCTCTATCTCGTGCACATAGGACTACGCCAAAGCCACCGCGAACTCGCCGGCTTCTCCGAGCCCAAAGCCGACCCGACTAGAATCACCGCTTGCCGCCTCCGCCGCCGATCCGACGCCTACCTTCCGCGTGCCCTAGCCGACCCGTCTGCCCTCTCTCCCTCTCTTATATGTCTTATATATATTATATAATATATAAGATATATATTATATATTATATACTAGATATATTATAGAAGATATATATATATAATATATATTACATATTTATTTATTTAAATAAAATGAAATGAAATAAAATAAAAATTAAAAAGGGGGGAAGGAAGGGATTTTAAACAAGTGTCGAAGACCTGTGTCATCGACCTTAGGTCCGGTCAATGATGCACAAATTGAAGCCCCCACGCCATGGATCTCTGATTTGGGTGGGATGACTGTCAAATTGAAGACCCTAGGTCATTGTATCTTTAGATCCGGCCATGATGGTTTCAAATTGAAGACCCTACGCCATCAAACTTTGATTCGGGTATGGTTTAAAATTTCAAAATCTCGCGCCATCGTATCTTAGATCCGGGCGAGAAGAACCAAAGGCAAATGCCTCCCAATCTCCTCTCGCGGGGGAGGGGACGCTAGAAGGCTGCCGAAATTTCAAATGATAAAAAAGGCTCCCTTTTTACACAAATCTTCAAATTCAATTTTTTTTTTTCAAATAACTCAAGTATCGTAAAATATCAGTCAATCTAAGTTTTCGTTTGCTAAGACAAGAGGATCAAATCAAACATGTTTATCATTCTATCAGAGATACTAAAGACAGAGATAAGTATTATGTTAAAACATTAACGTGCCAATGGTTTTAGAGATGATTCTATATGCGATGATTCTTATCGCTACTAACCTCGCTTATTTAGAATACCTACTAGGATGGTTGGAATAATAAGCAATCTAGTATTGCTATGAGAAAAATGAGTCTGTTGGGGCTAAATAACTCTTATTTGGCATGGTTGAATATAAATTTTGCATCCCAAGTTCAAATAATGTATACAACAATGTATTTGACATATAATTGTTGGTTTGATGTCTTGGAGTATTATATTTTCCATGAGCATCACAGTAAGGGAGTTGACTTGATATATGATGCATGTAAATCGTGTATGTGTGTATAGACAAGCCTCCTAAACTTAGAGGAAACTAGTGTATTAATGACTGAAGTCGGTATCAAAATCATTAGGAGATTAATAATCTCCATAGCTCATTAGGATTTTGTACTAGAAAGATAGCAAAATTACCAAGGTCATTCTCAAATCTCATACACATCATCAAACAAATTTCAAATTGAAACATAACATTCAGCATATTATAATTATAAGATGCATAATATGAATGTACTACAAAGATACTGCAAATGTAAAAATGCTTTATACCACAATGATGTGTAGAATACAAAATATAGCAAGATGTATTATGCAAAGACAAATGTGTTGTGCAAGTATAGTAATTAAAATATGAATGCACTATTTAAAGGCAAATGTAATATGCACAGGCCTATACAAATAGATTATGCAAGTGTAAAATGCAAAATACATTATGCATGTGAATAAGCATTAATATACTACTTGAAAATACACTTAAAATATATCCCGCATGTGCTCCGATCATCACATATGATTCATAAATCCAACGGTCCGAGAATGCTGAGTGGGTCAAATATTCAAGTTTCATCTCCATGAAAGGACTGGAGTCGACCTTACTTGAATCATAAAATGCCTCTCAAATTCCTACAAAAATACATGTAACTTTAATGTCACACTGATGATGGTCGTGTTAAGCCAAATATTAAAATTAAGAAAAATATGAATTCTTAAAATTTATCACCTAAAAACTTAAAATTAAAACTCATACACCTCCGGCAACCGTTTGTCGGGGGGTGATATATTTGAAATTAACCTCACCTCATAAAGAGCGAATGTCTTGTCGAGTGTATCACTAAGATTCATCCTCAAATAGTCTCTTGCCAGCAGGGACGTGGCATGTGCCCTCTGATCAGATGGTTTTGCTGCAAAATGGCATCATTATATTACAATCACAACCAAAGCCCGTATGTTCCCTAACGGCATCAAATCCTTGAGTAATGAATCATAGGGTATATCTGTAGGCATAAAAGTCCTCTGTCAGCTGAGGTGGATTCAGATATATCCCCTTAGACAGATACCAACTCAAGGCTATAAGGTATTCATGGATGAAGCAACCCATGGCTATCGATAAGATGTCTTCTGTCAGATTGGGTCGACTACCTCCTCTGACTAAGTAGACCAGGAACCATGATAGCACGGGATGATAGAACTATGGGATCTTGATTGAGCTCGTCTTCATTCCCCCAATCACCTATTTTAAGTTTATAGTGATAAACTTTGAAGTCTCAAACTCCAAAATTCATATCCAAAATTCAAACTCTAAAACTATTGCTATTATACACTGGATTTATAACTTATGCGACATCTTAAACAATTAGCCTTAATCGAAAGTTTTCTCTTGTTATCAGGAGGGGTAATTAACTATGAGGGCTTGCGCCTATAGGAAACCAGAACTCATATCATTAAGTCCTCACAAAAAATGAGGGCAAAATCTTTGGGTAGGGTCTTATCTAAAACCCAATCTTCCTTCTGAAAATGCACCCTGAACCTAAGCTCGTTAAAACTCTCCGCCGTCACAACAAGAAAAGAGACGGTGCAGAGAGGCCGAGGCACAGGAATTTTCGGAGCCCACATTATTTTTCATTCAAATCACAACATTACCATTAACCTTATCTAACTACTTGGGTTAGCTTTATAAATCCTCCTCTAATCTTTCCAAGTGCTACATAAGGTGTTCACTCAATTTCATGCATCGTTTTGCAGAATTTTTGGCCAAATTACCTTTGTTCTATCCCTTTCAATTCCTATTCCGTTAACATTAATAACATTAACCTGCATTACTAGTGCATCTTCTATCTTTTTAGCATATATGCCCATACCACAAAGTCAAATTTTTACTACCTTATATTCAAAAATTACTACAACCATTGTTCATCTAATATAATTAATTCTCAGTCCATCCTTTCAAATTCCACCACACATCTAAGTATTATCATTTATGTAATACTAATTTCCTAGTAGTAAAACAAAAAGATACATATAGCAAAACTACTCTGATTGAAATTCTATAAAACTCAACTTAGGTCTCTATAACATTTTTTTTTATAACATAATGCAAATGAGTCAGTTCTCCATTTTAACTACCTATATTTAGCTCTATAAGTTATGCTTTCATCTATACTCTCATTCTCTTTCATAATGAATCCAAGGCATTTAATCCCATCAAACCTAGGAATCAGTTTAAGTTCTAGATGCACTACTAGATTTTTTCAGTTAACATGGTTATTAAAGAAATTTTAATCCGATAAAAGAAGCAATCATATTATTGAAGTATGTTCATGCAACATTCAAAAAGTGTTGATACCCTGAGTAAAGTGCAAAAGTAGAAGTAGTTAGTACCAACAAAGTACCATAGAACAGAAGAACTACCTCTAAAAAGGATGCATTTGCAGGATCATCAAACCTCCTCAATGGACCATCATCAACAGTGAAACCATTCCTCCAAAAGTAAATATTATGAACAACATTCTCAGGTGGTTGGACAGCAGATGGTACGGATTCACCTGATAGAAGTCTACCAGTACCAGTAAAATTCCTTGAGCTTGAAGATAGCTGATTTTCAAACGGTCCTTGTAAAGCTCCCATTTGCCTAGCTTGATCAAATATTGCATCCACGTCATGGTTACCACTGGTAGGATCTTGAACAAGCATTCCACTGTTAAAAATTTACAATATTAGCAACTGAATATTGTATGACGATAGAAGTATTAAAAACTCTTGACAGGATGACCCTTTTTATTATTGACAGGATTAACTTAGCAGCATGCACCAAAGGACAAAAAAAGTTAAAGTAGATACCAATAGAATTTTGATCAGAGACGACAAAATTCAAACACAAAACTACCACACTGCTGAGGAAAATAACTGCAAAAGCACGTATCATGTGCAAGGACATGTTGCGTTCACATGCAAAATTTCAAACAGGAATCAGCTTCCTGAAAGATAACACATGGTCAAAACAAAGATTAAGGGCAATATCCCTATTACATAGTTCTTGTTGCTGAGGAGTAGTTTCAAATCTTCAAAGAGAGACAATTGCATACTTTTACCAAATCAAATAGATTTTGCATATTCCACGAACCAACTCTAACATCTAGCAGATCCTAAAAAAATCCTCAAAAGATAATCGCTAAAGCTAAATCCAGCAGATCACACGAGCTACATCCTAGGTCGTAATGCTGTGGATTTACATGATTTACTAAATCCTACTTAGGCTAAATCCTGCTTACAACTAACCAGCCCCGAAGCGTTAGCCCCACCTCTTCTCACCACCGGTGTAATACTCCTGTGGCTCATCGGAGTCGCTTCCGGATCCTGGGCCAGAACTCCGCCGGTTAAGGTCCGCGAGCGTGCGGATGGCGGGACCGCTGCCCGAAGACCTAGTTGCCGGCTTTTTATCCTTCGAGCTGCTCATGGAAACAGGCGATCGGGCCGTTAACAAGGGATCCCAATTCTCCGCCGACGCTGCGGCTGCTGAGGCACGGGAATCGCTGGCTAAGGTTTCGGGGTGGCGCTGCTCCTGTTGAAATGTTTCGTCTTCTCCTCCGGCGCTGTTCTCAAAGTAGGAGTGGAGAGCAGAGTCGAGGAGCCAGCCGTGACTCTCTAGGAAGAAGCGGGCTTCCTCGCGAGAGCAGGAAGTGATTCCGCAGAACGACTGGACAAGATCTTCCTGTTTACCATCACCGCTCGCCTCCATATCAATCTCGCGGATCTCCCTCTGGCTCTAAAATGTTCTATTTTTTTATATTTAAAGAGTTTAACTGGCTATGGCATACAGAAATGTATTATATTTATTTTTTAAGACTATTTTATTATTTTATCAAATAATTACAAGGAATTTAATTATAACTTCATCAAATGAATAAAAATATTTAAGCTTAAAAAATAACAATATTTAAAAATTCCCCTATCATAGTCTCTTTTTTTATATTTAAAAATTTTTACAAAGCATAACACACTGAAATATATAATATTTATAATTTTTTTCAAAAACCATTTTATTGATATATCAAATAATTACAAACAGTAGAGACTTAATTTAAACTTCATAAAATGAACACAGAATATCTTTGCTTCAAATAAAATATAACGCCTGTAAGAAGTGCTTAAACTATCTATTTACATGATGATTTTTAGAACTCAAGGCAATAACAATGACTTCAGCTTTCTTGGGCAGATAGTTGGTATTGGAAAAATGTTTAACAACTTTACATATTTGATCCCCAATGATGTCTCAAGTGGAAGTATAAAAAGAAAATTAAAATCATGTGAGCTAGGGATAGAATTATGCCCCAAAGAGAAAATCTTCTTTTTTTTATACCAAAAATAGGGGCAATACGAAAGGATATAAGATAAAGAGGGACTTTGTCACCGGGAGGAGAGGATGAGCATGTATAGTCAAGAGGATTATTGAGATTTTTGAAATGTGAGATGGCAGCATAAAAAATTTCAATATGGGTGTGAAAGGACCTATGGTCAATAGTAAGCTCAAGGAAATTTTGACTTATTCTCCCTTTGATTCTCCCATAAAGAAAGTTTAGGTAATCTTCTCCTTTTTTAACAGATTTGTTTTGCAACTTTGTATAATCCAATCGGCCTAGGAAGAATAAGAACTAGAATAGGCTTATCTATAATAACTGTTGCTATAGACTGTTGGATCAACCCGATTCAAACATGGTAAGAAATATAAGTGTCCTTATATATGTTAAATTTTTGTGAATTTCAAGTTATTGAATTTTTATTTAAAATCTAGAAGATACTAGGACATAATTAGGAAAACATAAAAAACTCAAGGGTAGAAAGCTCCTTAGGAGCGCTATGGCGGTACCTTGTATGTTTGAAAGAGTTTAACTAAGAGAGCACCACAATGCTGAGCATGGCGGTGTTGCGGTGCTAAACTCTTTTTTTGGAAAGGGAAATGGGTGGCATTGAGAGCGATGTGGCACTAGAAAATTGGAATACTACGATGTTGAACTCTCCATCTAAAAGCATCCAAAATATTTGAGGGAGCGTTATGGGACTAGGAAGATGAGTGTTGCGGCACTGTGTTAGAAATGGAGTTTTTATATATAAAATGTCTAAATCCATTTTCATCCCTCACCTCACCTCACTTAGCTTTCAGATTAGAAGAGAAGAATAAAGAGAGAGAAAGAGGTGAGAGGGTTTTAGAGTCCACAAAGCTTAATTCCTCTATTAGGCTAGTTAAGGAATTTATTAAGCATGAGGTAGGCTCCTAATACCGTATTTTTTTATTTCAATTTTGATTTTTGTACAAAAAGTTATAGCAAAAAATACAAGTTTAATGAGATTAAAAGCTTTTCACTGTGTTATTTTTGATATGTTATAGAATATCCTATTTTCGTCATTTTTAACTATAAGAAATCAATTTTTTAGTTATCGATTTTGCATGTACAAATTATTGATTATTTTATGTTGAATGTGACATTTTTTGGCATTGGCCACAATTCATTAAAAGTCTTAAAGTGATGTTTTAAAGGTTCTTTATGAATGATTTTCCAATTAATAAATGTCATGTGTGTATGTAAATTATGCATGTATTACCTCTTGAAATGTCATATAGGTGGCAATTCATGTATGTTCATGTTAAGAGTTGAAATTTCATGTTAAGCCTAAGCGTTGCATATTCATATAATGTCATGGTTGAAGTTCAAATATTAGAGATGTTAAAGTGCACTAGAAGTAATTTAATAAGGGCACTCTCTATTTTGTTCTATTTTGTTTATATTTTTGACTCAATCTACCTTGTGTAGGTGTTAGAGGATCAAGGGAGCTATAAGTAGAAGTGGAGTTAAAAGGAAAATCAGGCATTGGCCTATACCATTTTCCTTGTACATGTGGATTGACTAATGGAGCTATAAATACAAGTGAAGTTATAAATAGGCATTGGGATACATGCATATCATGATTCATGTGTTTCATATTCTGATAAGAAAAGTAAGTTCAAATGCAAGGGATGTTCATTTTGATAAATATATGTTGATACTCATGTGAAACTATAAGTGAAAGTACATGTTAATATTTACTGAAAGTGGTTTGATGTTAATCTAAACTGTATGGTACACCCAAGAGGGTGGGGGTTTGTAAATTGATTTGTATTAAAAATTTTAAACATGTGCAGAAGCATTTATAACAACACCAATGCAAAAATTTCTATTCATATATTTTAAACCAATAAAAATATAAACATTAAACAAAATATTTTTAATTTTAATCATTTTTGCTTAAGATCAAACTGATGAGGCAAGAAAAATAATTTTTTTTTGTTTATTAAATCAATTAAAAGAAAAATATGATTATTACAGAAATACTATTTTTTATATCACACTAGATCTCCAACAATTTTCTACAACATTGCATATAACCAAAAAGATTGCAAAAAATAAATTGCAAGAAACTAAATTTTAAAAAAAAAAAAAGCAAATTGAATTTATAGTGGTTTAGTCACTTCACCTACATTCACTTCCCAAGCTTTTACATGAAAGTTTCAGTACCACTCTCCTTTTATTCTCAGTAAGGTGGAGAAGAAACTCTCCTTCAAGGATGTTGGAGGATCGAGACCCTATAAAAACATCTCTCCTTAAGAAGTTTCTCTTCTTTATGGGTAATGTAGACACCCAAACCTCTTCTCTCTATAAGAAGCAGCTTTTCCCAAGCCTCCTGTTAGATCTACGAAGCACGATACAAGTCTCATCACTAGGACATCCAAAAGCCTTTTTCCATGAGCTTTTATAACCAAAACAAAAGGATTTAAGGATTAGATTTAAACTAGACAACCATGGTGAATCCCTCACCTCACACTTTTAGTCTGTCCTGCCCCAAGATATAAGGGAAGAATTAAATTTCCTAAACCTAGGTTTCTCAAACTTAATATAATAAATCAAAGCTATTCTATAAAATCCAAAAGAATCTAAATAGCAATGAAATATTCAAAATTTTATTTCCAAGAGATTCATATATATGTAATCTGGTACAATTTCATTTTGCGTATTAAATGCAAAAACTGGATTACAAAATAGCATAGCTTAACAGAAAGTCCTAACTGATGTACTTCTTATAACCTCACTTTATCGGGCCCTTTCTCTTCCCTGAAATGTTAAAATCAACATAATGAGCATTTCAACTCAGAAGGCATACCGAAGTCCTACAGAATTCAATACTAATATTTTTTGTAACTTGTGAATAAAAGGTTTAAATATTAAATTTAAATAAATAAAAAATAATTTTATAGCTTTCTAGAAACATGTTAGAGTTTACTTTTCACAAATTTGTACTTTTCTTGTACTTTTATATTGCTGTTAGAGTATATTAATGTCTAGAATAAAATAGAACATGTAATTTTATTCACATCATCATAGAAACATCAAAACTTTCTAGGATAAGTATAAGGGAGTACACTTATTTTCATTACATTCTTTCCTATTTAAGCTCATCCCATTTACTAGAAAATTCTTTATATTCAACTTATTTTATTTAAAATAATATACTATTATATCTAAAGTGATATGCATGTCCATAATACCTACTTATAACTCACTTTCATTTTGTTTGATTAAAAAAAAAGCGTTTGTTTGAATTTTGAAAAGATAATTTTCTTTGGAAAAGATCGATTTTCTGGAATTTTGGTTTTTAAATCGAACGCTTTATTATGAATAATATATCACCTTAGAAAGCGAATATATCATTCTCTAATGGGTTCAAATTATAAAACTTCGAATTCATCCTAATTATCATAGTCAAACTCAGGGAAGAATCTCATATGACCCTAGAGGGTCAAAATAAAATTTGATCGAGTATTTGACTATGTTAATCTGGATAAAGAGATCATCAATTTCATAATCAAAATTAAGATAATAATTGATGTATCTCTCCGAGGAAAGAAGATATTAATCACTATCGATCGTTTAAAAATGATGATCATGATCATCGGGTTTGATTTTCCTAAAAATAATTAATTGAGTTTTTCGAAAATCTTGATTTTAAAAATTGATATGAATTTCTACATCTCCTACGAGTGTAAGTCCTCATAGTTAATTACATCGTAAGAAAACTGAAATTTTTTACAAATACTCTCAATTAAAATAGTAGTAAAAATTTCATTTAGAATTCAAAATTTGATATCAAAGGAGGTAAGGTTTGGAAGTTTCAATTGAAAATGGTTCAAGATTGAACACTTATTTTTGGAGGTCAAAGGAAGAAAAGTAGGAGGTACATGGGATTCTAAAATAATTCAGAAGTGTCTCAGTCTATCTTAAGTGTTGGGCTTGAATTTAAATTGAAAGATATTTAAGTTTGATTTATCAATTTTATTAGAATGTTGGGATTCAATTCTCAAAGGTAGAGGTCTTATAGCCTGAGCCCGCCTCAGAACCTAAGTCTAAAATGGATACTAAAAAATAATAGCCTGAATCTAGCTAATATAATGCAAGGTCTAGACTTATCCTGGCCTAGATTGGGGAGCTAGTTAACTACTTATGTGCTTTAAAACTATGAGTCCGATCGCTTATGAAAGAGTGGGTAGGGATATTATATTAAGTTAAGTTTAAGAAAATCAGGGTCAACATCTAGATAGATCATAATTGGACTCTTGACTTATGTTGAGTAATTGATGCTTAAAGTAAAATATAATTATAGATTTAGACACTTTTAAGTTTGTATCTAATGTAATACATGCTAATTGACTCGATTAATGCTTAAATCAGAATTAAGTAATTTTAAAAAGGCTTAAAAATAAATTTTATCCTAGAAATTACATAGATTCCCCTTGATAGATCGCACCCTCATAGGCCAAGTGATATGCCAAAACCCGTAGGTGGGGAGGTGCCTAATAAAAGGAAAGAATAATGCATCAAACATGCTTATACGAACTCCCGATAATCTCGGGCTTACTTCTTAAAATGTTAGAGTTGTTTTATGAGCTTAAATATTTTTAAGTTTGATTACGGTAAAAATATTTTTAACAATCCCTCACGAGCCTCTGATTCGGTTCTAGGCTAAATCAAAATCGACATGCAAGAGTCAAAGAAACTATGAAAAGAAGGAAATTTTAATCATAATTAAAACAAGCAATACATTAAATTAAATTAATTAATTAAATTCAAGAGTCCATGTGACAAGTGCCACTTAATATTACAACCCAGAATTACTTGAAATTAAAAGTGGTTGGGTAGCACTAACAATAACTCAAATTTTACTCCTAAGACTAAAGTGACTTTGAGAGTGGGTCTTCTCATTCATTACTACTTCGTCCTTCTATAAGCTCCTTGGATTTGTCCAGTTCGGATATCCAAGTAAAAAAAAACTCCTCTCCGAAGAGATATTTTCTTTTCTCCTTGGATACTCAAAGTATCCTAATCTGGATATCTAAATGAAGAGGGACTCTCCTCTAAGGGATGTCACCCTTCTCTTTGAATTTCAGATTAGATATTTAATATCTCATCTCAAATAATCATTTTGACAGATTATAACTCAATTACAACTCAAATTACATTTGAATATAAAAAGAAAAATATAGACTCAATAACCTATAGGGTTATCCTAATAAATCAATATTTAAATTAACATCTCAAGTAGTTAATACTTAAAAGTTTAAATACTCAAATCATAGCCACACTTGGCTATGCTCTTTTAATTATAAAGGGGGACTTAAACATTTCTGAAGTACCTATAGAAAATATCATTAATTAAAGCTTAATTTTTTTATATTTTTGCCCTCTTTAGCTATTAAATGCCTTGTATGAGCATGACCACATGCATAAGATTGAATTAAATTATCCCTAACCTAGGGGTAAATCTAATGCCCATCAATCATATCATAGAGTGTATAAATTAAATAAACTATTAATTAATCTAAACTAGCAACCAACATGTAGTGAAAATCATAAAAAATTTGGCACACAACAGAAACGTAACTGCTGGCCTAGCCTAAGACTAGAGTTGATTGTCCTAGCAAACCAACTAAAGTATGTGGGGTAGGTTATGTGGCTTGGATATTTCCTATATAGGATATTTGATTGAAGGTTCTTGATGTTCTAGTTGGTTAAAAGGCTTGAGAAATTTTTTTTTATTCAAGTTTAAATATTAATAATTTAAAATTAATTTAAAGATATATTATTTTAAAGTTAAATGACTACCACATTTATTACTCATAGAGGCCTTGAAGTTTATTTCACCTTCCTTGAGGCTAACTTAATAGCCTCATAGGTCTAGGTTATCTAGTGGTAACCAGTATACTTAAGTGATTTGAATTAATTAAGATTTGAATGTTAATGAATTTTAATTAAAATTGATTGGTTACTATTTTTAAGATTTAAATTAATTGGATTTTTCATTAACCGATTGGTGGCATTATTTTACAGGCTCGAGGAACCAGGCCTCCTCAGGATACATAGCCCATAGCCTAAGGTATTTTAGCCTAAAAACCTAGTTAATATAGTTAGATTAAGGATTTTAAGCTGAGTTAAATTATTAATAATTAATTGATTTTAAGGTTTAACACTCCATTGAATCTGTTAGTGGCATTGTACCATCAAGCTCGAGGAATCAGGCCTCCTTAGAAAACGTAGTCTTATAGGACGGAGTAGTTCATCTAAAAAACTTCATCATTTGAGTGGTTATTATGTATTAAAGGGTTGATTGATTGATTTTAATATTGATTTAATATTTTCTAGAATTTGAAATTAATTATCAAATTTTGGAAATTTTGAATTATTTTAATATATTAATTAAGGTGTCAAAAATGAACTTTTAGATTCAAAGAGATTTATAGAGTTTTGATATTTTTATTAAATATTAGACCTTTTGATGAATAATTAGGCTTTGAGTTGCTTAATTTGGAATTTTTTAGAATTAGTTATGGTTTTTAGAAGTTTGAGCATTTATTGGAATTTTTTAAAATTATTTAATTGGAGGGGTTTTAATGATTTTGCTCCAAATGAACTCCAAACTCCTTGAAATTTCCTCTAAAGGTCAGGAATGACCTAGGGAGTGATTACCAAGTATTTGAAAATTTTCTAAAATTTTTAATTTTTTTAATTAATTAAATTAATTAAATATTAATTTTTAATTAAAATTAAATTAAGGTTGAATTTGATGTCAAATCAAAGGGATTTTATTTTTCTTAAGTTGGAAATTGAATTCTGGTCAGTTTGAGATATTATGTATAATTTTTGGATTCAAATTTGATTTAATAGAATTTGTAGAAGTTTAGATGCTTAATTAAGGGTTTAATCTTAAGTTAATTAATTAAAGGCTTAATGATTTCAAAAAATAGTAAAAAATTTTCTATGTGCTGTATGTGTCTCTATGTTTGAATGGTTCAAATTTTATGTCAATAGAAAGTATTTCCTAATTTCTAGAATTATTCTAAGTTTTCTAGATATAGATCCTTAATTATTGTCCTTAGTGATGTCACTAAGCTAGATAGGTTTGAAAATTAAGATCTCTAACCCTTGGACAAATACATGATACAAACACAATCACAATTAAGTCCTTAAATATAAGACATATAACTAAATGACTAAGTGAGTGTGTGCATCCTAAATATGCAATGATCAAATATAAGACATATAACTAAAGATTGGAATAGTGAACAATCAAAATATGATTATTCACTAATCATCCTCCACCAATTCTATTCATATATGCTCAATCTATATTTAAAAATTGAAGGAATATCTTAATACTTAAAAAAAATTTATATATATATATAAACCTATAAGTGAAAATATAAGTTTTAAACTTGAAAATTTAAAATATTATTAAAATAATTTCAGAATATTTTTGAGAGATCCTCTTATTATTTAAATTAAAACATTTAAAATTTTGATATATTACATTAATTTTTTTGATTTAAAATGAATTTCTTTTGAATTTTTGAAGTTTATGTTAATTAAATACATTTAAAATAATTTAAAATTAATTAATATTTAAAATAATTTTAAATTAAATTAAATTAAGTTTTAAAAGTTCTCTAAAAATTTTAAATTATTTAAAATAATTTTCTTCAAATTCTTAAAATTATTTGAATTTACTTTTAATTAAATATTAATTGAATATTTAATAATTTAATTAATTAAAAATATTTAAAATATAAAATATATCTTAAATTAATTTAATTTCAAATTAAAATATTTTAAAATGATTATTTAATTATTTAAAATATTTTAAAATAAGTTTCTTTTTAATTTTTCTTAAGGTTTTTTTTTTAAATCATTTAATTGAATAATATTAATTAAATATTAATTAAATATAATTTAAAATATCTGAATAAAATATTTTAAAATAATTTTATTTTAAAAATAAAAAAATTTTAAAATAATTCTTTAACTATTAAAATATTTTTAAAAATGTTTTTTATTTTTGAAAACAATTAGTTCAATATTAAGTGAAATATTGATTATATATCCAAAATACTTAAATAATTCAAATTAATTAAAAGGTATTAAATATTTTAAGCTAAGATTTTAATTTATAATAATTAAAATAATTTGCTGATTTAATTAAAATATTTTAAAATGAGATTTAAAAAAAATTAAAAAATATTTAAATTAATATTAGTTTAAGTGTTAATTAAATATTTGAATTTTAAAGGTCTTAAAATTATTTAAAATATATAAAGTTATTTTAAAGTAAATTTAAATTTTAAAATAAAGTATTTAATTTTCTAGAAAATTTGATGTATAATAAGTATTTTTTTGAATTTATAATTAATTTTCTATGAATTTCTAAAGAAAAATAGTTTTAAAATAATTTAAAATTAACATTTAATAAAAGAAATGGCTCTAGCGCTGTCGTCGGCGGTAGAAGACATGTGGTGGATTTGGATAGGCGAATCAAAATCATGAGCAATCATTGTCGATGGCGTAATCAGCAGCATAATATTGCACCGCCAGTAATTATTGTGTAATTATGAAACCGCGGACGTAGTTTCACTAATCTAAGTCAATGAGGTGTGGGCCATTGGATCTCCATTGTTTGAAATGAATGGCTATGATTGAGCCAAACGACCCTTCGATCCAACAAGAGGCAACATGTGGTTGGATGAAACGCAGAAAGATATGATCATAGCCATTGATCAGAGAAATCAATGGCTGAGATCTTGTGCAGTAAAACGGGATTATGATTAACACCCTAAAATGATAAAATGCCTCATTCTTTTGATATACTCAATCATTTCAAACAAAATTTTATACTTAGACTAAGCTATTAAACATAAATTATGGGGAATTAAAAGCTTGGTCTAAAACACACTATATTAAAAATTATTCAACTCTAAGTGTATAACTTAAGGCTAGAGTTTTTGAGAAATCTCATCGATGGATTTTGGAAATTTTTTATTCTCTAAATTTTTTGCTTGTCCACGCTACTTTTTCTAGTTGAATGTGCATATTAAAAAGCTGTGGATTGATTGCTCTGAGCTTAAGATGAAGAAATCCTTTGGTTCACTAAAAATCTTGCCATCAGCGAGCTCTTGATGGTGGAATTTGGCTTAGGAAATGTGGAGGAGATGCTTGAGGGCTTGAATGAGCAGAGAGCTCAGCTGGAGGCACTTGAATATGGAGAGAGAGGGTTAGAGATTGAATGTTCTCATTTTCTAGGTTTTAGCCTATTCAAACGATTCCAGGTAGAATGGAGGGTTGAGATCATTTGGGGGCATCCCTAAATAGCTGCCACCTACCCCTGGGGTGGTTAGAAAGCTGGGGGAGAGGAAATCCCAAGGACAATCCATGTGGAAAGGCCTTTGGTCCCCACTTGGGCATGTGGGAGTGATAGGGGCTGTTGGATCTTAATCCAAGGGCTAAGAATATCTCTAGGAATATTCTAGAAACTGATTAGGACAATTGGGATGGTTTGGATTAGAGGGGATTAGCTTAAACAGAAGTATTTGAGCATTTTGACCATTCCCCACCTCTTTGTTGATTATTTGACTGGTCAACTAATCAACCCATGCTGAGGTGGAGTTTAGAGGAGTCTAATAAACCAATAGAATAACTTGGGAGATGAATAGATCCATGAGTTTAATGTATTAATTAAAATGTTGAAAAAAAAGTTCATTAGATGGCTTTGTTGACTAGTTTGCCTAGTCAACTTGCCAAGGTGGACATGGGGAGAGCATGGTTAACTGCTTAGAAGGAGCTTAATGTTAAAGAGTTGAAGGTTAAATGTATACCAGTGCGTAAAAGAAAGTTTGACCAAATCTCTTAAGTTGATTTGGTTAACTTTTACTTGGATTGACTTGGCCAATGATTAACACATGTTTAGGCTATGATTAGAAGTTGATTTGAAGCTTAATATGGATCAGATAGCTTGAGTTGAAAGCTTAAAGTGGCTTGACCCAAATAGACTAAATTTGACTAGATTTGGGCTTAGTTGATCAAGTCAACTATTGACTGGTCAAAGGGTCTAGTTAGGTCCAAATCATTGAGGGGGAGTGGTCAAAGGGTTTTGGGTAAGCTTTGACTACATTTGGGGTTTGATCCAATGCAAAAGGACTTAAGGATCGATCTGGTTAACCTAGGTTGACTTGGTTAACTAGGTTGACCCAGGGCTAGGGTTTGAGCTCAACAGATTAAGTTTTATATCTAGAGTCTGGTAGAGGTGATTTCTAGGGTTAAAAGGGTTTAAATGGTCAAAATGACCATTTAGGCCCCTAAAGGGCCATTGGGTCAACCTAGGTTGACTTGGTCAACCAGGGGATGGGTCTGGGCTCAATAGGTTTGAAATGATATTTTGAGTCTATTGGAAGTGGTCCCAAGGTCTGGGGAGGTTAATCAAGTCAAATTGACTGTTTGAACCCTTAAGGGCCTATTTGGTCAACCTAGGTTGACTTATTGACTTGGCCAACCAGGTTAAACTAGGACCTGGGTTTGAGTCCATTATACTCCTAATGATGATAAGGTTGCATTGGAAGAAGTTTTGGAGTTTGATTTAAATAGGCCAAGTTAAAGTTTAGAGAAAACTTCAAAATTACCCTTAAGGGGCATTTTGGTCATTTTGACCCCTGGTCAATTGAGGGTCAAAGTGGGTCCTCCAAAATATAGTTTAATACTTAACAAATCATGATCAAGGGTCTGGATTTGATTAGAGGCTTTGGGGAAAGCTCTAAGGTCAGGTTTCACTAAGGGACATATCTAGTGGCATAGGCCGTAAATATGTGAAGGTTTTACAGTCTTTGGATTTCAATCCAATTTTTGAAATTAGAGACCTCAGATTGAGCTCAAATTTGGAGGGTTACCTCTAGTGACATATCATATCAATATGTAATTGATAGACTATGAATTAGAGGTCATTTGACTCTGGTTTGAAGTGTTTGAAAAATCCTTGGAAAAGGCTTTCAGGACCAAAGCCTTTTGGACTTGGGTTTTGGTCTGGATTTCTGGACTTAAGCTGGATTTTTGGATTTGAATGATTAGGATTAAATTATCCAACATTTATGATTATTTGTGTGATCATAAGTAATTGGACAAGGTTAAAACTGGATAAAAGGTAGGATCAAGGTTTGAACTGATCAGGATAGGTTTAAAGTCTGGGTAGTTTTGAGGTCTAGACTTGATTGAAATTTGAATAAAATTGAGCTCTAGATTGGCTTGAGACCAAGATTGATTTGGAGTATAGGTTGATTTGAATATGGATTGATCTAGATTCTAGATTGATCTGGGATTTGGATTGGTCTGGGATATAGGTTGATTTAAGAACATAATTGATCTTAGGGCCTAGATTAACCTGGAGTCTGGAGTGATCTAAGATCTGAACTAATCCTAGGGTTTGGATTAATCTAGAATCTTGATTGGGTCCTAATGACCTCATACAACATAGTCAACCTCCTCTAGGTGAAGGAGACCATCTTAAATCCCCTTATAATTCCACTTCCAATTATACCTCCTTTAAAATTGTAACACCTATTGAATTCGTGTATAGTTGCATATGTTTTGACCCGATTATTGACCTCATTTTTGTATGAGGTCATTAGGATCCAGTCCAGATTCAAGATTAATCCAGACCCTAGGATCAATCTGATCTTGGATCATATCCAGACCCTAGGAATTATCTAGATCCTAAGATTCCTTTAATTTATTCTTAGACTCCAGATTTTAGGATCTACTCTAGACCCTAGGATTCATTCAAATTAATCTAGACCCTAAGTCTCCTTTAGATCATTCTAGGTCTCAGGATCCTCCTAGACCTTAGACCTATTCTTGACCCTTAGATCTATCTAGATCTTAGGATCCTTCTAGACCTCAGGGATTAAGACTTCTAGATTTTAGAATTCTCCTAGGCCTTAGACTCCAGAATCCCCCTAGACTCTAGACTTTAGGGCCTCTAGATTTTAGAATCTTTCTAGGTCTTAGGATTCTAGAAGACTCTAGACTTTAGGGATTCTTGAAAGTTCGATAGGGATGTTAAGCTCTAGTGAACTAGTCCCGAGGCTAACCAAGAGGGGGGGGGGGTGAATTGGTTATTTAAAAATTTTACAACAATAATGAAAAATCTTTTCGATATTTAGCAGCTGAAACAAATAAACATGAACAAAAAGATCAATCTCAGATATTCACCAACGCAGTTAATATCAAAAAGTAAAGTTCAGAACTGAATTAGAAAAGCAAACCAGATTTTATAGTGGTTCGGTCAACTTGACCTACGTCCACTCCCCGGAGCCTCCCCTCCGGGTATTGCTTTAAACAAAAAGTGTCTCTCCTTTTGCTCCCACAGCAAGGTGGAGAAGCCTGTACAAGACCTCCTTTTCACTACACGGTGGGGCAGAGAACTCGACCTCCTTTTGCTTCCTCCTGAAGCAGGCAGAGAACCTTCGAACTCCTTTTGCTTCCACCAGAAGCGGGCAGAGAACCCTGGATCTTCTTGCGAACGATCCTCCCACGATGAACACCGACTAGACGAAAGATGACGAGCGGAGAAGACGACTCTGATCCGTGCTTGGAGCAACCTTAGTGAATCCCTCACTAACTCCCCCTCACAAGATCCTCTCTCTCTCCCCCAACTCTCTCTCTCTAGGGTTTCTCAGGGAAGGAAGGTGGCAAAAGATTTTTCTTGTTTCAAGAAAAAGTTCTTTTATAGGAGGGCTTAAAATTTGGCCTAAATCTCAACTGGTTGGCTAAGATCATCCAGGATGATCGGTATATCATCCTGTACGATCAGTTCAAATTCAGCTGTTTTAGCCTGGACAATTTGGCTGTTCTGGACGATCAGTAGAAAAAATTGTTCATATCGTCCCGTACGATCCTGCGATCATCCGGAACGATTAGTGCAAATCGAGGAATATCATCCAGAAGATAGTTCGGGTCGTCCAAACAAACTTATGCTGGACGACCAAAAAATGACTTGATCGTCCGGGACGATACGGGTATCGTCCTGTACGATTAGTTCAAAAAGTGCCCAAATCGTCTTGAACACAGTTCGGGATGTACAGCTGAAATGCACTAGACGATCATGATCATCCGGGACGATCCGACGATCGTCCAGGATGATATTATTGTATCAATTAAATATTAATTACTTTCCTTAATTACCAGACTAATTTAGGCATGATTGTGCTGAATCGTTCAGGATGATACACGTATTGTCCGGGACGATCAGACCAAATAACTAAAAATAAAAACTTGCCTAAGTTGTTCTGGCGGTTGAGAATTTTTGACTTGAGCATATCGTCTCGTATGATCCAAAGATCGTCCAGGATGATCTACTTAATCAGACTCACTTAACTTGGTCACCTTAATCCAGCCAAAACAGAAACCCTAATTAGGGCGACCAAGTTAAGTGAGTCTGATTAAGCAGATCATCCTGGACGATCTTTGGATCGTACGGGATGACATGCTCAAATCAGAAATTCTCAGCCACTAGAACAACTTAGGCAAGTTTTTATTTTTAGTTATTTGGTCTGATCGTTCCGAACGATACGTGTATGGTCCTGGATGATTCAGTACAATCATACCTAAATTAGTCTGGTAATTAAGGAAAGCAATTAATATTTAATTGATACGATCATATCATCCTGGACGATCGCGGGATCGTCCCGGACGATCATGATCGTCTAGTGCATTTCAGCTGTACGTCCCGAACTGTGTTCAGGATGATTTGGATACTTTTTGAACTAATCGTACAGGACGATACCCGTATCGTCCTAGACGATCAAGTCATTTTTTGGTCGTCCAGCACAAGTTTGTTTGGATGACCCGAACTATCTCCTGGACGATATTCCTCGATTTGCACTAATCGTCCCGGACGATCGCAGGATCGTACGGGACGATATGAACAATTTTTTCTACTGATCGTCCAGAACAGCCAGATCGTCTAGGCTGAAACAGTTGAATTTGAACTGATCGTACAAGACGATATACCGATCATCCTGGACGATCTTGGCCGACCAGTTGAGATTTAGGGCAAATTTTAAGCCCTCCTATAAAAGAACTTTTTCTTGAAATAAGAAAAATCTTTTGCCACCTTCCTTCCCTGAGAAACCCTAGAGAGAGAGAGAGTTGGGAGAGAGAGAGAGGATCTTGTGAGTGGGAGTTAGTGAGGAATTCACTAAGGTTGCTCCAAGCACGGATCAGAGTCATCTTCTCCGCTCGTCGTCTTTCGTCTAATCAGTGTTCGTCGTGGGAGGATCGTTCGCAAGAAGATCCAGGGTTCTCTGCCCGCTTCTGGTGGAAGCAAAAGGAGTTCGAAGGTTCTCTGCCTGCTTCAGGAGGAAGCAAAAGGAGGTCGGGTTCTCTGCCCCACCGTGTGGTGAAAAGGAGGTCTTGTACAGGCTTCTCCACCTTGCTGTGGGAGCAAAAGGAGAGACACTTTTGTTTAGTGCAATACCCGGAGGGGAGGCTCCGGGGAGTGGACGTAGGTCAAGTTGACCGAACCACTATAAAATCTAGTTTGCTTTTCTGATTCAGTTCTGCACTTTACTTTTTGATATTTACTGCGTGGGTGAATATCTGAGATTGATCTTTTCGTTCATGTTTATTTGTTTCCGCTGCTAAATATCGAAAAGATTTTTCATTCTTGTTGTGAAATTTTTAAATAACCAATTCACCCCCCTCTTGGTTAGCATCGGGACTAGTTCACTAGGGCTTAACATCCCTATCGAACTTTCAAGTGGTATCAATTATTTGAAGTTTCTAAAAAAATTCATACATCGTATAGGAAGCTTAAGAAAACTCATGCTAGTCTGAAATTAGATTATTTGACTTTGTAAAAAGAGCATGATATTTTAGTTAAATATCATTCCACTGTTGATTTCAATTACATATCTTTGCTTGATGAATTCGATGATTTGAACAAAAAATATTTTGATTTAACTGTTGAGCATGATTTGTTAAAAACATCACATGTTGAATTAGAAGTTGCTTTTAAGAAAGTGAATGATATGGCATGTGATTTAGAAAGTAATGAAAGTGCAAGAACTTTTGAAATTGCAAGTTTAAATAAACATATTGAGTTTTTGAAAGTGAAAATCAGTGCATTTGAAAAGAACAAAATACCGCCTACTTTTTAACAGTTATGCACTTTACTTTTTTAGATTTTAGAATTCTCCTAGGCCTTAGACTCCAGAATCCCCCTAGACTCTAGACTTTAGGGCCTCTAGATTTTAGAATCTTTCTAGGTCTTAGGATTCTAGAAGACTCTAAACTTTAGGGATTCTTAGATTATAGAACCTTCCAGAATCTAGACTTTAGGATCTATCTAGATCCCATGATCCTTCTAGAGTTTAAACCCTAGGATTCTTTTAGGACCAGATCCTAGGATGCCTTCAAACTTCTAGACTCTAGGATTTCTATAAATTTCAAATCTTAGGATCTACCCATATCCTAAATCTACCCAGATCCTAGGATGCCCCTAGACCCCAGACTTTAGGATTTCTAGATTATTGAATCCTCCTAGACTTTAAGCTTTAAGATTTACCCAGGTTCTAGAATCTACCCATATCCTAGATCTACCCAGACTTTAGATCAATCTAGGTCTTAGGATTCTCCTAGACCTTAGATCTATCCAGACCTCAAATCTATTCAAACTCCAGACCAACCCAGACTTTAAATCAATCTATTCAAGACTCAAATCAATCCAGAGCTTAATTCAATTCAAATCCCTGACCAATCTAGACCTTAGGATCATCCTGATCTTAGATCAATCCTGACCCCAGATCAATTTAACACCTAGATCAATCTAGACTCTAGAATCCTCCTAGATTTCAGTCCCTAGGATCTACTGTAGACCCTAGGATTTCTTTAAGCTGATCTAGATTCTAGGATCTTTTTAGATTTTATTCCCCAGGATCTACTTTAGACCCTAGGACTCCTTTAAGCTGATTTAGATTCTAGGACCTTCTTAGACTTTAATCCCTAGGATCTGCTCTAGACCCTAGGATTCCTTCAAATTAATTTTGACCCTAGGATCAATCTGATCTTAGCTTAATCCAGATTCAAATCAATCTTAATCCCATATTAATTTTAAACTCAGTTCAATCAAATTCCAGGCTAATTTAAATCCTAGGATCCTTTTAGGGCTCCATCCCCTGAGATCTATTTAGGACCTAGGATTCTTCTAGATCATAGACTTTAGGATGTCTAGACCTTGGGATCCTTATAGTCCCTAAATCCTAGGACTTTCCCATACGCTAGGTTTCTTTTAGATTCCAAGACCTTTTGACCTCCCTAGGTCTTAGGAATTCTAGAAGACCCCAGACCTTAGGATTTCTTAGACTATAGAATCCTTCTAGATCTTAGACCCTAGGATTCTTCCAAATTTTAGGCTCTAGGATCCAATATTGATCTTAGATTAATTCAGATCTTCATTCAATTCAAACTCCAATCAACTCCAGACTTCAAACCCCTCAAAACTTTGAACCTATCCTGATTTTAATTCTACTTTAGACCTTGATCCTATCTCTGATCAAGCTTCAACCCTATCCTATAACTTATGATCTTTAAATGATCATAAATTATTTGGGTAATTCAAACCCTATTATTCAAAATCAAAATCTAGCTCAAAACCAAATTTCCAAACTCAAATTCAAGGCCGAAGGTCCAAGTCCTAAAAGCCTTTTCCAGTGAATCTTTGAACATTTCAAAACCCTATCAAATGACCTCTGATTTAGAGTCTGTCAGTTCCACACTGATGTGACATGTCCCTAAAGGCAACCCTCCAAATGTGAGCTCATTCTGAGGTCTCTAACCCCAAAAACTGAATTAAAATCCAAAGGCTATAAAACTTTCAAATATTTACAGTCTATGCCACTGGATCTGCCACCCAGTGGATCCTGACCTTGGAGCCTTCTCCAAACCCTCAAATCACTTCCAGATTCTTGATTATGACCCATTAAGCAATAAGCTACATTTTGTTGGACTCAATTTGACCCCTAGTTGACCAGGGGTCAAAATGACCAAAATACCCCTATCGGGTGTAAATAGTCATTTGAACCAAATGAGCTCCAAATCAAATGCAACCATTTCCAGCAAGTTTCAGATGTCAAACAAAACCTGTTGGACCCAAATTCAGCCCCTAGGTCAACCTAGGTTGACCAATAAGGCATTTTAGGGTTCAAATAGGTCATTTTGACAAAATGACCTCATCAGACCTTGGGACCACTTCCATTGTTCTCCAAATATTATTTCAAATCTGTTGAACCCATTCCTAGACCCTGGACCCACCTGGTTGACCAAGTCAACTAGGGTTGACCTAAAGGCCCATTAAGGGCCCAAACAGGTCATTTTGACCAAATGATTTCTCCAGACCTTGAAACCACCACTAGTGGACTCAGACTGTCATTCTGAACTGGTTGGACCCAGTCCCTGGCCCTGGGTCAACTTGGTTGACCAAGTCAACCCAGTTAACCTATTAAGCCCTTTAAGAGCCCCAATAGGTCATTTGACCCAAATGACCCATTCAAACCCTAAAATCACTTCCTCCAGACTTAAAATGTTAAACCAAACTAGTTGGACCCACTTCCAGTCCTTGGGTCAACATGGTTAACCAAGTCAACATGGGTCGACCAAACAGGCCTTTATGGGTCAAAATAGGTCATTTTGACCAAATGACCTCCCCAGACCTTGGGACCACCTTCATTGGTTTCCAAATATCATTTTAAATATGTTGAGTCCTTTTCTGGATCCTGGACCCACCTGGTTGACCAAGTCAACCAAGGTTGACCAAATCAACCTTTAAACTATTTTAATTTTAAATTAAATTCCAAATGCATTCAAAACCATATCAAACCTACAAATCAATCTCAATATTTGATTTCAAGACCTTTTAATTATTGGTTAGTCAAGTCTAGATGGGTTGACCAAGTCAACACATTAGACTTGATCAATTCATCTTACTCTAGTTCAAACCAGGCTATATTTTCAAACCTAATTCAATCAAGTCTTTCAAATTTCAAGGACCCTTCTATCATATGCTTTGACTCTCTCTAAATGCAATGTGAATTAAATCCAACTGATGTTGACCAAGTTAATTCATTATCACTTAGTCAAAGTCCATTAAAACTTCATATTTTCACTCAACTCCAATCCTTGAGTATTAAACCCTTTCCAAGCCACTTCCAGCAGCTCTTCAAGACCACTCCCTTGCCACCTCAGCAGTCCAAGTGGCTTTGGACTGGTCAAACAGTCAAACCAATGGTTTAGAGGGGTCAAAGGTGGTCAAACCACCTCTTAAGCCTGATCCTCTCCTTCCTAAACCTTTCCAGCTATTTAACCAGATGCTAAAACCTTCTTAAAGCTCTCTACAGCCCTTAGATTGAAATCAAATGGCTGCTACCACTCCTATGCCCTAGTGGGGACCAAACCAAGCTTTACACCTAGGATGTCCTATAGTCCTTTGATTCCCTGCCATCCCAACAACCCCAGCCAGGTGTCAACCATCAGGGAATAAGGACAAACAAATCCTAGCCCTCCATCCAAGTAGAGAACGTTTGAATAGGGAAAAACCTCAATAGGAGCCCTCATTCTATTGAATACACACTCTCTCCACTCAAGCTTTCCCAGAGTTCAATCTCGGTTCGTTTGAGTTTTAGGAGATCCCCTCTCCATATTTTAAGTCCAGATCAGCCGCTAGAAGTGGCCGGCGACCAGCTTTCCGGCGAGCTCAAGCCATATTCATCTTAAGCTTTATCCGGTCAACCTATAGCTCCTCCAGCTGCGACTTCAACTAAGCAAAGGAGCGTGGACAGTCTACAAGTGCAACCAATCCATTTTTCCGTAAATTCAACGGTAAAAATCCCTAAAAACTCTAACCCTAGGTCACTTAGCTTAGGGTTAATTAACTTTCTATTAAGCTCATTTTAAGTCAAACCAAACCACCCACACGATTTCTGTTCATAAGTATAATCTGATTTTAAAATTTCATCGTATTTGGTTCATCCGATCGCATAAACGAGCCAAAAATCAATTCTAGGGCTCGGTTTATGTTATCGGTTAGTTAGAGAAGATCAGGACCGTTGATCTCACGATCAACTGTCGTGATACAGTCATTCCATGGCTCGGATCAACCGTGATTTTGATGCGATGCCTACTCTTTCCTCCAACCAAATCTGGACCGTTGCTTCGAAACTGCGGGATCGAATTCTCGTCGTTTGATCTTGCTAAGCTGAGATGGAACGACGGGATTTAATCTCGGCCGTTGATCCTTTCCGTGGTTTGATCCGACGGTCCACGTCTTGCACTGACGTGGATAAGTGCCGCGGGTTTCAAAACTGTGTCGCCACCAATCATTGGAAATGATTGCGCGGCGGCGCAATCATTTCTAATGATTGTCTGTAGTTTCGCTAGCTAACGCCGTGCCGCCACGTGTCCCATTAGTCGCCGCCGTCGCCGCCATTCCCTAATTATTTAATTCTTTAAATTCATTTTCTTTTAGAATAAATATTAAAAATTAATTTTAAATAATAATATATAGATATTATATATTAATATTTTTAGAAAAATTAATATTTTAATTTAAAATTATTATTAATTTAAGAATATTAAATATATATTAAATATTAAGTTTTAATTATTTTAAAATTAAAACATTAATTAAATAATTTTTAAAATACTTTATAATATTTATAATTATATTAAAAAAAAATTAATTTCAAATTATCAAATGATTAAAAAAATTAGAAATTAATTTTAAATTAATATATATATATTTATAAATATTATAAAATTATTTTGAATTTAATTAATTAATTTTACTTAATATTAAATTATTTAATATTTTAATTAATATTAAATAATTTATTATTTTATTTAATATTAAATTATTTAAAAGATTTAATTAATATATAATATTTAATATTTTAATTAATATTAAATGATTTATTATTTTAATTAATATTAAATTACTTAATATTTTAACTAATATTAATTTGAATTAGAAAACTTTAAATATTATTTAAAATATCTTAAAATTTTAAAATGATTTAAAATATTTAATATCATTTAATATTTTAATTAAATATTTAAATAATTAATTAATATTTAATTAATTTAAATTTAATATTAAGTTTAAAAATATTTAAAAATTTAAATAAAATTTAATTAAGTTATTTAATATTACTTAAATGATTTATAACATTTTAACAATTAAATATTTAATTAATATTCATTAATTCAATATTAAAACCTTTTTTTATTATTAATTATTATTTAATAATTAAGTAATTAGGTTAAATTATTCTAATTTTGAAATTAAATTAATTTAAACTATATTTTATATTTTAATTAATTAACTACTTGATTATTAATTAATATTTAATTAATGATTAATAACTTAAGTACTTTGGAAAATTAATATATATATATATATATATATATTTATTTAAATAATTTTAAAATTTCACAAAACCCCTAAGATTTAAATTGAACTGGATTTAAAATTATTTTAATCATTAATTAATTTTAAATTAATTAAAAACTCCTTTTAAATGATTTAAACTTTAAAAATTCATAATAAATTCATTTTAAATCAGAAAAATGAGTATAATATATCAAAATTTTCAAAAAATTGAGCACTTTAATTTGAAACTAATTTCAAAGATCAAAACTTGATTTATGTTAATTATTATTAATTATTTAATTACTTTAGTATTTAATCAATATTTAATTAAATATTATATTAAATATTTTAAAAATTAAAACTTATTTTCAAATAATCTCTGAAAATTAGTAGATCTCTTATTTAGATATTGAATTTTCCCTAATCATATCTTTAAATATTTTAAATTTAAAATTTATGTCTATATATAGTTTTATGTATAAATTAAACATATATTTTAAAATTATTTTAAAATAGTATATATATATATACTTAAATACTTTAGGTTGAGAGATCTACTTTGAAATTTTAAACATAAATCAACATGTTTGAAAAGAAATCATGTACGAATGTTAATGAATGGTTATACTCTAACAATTCATTAATCTAATTATGTACATTTAATTAGCATCAATCTTTGCATGTTTAGGACATACACACACCACTTAGTTTAAGGCTCTCCTAGATTTAGGAATTGATTGTGAATGATGTGTGTTCCTATATGTATTTGTTTGAGGTTTAGTTAAAACTTTGATTCAAACCTATTAAACCTAGGGACATCATTAAGGACAATAATTAAGGACTTTGGTAAGAAAATTTAGAATAATTCTAATAATTAGGATACACTTTAAATTGACTTGAAACTTTGAACACTTGAACATAGTGACACTTTCAGCCCTAGGGAAATATCTCACTAAATTTGAAATTATTAAATCCCTTAATTAACTTAATCAAATTTGAACCTTAATTAGGCCATTCAAGCTTCCAAAAATTATAATAAATCAATATTAAACCCAAAAATTATATATAATACCTTAAACTGACCAGAATTAAACCTTAATCAACGAAAAATAAAAGCCCCTTGACTGGACTTTAAAATCAAGCTTAATTTAATTTTAATTAAAATTTAATATTTAATTAAATTAATTAATTAAAAATAATTAAAAATTCCAAAAAATTTTCCAAACACTTAGAGATCACTCCTTAGGTCATTCCTAACCTTTGGAGTTGATTTCAAGGAATTTGGAGGTCATTTGGATTCAAACCACAAAAAGGGCTTTAATTAAACAAATTTCAAAAATTCAATAAATTATCAAAACTTTAAAAATTCATAACTAATTCAAATGAACTCCAAATTGAGCAAACTCAAACGCACACAACTCATCTTACGGTCTAATATTTAAAAGTTTTAAGTTTCCAGAAATCAATCAAATTTTAAAAAGTCAACTTTTGATCAGACCTAGTTCAAAATTCAGTCAAAACTTTAAACCTTCATAATAAAATTTAGAAAAATCCAATTTCAGCGTACTTACTGTCTAACTAATCATATTAAGGTCTAGTATTTTATAAAATACTAATATTTTAGAAAACACTTTAAATCAAAAAGTTAACTTTTGACCCTTGAATTAAATGAATAAATTAATCCAAGAAATTCCAAAATTCAATAAATCTTCAAAAATTTCAGAAAACATCAACTTAACTTTAAAACCAGCAACCAATCAAATTCAATTAAAAATTAATTAATCTTTAAACATTAATTAAATCTAAATTAATTTATCATATTGGGTATCACTAGTAACCCAGGCCTACGAGGCTATTAAATTAGCCCCAAGAAGGTGAAATAAACTTCACGGGCTCGGTGTGTAACAAAGGTGGTATCCAATAAACAATCAAAATTAACTTTAAAATCAATTTTAAACCATTAAGATTTAAACTCAAATTAAATCTCCCTCAAGCCTTTCAACTAACCAGAACTTTAAAAACTTCAATCAAATTATCCTATCTAGAACATATCCAAACCACACAGCCTACCTCACACACTGTAGATGATTTGTTAAGACAACCAACTCTAGTCTTAGGCTAGGTCGGTGTTTACTTTTCTGCTACTTGCGTGTGCCAAGTTTTTCATGGTTTTCATTACATGCTGGTTGTTAGATTTAAGTAATTGATGTTGATGTGATTATTTATTTATTTACTGTATTCTGTGTTGATTTGATTGTAAGTTAGATCTACCCCTAGGCTAGGGACGATTTGTACTAGTTCAATCTTATGTAGGTGGCCATGCTCATACATGACATTAAATAAAGGGGGCAAAACCATAAATAATAAATTACACAGGTGCTCCAGAAAATTGCTTAAGTCCTCCTTTAAATTTAAAAGAGCATGGCCAAGCGTGACTGTGTTTTGAGTATTTTAATTCCAAATATTAACTGCTTGAGATGAATATTAACTGCTTGGGATATTTATTCATTATTGATTATTAGGATAACCCTACAGGATTGAGTCTAGAGTTTTAAATTTTGATTAATGTAATTTAATTTGAATTGAGTTGTAATTAGTCAAGTGATTTGAGATGGGATATATAAATCCAATCTAAAATTCAAAGAGAAGGGTGACATCCCTCCGGGAGAGTCCCTCTTCATTTGAAGATTCAGATTCAGATATTTTCAAATATCCAAAGAGAAAGATAACCCCCTTTTCAAGGGAAGGTTTCTTTTCATTTGGATATCTGGACCCGACGATCCAAGGAGTTCTAGAAGGACGAAGAAGTGAAGAACGAGAAGACCCATTCTTAAAGACACTTGAGTCTTAGGAGTAGAATTCGGGTTGTTGTCAGAGGTACCTGGCCACTTTACTTTTCCTGGAGACCCTGGGTTGTATAATTAAGTGGCACTTACCACCACATGGACTTTCAGTTTGAATATTACATTTAATTGATTTGATTATTTAATTGATTTAATTATTATGTTGATCGCGATATTAGGATTGCATATTTTTAGTAGTTTTTTTTGGCGATCTTGCATGTCGTATTTGATTTAGCTTGAAACCCGATCGGAGGCTCATGAGGGTACGATCAAAAACTATTTCTACTTAAACAAAATTTAAAAACTTTATGCTCAGATAGTCACTCTAACGCTTTTAAGAAGTAAGCCTAGACTAACGGGGGTTTTTCATGTATTCATATTGACTTTTTGAAAGTTCAATAGGGATGTTAAGCCCTGATGAACTAGTCTCGAGGCTAACCAAGAGGGGGGCTGAATTAGTTATTTAACAAGTCGAGAGCAACAGTGAAAATCTTTTCTATGATATGCAGCGGAAACAAGTAAATACTCAAATAAAAAGATTAAACATAAATTTCACCCAAGCATATAATCACAGAAAACTAAAGTGCAGAAAATAATTAGAAAGAACACACCAGATTTTTATAGCGGTTCTATCAAGTCGACCTACGTCCACTCCCCGGAGCCTCCCCTCGGGTATTGCACTAAACCAAAGTGTCTCTCTTTTGCTCCCACAACAAGGCGGAGAAGCATGTACAAAGACTCCTTTTCACCGACACGGTGAGGCAGAGAAACTAACCTCCTTTTGCTTCCTCCTTAAGCAGGCAGAGAACCTGAACTCGTTTCGCTTCCTCCTGAAGCGGGCAGAGAACCCCAGATCTTCTTGCCGACGATCCTCTCACAAAGAACACCAACACGACGAAAGACGATGAGCGGAGAAGACGACTTTGATCCTTGCTTGGAGCAACCTTCGTGAACCCTCACGAACTCCCCCTCACAAGATCCTCTCTCTCTCTCTCAAACTCTCTCTCTCCAGGGTTTCTTTGGAAAGGAAAGTGGCAAAAGATCTTTTTTGTTGGAAGAAAAAAATATCTTTTATAGGAGGGCTCAAAATTTTCCCTAAATCTCAACTGGTCGGCCTAGATCGTCAAGGACTATCGCCCTGTACGATCAGTTCAAAATCAACTGTTTCAGCCTGGACGATCTGGCTCTTCTGGACGATCAGTGAAAAAGTTATTCTGATCGACCCGTACGATTCTGCGATCGTCCGGGATGATTAGTGTAAATTCAGGAATATCGTCCAGAAGACAGTTCGGGTCATCCAGAGCAAATTGTGCTGGACGACCAAAAAATGACTTGATCGTCTAGGACGATACGCGTATCTGTTTGGGTGGTTTGAGTTTGAAAGCGGGTTTTGAAAAATTTTAATCTTCTTTGGGGAATTTAAAATTGACATTAAAATTTAATTCTAAAATTAAACATCCCATAAAAAATATTACACCACATCGGGAGGTAGAAATAAAATTTCAGGATATGGTGCAGATTTAGAATTATAAATTCCATCTTGAATATCATAACCAGATTTAAGAGAGAACTTTGTATGGCCCCGAAGGGTCAAAATAAAGTTCAATCAAATATCAAGCTACGATAATCAAGAGAAGTGATCGTTAATTTCATATTCAAAATCATTTTAACAAAAGATATATCTCCCCGAAGGGAGAAGATATCATTTGTTAATAATTGTTTGAATATAATGATAAAGATAATCAATAATTTAATTTTCCCAATGAAGACTAATTGAATTTTGAAAATCAGTTGTGGGTTCTAAATCTCCTACGAGCGCAAGCCCTCGTAGTTAATTACATCGTGGGAGATCAGAGTCCCCTACGAAAACTTTCGATTAAAATAATGGTAGAAATTTTATTTAGAGATTTTCTAGGAATGATATCAAAGAGATGAAATTGAAATTTCAAATGGGATTGGAGTAAGATTAAACACTTATTTTAGAATCAAAAGAAGAAGAATAGGAGACACTTTGGGATTCTGAAATAATTCAGAAGTATCTCGACCTAAGCTAAGTGTTGGGCTTTAAATTTTGGATTGAAAGAAGATTTATTTTGAGTTGAGCATTTTATTAGAAATTTAGGATTATATTCCCAGAAGTTGGAGTCTTATGATTCAAAAAGAGACCTGCCCCGTATCCTAGATCTAAATTTGGACACTGGAACACAGTGGTCCGAACCTAACTAATGTAGTGCAAAATCTGGGCTTATCCTGGCTTGATTGGGGAGCCAGCTAAACCACCTAAACGCTTCAAAACCATGAGTCCGATCTTTTGATGCAGAGTGATCAGGGATGATATTTAAGATTGGTTTAAGAAGTTGGGATCGACATCTAGAGCAGATTCCTAATTGACCCCTTGACTTATGTTGGGTGGAATGCTTAGACTAAAATACAATTAAAATTTTAATTTAATTAGTTTCTAATGCGATGCATGCTGGTTAAAATCTCTAAATCAAGTATACATAAGATTGTAAAAAAGGCTTATAAAATAATTTTTTGAAAAGACTAGACTTCCCCAGATCTAGCACCTCATCCTCATAGGTCGGATTATCTGGACTCTACCCGCAGGCGGGGAAGTGTCTTATAGCAAGGAGGGAGAGAGATGCAGTAATATGGATGCGACCTTAGACGATTTTGGCTATTTCCTAGGTCGTTAAGTTTCTATGTTATTTAAATCTTAAAATTTTAAATATTAGTTATGAGTAAAAATACTTTTGGTCCTTAATGAGCCTAGCGAAGTCAGGCTAAAATAAAAAGAACGACATGCAATCGCCAAAAAACTAAGAAAAGCAGGCAACCCTATACGCAATTAAATTAAATCACAACATATTAAATAATCAAACTAATTAAGTAAATATCCATAGGCAAATTGCCTTGCTTATTACAATCCAGATTTACATAAATTAAAAGTGGTTGGGCACCACTAACAACAACCCGATTCTAATCCTAATACAGACGTAAGTGACCTTGAGTGGGATACTCTCTATCTTCAACTCCTCGGTCTTCTCCTCTTTGAGCTCCTTGGATTCTTCGTGGCTGGATACCCAAATGAAAAAGAGAAATCTTCCCTTGAGGGGGAGGTTACTCTTTCCACTTTGGGTAGTAAAGTGATCCAAATTTGGAGTTCTAAATGGATAAGGACTATCCCCCAAAGGGGTATCCTTTCCTCTTTGGAATCCAACCTTTGGATCTATGTATCCCAAACTCAAAGGGCTACTTTCACAACTCTATACTCAAATAAATTACATAAATAAGAAAATAAAAATTCTAGACTCTCCTGTAGGGTTATCCTAAGCATTTAAATATTAAAATCACATCCCAAGCAGTTGTATATATATATATATATATATATATATACAGAAAGGTAAACACACTTGGTCACGCTCTTTTTGTATGGGGGCTAAGCAGCTGAAGCACCTGTAGCATTTATATTTATTATTTATTTAGCCCCCTTTATTATCCTGCACGAGCGTGGCCACCTGTAGAAAATCCAGTGAGCATCCAGATCGTTCCTAACCTAAGGGTAATCTAGTCGCCCATCACATCAATCCATAGAGTGCAATAAAAGTAAACAAACACATCAATCAATTTCAATCACAATATGTAATGAAAACTCAGAAAACCCAGCACACAGCAGAAAAGTAAATACCGACCTAGCCTAGATCTAGAGTTGGTTGTCCTAGCAAATCATCTAAAGTGTGTGTAGAAGGTCGTGTAGCTGGGGTAGATCCTAGGATGAATAATTTATTCGAATTATCTAATATTTGAGTTTGTGGAAGGCTTAAAGAGAGGTTTAATTAAAGTTCAAATATTAGTATATTAAAGTTTAAATTAAACCCATTTTAATAGTTAAATGATTGCTGCCTTTGTTGCTCACCGAGGCCATGAAGTTTATTTCATCTTCCTTGGGGCTAAGTTAATAGCCTCGTAGGCCTGGGTTATCCAGTAGCAATCGGGGTTGATTAAGTTGATTTACTTTGTTAAACATTAAAAATTAATTAATATTAATTAAGTTATTTAATTACTGATTTTAAAAGTTAAATTATTTTATATTTTCCATTAATAGGTTCATGGCATTGTGCCACCAGGCTCGAGGAACCAGGCCTCCTTAGGACACTTAGCCCCGCAGTCCTGATTAGTCCATCCTAAAAACCCTGCTGATGTAGTTGAATTAAAAGTTTTAACTTGGTTAAGTAATTAAAGGTAACTTAATTTTGATGTTTAACACTCCATTGAATTCATTCGTGGCGTTGTGCCACCAGGCTCGAGGAACCAGGCCTCCTTAGGACAGTTAGCCCCACAGCCCAGAGTAGTCCATCCAATAAACTTCATCTTTGGAGTGTTTGTTATACATTTGGGTGTTGGTTACGTGTTTTATTAATCAAATTAAAGTTTTCTGGAATTTTAATGAATTATTGGATTTTTAGGATTTATTAGAATTATTTAATTATGTTAATTAAGGGCCAAAAGTTGACTTTTCAATTTAGAGCTCATTTTATAAGTTTCAGATTTTTAAAAAATATTAGACCTTATGATGAGTTGTTAGACTATTAGCACACTTAATTTGGAGTTTTCTATGAATAGTTATGATTTTTTGAAGTTTGGGCCTACATTTGAACTACGGTTGACCAAAAGGTTGACTTTTTGACTTTGACCAGATTTTTGAGGTTTGACATTTTTAGAAAATACTAGACCTTAATTGAGTTGATTGACACTAAGTTTGTTCAATTTGGATTTTTCTGTAATTAGTTATGAATTTTCAAAGTTTTCTTAATTATTGAACTTTTAAAATTACTTAATTATGAAGGTTTTGATTACTTTGATCCAAACTCATCCAAAACTGCATGGAATCAATCCCAAAGGTCAGGATTGACCCATGGGAGAGTTTCCAGGTGTTTGGAAATTTTTTTAGTTTTTTAATAATTTTTAATTAATTAATATAATTAATTGTTTATTTTCATTAAAAGTCAAATTAAAGTTGAATTAGGAGTCCAGTCAAGGGGATTTTATTTTTCCTAGGTAGAGGGATAAATTTTGGTCTATTTGAGGTATTATTTGTATTTTTTAGAGTTAATTTGGATTTATTGTATTTTGTTGAATTTTTTGGGTCCTTAAAAGGGCTGAAATTTTGGGTAATTAAATTTCTAACCTAATGACCTCCAAATTCAATGAAATTTAAACATAAGGTACATCATGTCACTATGTTTTCTATGTTCAAGTTTTACCCCTATTGGGTGTGTTTATAATCCCCTATAAATTTTCAAAATTTTCTAGACTCTTCTTTAATTATTTTCCCTAGGTGTCCCTACTATTCAAATGGGCTTGAACTTTGGTGTGTCTAACCCTTACACATATGCAATCACACCACAAAAGTTATGCAACCTAATTCTATAGAAAAATGGAGTTATGAATTTTCAAAATTTGGGTCCAAAATGGACCCATTACCTTAAAAATTCACATCATAGCAATTCAATGGGTATCTGAGCCTAAGAAAATTATAGTGCATGCCTAAGATACCCAAATACCTTCCACCAAAATTTGGGGCTCAATTGACCACTGGATTGTGAGAAATCACAAAAAACCTTTTTCAAAGAAACAGAAATATCTCACAATCCAGTAATCAAATCAACTCAAATTTAATTTTAATAAACACTAGGCTAAATTATCTCTCCAACTAGCCTAAAAACACTTAATTTGGTGGAAAAATGAATTTACTATGAATTTTAGAAGTTATGACTTTTTTTGAATTTTTAAGTCCATTAATAAGCAGAGCCAATCATTGACAATGATCGGCGCCAAAACGGTGGCAGCATGTGACATTTTGACATGAGAAGTACTGTTTATCAATCACCTATCCACGCCATCACTAACCCCTAGCTGTCCGATCGAGAAAGATAGAAAATCGGACGGCCGAGATCAATCTAGGCTGTTTTAGTTCAAAATGAATTAGAAAATTGAAATACTCATAACTTTAAAAATACTCGTCTAAATTTAACGACATTTGAAACATAGGCTCATGGGAACATGAACTTTTATTGCCTAGAGTTTGGAGACCCCAAGCAAAAATTTTTTTGAGCAATTTTAAATTATAATTTAAACTTAAAATGAGTAGAACTTACAATCCAAAGGTTAGATTTTTGTGATCTTGGGCTTATTGGAAAGCTGCAGTAATCCTCTATAACTTTGATGAAGACATCAAGAGCTTGACCTTTCTGGATCAAAAGTTATGTTGGAAAATCCTCTTTCTCTCTCTAGAATGCTCTCTCCTCACTAAAATAGTGATTTGAGGCTTGGAAATGATGGGAAGAACCTTGAGAAAGCCTTAGAAATGGTTGGAGAAGATGGGAAAGGGTTTAGGAAGGTTGGAGGCTAGAGGAGAGTTGAGGGAGAGTGAATAATGATGAATCCCTCTTAGGTTAGGTTTCTCCCAACTTAACCCTTGGCTTTTGGATTGGATGGTCTTGATTTGTTTGGAGAGAGTTTGGATGCATGACAAGTGTCCCCTAAGCTACCCAAAGCTATGGAATAGGGTTGGTGGTGAGTGTGACCTCTCTTGGTCCATGGGAAAGGGGACCACAAGCCTTTCCCCCATTTGGATGAACCAATGCTTGGCTTGGTTTAGGGTGTTGGATTAGAGCTTCTTAAGAGAGGAAATGGGTCAATTTCTATCAGGTTTGAGCAGGTTTAGGATTAAGCCATGGATCGCCAAGGTGGCTTGCTGATGTGGCCATGATTTGGCCTCTTTCCATAGGCTTAAAGGGATTTGGAGAGGGTTTTGACTCCTCCAAATGGGTTGACCAAATCAACCCAAGGGGGAGCTTGACTTGGAAAGCTTTGGACATGCCAAGGGTGTCCAATTGAATGATTTTGAGGGATTGATTTGATTTAAAATGGGTTCAAGCATTAAAATTGACCTTAATGTGGGTTAAGGGTTGATTTGGTCAACCATGGTTGACTTGGTCAACCTGGTCAAATGATGGGTTGACTTTGGGTCAAAAGGTTCAAATGAGTATTTTGAGATCAATGGAGGTGGTTTCATACATTGGAAAGGTCATTTGGATTGAAATTGACATATGAAACCTTAAGGGACATTTTTGGTCAACCAGGTCAAACCAAGACTTGAGTTTGGGTCCAATGTATTCCTAATGATATTTAGGATCCATTGGAATAGGTTTTGAATATTGATATGGGAAGGTCATGTTGAACTTTGGGGGAAAGACCAAAAATCGCTATAAAAGGCATTTTGGTCATTTTGACCCCTGGTCAACACTGGGTCAAATTGGGTCTGGAAAAGTGTAATTTACTGGTAAACCAATCATAGAAAAAGTCATGACTGTGATTGGAGGGTTTGGAGAGGGTCCCAAAGTCAAATTGCTCTAGATGGCAAGTCTAGTGGCATAGGCTGTAAATAATTAAAAGTTTTGCAGCCTTTGGGAAAAGATTTAGTTTGAGGGGCTAGAGTGTTGGATTGAGCTCAAATTTGGAGGGTTGATCTTAGAGACATGTTTGAACAATATGCAATTGACGGATCATAATTTGGAGGTCACTTGATAGGGTTTTTAGGTGACAGAAAGTTCACCCAGAAAGGGTTTCAGGACCTAGGTCCTTGACCTTGAAGGTTTGATTTAGAATGTTGGATTTGGGTTGGATTTAAGAGTTAAATGATTGACCTTGAATCATTCATATCAATGGAAATCAAATGAAAGATTGAAATTAATTGGATATGATTTGAAATTTGATTGGATGTTGATTGAAGGCTAGATTAAAGATTGAGTTGAAAGGTAGAGTTGGGTTTGATTGGGATTAAATTGGGTTTTTATTAGGACCTTTATGATTGAGGGGTGAACATCTCCCTATCATTAGGTCACTAAAAAGAAACCTAAGTGGGTCCTAGTGACCTCATACAAAAATGAGGTCAATAAATGGACTCCCAATACGTGTAGTAGAACGAAGTTCTAGTACATATATTGGCGTTGACCGAATGGTAGGTTGAAGTTGAATTTTTGATCCTAAGGAAGAACAGATCTAGCCTTAGAGACTTAGGTAGAAGGTAGACACATCTAATCCTAAGGAAAGGAAGAATCCTATCCTAAAGGAGAAGAGAACTAGGAGAAGCTAGGATGGTGCCATGAAGGGCGTTCTCCACCACTAGCGATTGATCATGTGGGGAGGAAGCTTGCTCCACACAGAGGATCAAAATTGGGTTGAAACTAGGATGGTGCCACAAAGGGAGTTATCCACCACTAGAGGATGATCATGTGGGGAGGAAGCTTGCTCCACACAGAGGACCTCAACTAGAGGGAAACTAGGATTGTGCCACGGAGGGCGTTATTAACCACTAGCAGATGATCATGTGGGGAGGAAGCTTGCTCCATACAGAGGACCTCAACTAGAGGGAAACTAGGATGGTGCCACAAAGGGCATTATCCACCACTAGCGGATGGTCATGTGGGGAGGAAGCTTGCTCCACACAGAGGACCTCAACTGGAGATAAACTAGGATGGTGCCACAAAGGGCATTATCCACCACTAGCGGATGGTCATGTGGGGAGGAAGCTTCCTCCAGACAGAGGACCTCAACTGGAGGGAAACTAGAATGGTGCCACAAAGGGCGTTATCCACCACTAGCGGATGGTCATGTGGGGAGGAAGCTTGCTCCACACAGAGGACCTCAACTAGAGGAAAACTAGGATGGTGCCACAAAGGGCGTTATCCACCACTAGCAGATGGTCATGTGGGGAGGAAGCTTGCTCCACACAGAGGACCTCAACTGGAAGGAAACTAGGGTGGTGGCACAAAGGGCGTACTCCACCACTAGCGGATGGTCATGTGGGGAGGAAGCTTGCTCCACACAGAGGACCTAAACTGGATTGACACTAGGGTGGTGCCACAAAGGGCATTATCCACCAATAACGGGTGATCTTGTGGAGAGAAAATTTACTCTACACCAAAGATCGGGTCTGGATGATCGTATGTGAAGGAAACTTGCTCCACACAGAGGATCAGATCTGAATTCTGGAATTTGAGATTTGAATGATTTTGAATTTGAATTGATTTAGTTTTGAATTTAAAGAAGTTTGAATTTGAAACTTGATTTGAATTGATTTTGAATTTGAGAGATTTGAATTTAAAATTTGATTTGATTTTGATTGATTTGAATTTGATTTTGAATTAGATGAATTTTGAATTTAATTTTAAGTTTGACACTTATCTGGCATGGTACTTCCTGAAGAGCCTCCTCAATATTTAAAAATATCAGGTGGCATTCTTTAGGGTTGATCAGTCAAAGAGAAATTCCCTCAAAGATTATCATTAGAATGAACAATCCAGTCAACGTTGATTCAAGATTTCCATTGAATTTATAATGGATTAGAAGTGGTCAACAAAAGTCTACGACCAAGTCTCCTACTTGGGGAGTTCTAAAGTGACACAACTTATTAATATCTCGAATCAAATGTGACTTATGAGCTTTTAAACTTTGTTGAGCTTAATTTGATTTTTTATTTGAGGCCCTCGAGCTCTTCGAATTGGGGTCGGTCACTCTGCTCAATTGGAGTTTGATTTTGAACAGCAAGTCCCAACAAAGGAAACTATGCTCTTAGATCAGAATGATCTAGGACCCAACATAAGGTGTAGTTTGATTTTGAACAATAATTTCCAGCATTATAAAATACTCCTCTAGTGGGTCTGATCTTGGACCTAGCATAGAGTATAATTTTATAGAGAAGGTCTTAAAGGAAAGATGCCTATGAGGAAGAACTCACTCACATTCCTCAAGGATTAGATTTAAATTTTTATCAAGAGTAGAAGATTCATTCTTCTTATCAGAAAACTTTCTCTAGTTATTTGGACCCTATCGGAACGATAAACGGGAACAAATTCAGAAGTATAGTTAAAAGTTGAGTGACTCCAATGAACTTGAAAAGGTTTAAGGATTTGGGTTTTGTTGACCCAGACCAAGTTTCGTAGAAACTGAACTGGGGTCTCCCTTAAATAATTTGAATTAAAATCAATTTCAAAGTGGTTTAAGTTATGCAAAGAAATTTGATCTTTTCAATTTTCTTGCATGAGAGATTTTTATATCTTGATAGATTATCGATGCATGATGGGAATTCTGGATTCAAGATTCTCAAAATCAAGCAATTTGATGTTGACTGGGTCTTCTTAAATTTAAAGATTTAGAAGAAGGGAGCCTCTTTCTTTCTTTTTCTGGTGGCGCATATTGCGCATCTTTCAATTTATAGTGCACTTTGCACTATTTCTTTTTTTTTGAATTTTAGTGTGTTCACGCATCTTTTTTGTTTTGTGCACTTCATGTATCTCTTGATTTTTTTGACACACTTTGCGCATCTTTTGATTTCAATTAAATTTGAGAAGAGGCTGCACCTTCTTTATTTTAATGCCGGGATTACATCTCAAGCATAAGAGAAGAAAGTTCATTCTCTTATGCAAGGATGGGTAATCCTCAAGGTAGGACTCAATCTTTTTTAAAAAGATTATTGGCCTGACTTTTGAAAAGCATTGAGCAGATTTTAAGCACGCAAGAGACATCTATCTAAGATAAAAAACTGCGAGAAGATTGAAAAGATTTTCATTCCAAAGATCAACTTAAGTTTGACATTAATTTTAGTTCAATAATTAAATCAATCCCACAAAAGAGGTGGGAGGGAGGGATATTTAAACATCTAGTGGAGTCAACTACAACTTTCTTCTGCTTAAAACTTAAGGTAGAGGTCAATTTTCATTAAAAAGATTAATCAACTATCTTGAAAATTTGAAATCAGTACACTTGAAAAATTGATAAGTTTTTCCTTAAAAAGAACTTACAAATCTAGGTGGCAAGACCCCAACAGTATGGAATTGAATTCCTATGCTCTCCTTGGAGGGAGATACTATTGTGGAGTCTGCACTATCCTAGTGGCATCATTTTAATCAAAAGATTTATCACGATAGGACCCCGTTGAAAGTTAAATTTCAATGACATCACATTTTGATAAAATCTTAGATTATTTCCCCACTCTCTACCAGTGGCCTAGTAGTTAAGAGAGTGGCACCCTGAATGGTTTCTACACCTCCTCCTCTCTAGCTGATACAGTGGGACACGTATAGAAGCGTGACCTAATGTCTTCTGGTAGAGGGGACGGGTCATAACTTGGGGGCCTAGGGCCTTGTGTTGGTGTTTGTTCAATTCTGACTTAATTAATTCTCGCCATGTAGTAATCAAGAAGGGGTATTGAAGATCGTGCTCTCGTTTCTACAACCTCCCTCCTTTGAGCAACAGGAGAAGGGTGAAAATGATTTTCACTAGGAAAGGGGTACGTACTAGGAGCAATGAATATTTTATTAGCCTTAGACTTGACGTGCTTTAAGGCTTTCGCCTCAACAGTCTTTTTGGCCTTAACAACCTTCTTTCTGACTCTATGAAGGTAGTTCTTTCTTTTGTTCTGGCTGGCATCAGGGATACTAGAACTTGACCCGACTCAAGCTGAGATGGTAGCTCTTCTATTGTTATTAACTTCTGGTTGTTATCATCCTCAGTAGAGGGTACAATGAGTAAAGGGGTGACAACGACTTCCATCTCGGAGATGGGGGAGTCAACTCCTGACCCTAAAGTAATCTCAACTAAGGGGACATCCCTTTGTATTATGGTAGACAGATCAATTATTTCTTCTCCGTCGATGGATAACTTGAAGTCTTGGAATTGTATTTCAAATTGGATGAAATTTTTAGAAGTGATTCCTTCTACTATGAAGTTTCTATCCATAGAGAAGATGAGTTTCCCAGCCATTTGAGTGCTTAAATCTTGAGATTAAAAGAAAGGTGATTTGAATTAGTTAATTTTAAAATTAAATTTGAGTTTTAATTTGATTAATGTTATTCAAAATTTGATAATTCAATCATGTTGAGTTTAGATTCAAATCAGTGGTTCGTAGAATTGACAAGGAGGACTTAAGGGTTGAACCTGACTCTTTTGCTACACCAATTAACTTGGGGCAAAATGTCAAAGTTCAACTTAGACAGAGGTTTCCTCGCTCACCTCTCTTTTCTTACGTATCTTTTCTTTTTGATGTTGGCCACACTCACCCAAGGGAGAAATGGGTAGAGGAACCAATGGAAGGGAAGGTAATAAAAAATACCGATGCAACAAGATTTTGCCATTATTAAAAATGGAAAGAGAGATTTAGTCCCACCGTGGTCGCCATTTTTTTTGTTAGTGTTGAAAAGCGGGTTTTGAAAAATTTTAATCTTCTTTGGGGAATTCAAAATTGACATTAAAATTTAATTCTAAAATCAAACATCCAATCAAAAATATTATACCACCTCGGGAGGTAAAATAAAATTTCAGGATATGGTTCAGATTTAGAATTTTAAATTCCACCTTGAATATCATAACCAGATTTAAGAGAGAACTTTGTATGGCCTCGAAGGGTCAAAATAAAGTTCAATCAAATATCAAGCTACGATAATCAAGGGAAGTGATCGTTAATTTCTTATTCAAAATTATTTTAACAAAAGATATATCTCCCCGAAGGGAGAAGATATCATTTGTTAATAATCATTCGAACATAATGATAACGATAATTAATAATTTAATTTTCCCAATGAAGACTAATTGAATTTTGAAAATCAATTTTGAAAATCAGTTGTAGGTTCTAAATCTCCTACGAGCTCAAGCCCTCGTAGTTAATTACATCGTGGGAGATCAGAGTCCCCTACGAAAACTTTTGATTAAAATAATGTCAGAAATTTTGTTTAGAGATTTTCAAGGGATGATATCAAAGAGATGAAATTGGAATTTCAAATGGGATTGGAGCAAGATTGAACACTTATTTTGGAATCAAAAGCAGAAGAATAGGATTCTGAAATAATTCAGAAGTGTCTTGACCTAAGCTAAGTGTTGAGCTTTAAATTTTAGATTGAAAGAAGATTTATTTTGAGTTGAGTATTTTATTAGAAATTTAGGATTATATTCCCAGAAGTTGGGGTCTTATGATTCAAAAAGAGACCTGCCCCGGATCTTAGATCTAAATTTGGATACTGAAACACAGTGGTCCGAACCTAACTATTGTAGTGCAAAATCTGGGCTTATCCTGGCCTGGATTGGGGAGCCAGCTAAACAACCTAAACGCTTCAAAATCATGAGTCTGATCTTTTGATGCAGAGTGATCAGGGATGTTATTTAAGATTGGTTTAAGAAATTAGGATCGACATCTAGAGCAGATTCCTAATTGATCTCTTGACTTATGTTGGGTGGAATGCTTAGACTAAAATGCAATTAAAATTTTAATTAATTAGTTTCTAATGCGATACATGCTGGTTAAAATCTCTAAATCAGGTATGCATAAGATTTTAAAAAAGGCTTATAAAATAATTTTTTAAAAACTAGACTTCCCCAGATCCAGCACCTCATCCTCATAGGTCAGATTATCTGAACTCTACCCGCAGGCGGGGAAGTGTCTTATAGCAAGGAGGGAGAGAGATGTAGTAATATGTATGCGACCCCAGACGATTCCGGCTATTTCCTAGGTCGTTAAGTTCTATGTTATTTAAATCTTAAAATTTTAAATATTAGTTATGAGTAAAAATACTTTTGGTCCTTAAAGAGCCTAGCGAAGTCCAGGCTAAAATAAAAAGAACGACATGCAATCGCCAAAAAACTAAGAAAAGCAGGCAACCATATACGCAATAAAATTAAATCACAACACATTAAATAATCAAATTAATTAAGTAAATATCCATAGGCAAATTGCCTTGCTTATTACAATCCAGATTTACATAAATTAAAAGTAGTTGGGCACCACTAACAACAACCCGGATTCTAATCCTAATACAGATGCAAGTGACCTTGAGTGGGATACTCTCTATCTTCAACTCCTCGGTCTTCTCCTCTTTGAGCTCCTTGGATTCTTCGTGGCTGGATACCCAAATGAAAAAGAGAAATCTTCCCTTGAGGGGGAGGTTACTTTTTCCACTTTGGGTAGTAAAGTGATCCAAATTTGGAGTTCTAAATGGATAAGGACTATCCCCCAAAGGGGTATCCTTTCCTCTTTGGAATCCAACCTTTGGATCTATGTATCCCAAACTCAAAGTGCTACTTTCACAACTCAATACTTAAATAAATTACATAAATATGAAAATAAAAATTCTAGACTCTCCTGTAGGGTTATCCTAAGCATTTAAATATTAAAATCACATCCCAAGCAGTTGTATATATATATATGCAGAAAAGTAAACACACTTGGCCACGCTCTTTTTATTTAGGGGCTAAGCAGCTAAAGCACCTGTAGCATTTATATTTATAATTTATTTAGCCCCCTTTATTACCCTGCACGAGCATGGCCACTTGCAGAAAATCCAGTGAGCATCCAGATCGTTCCTAACCTAAGGGTAATCTAGTCGCCCATCACATCAATCCATAGAGTGCAATAAAAGTAAACAAATGCATCAATCAATTTCAATCATAACATGTAATGAAAACTCAGAAAACCCGGCACACAGCAGAAAAGTAAACACCGACCTAGCCTAGATCTAGAGTTGGTTGTCCTAGAAAATCATCTAAAGTGTGCGTAGAAGGTCGTGTGGCTGGGGTAGATCCTAGGATGGATAATTTGTTGAAATTATCTAATATTTAAGTTTGTAGAAGGCTTAAAGAGAGATTTAATTAAAGTTCAAATATTAGTATATTAAAGTTTAAATTAAACTCATTTTAATAGTTAAATGATTGCTACCTTTGTTGCTCACCGAGGCCATGAAGTTTATTTCATCTTCCTTGGGGCTAAGTTAATAGCCTCGTAGGCCTGGATTACCTAGTAGCAATCGGGGTTGATTAAATTGATTTAGTTTGTTAAAAATTAAATATTAATTAAGTTATTTAATTACTGATTTTAAAAGTTAAATTATTTTATATTTTTCATCAACAGGTTCGTGGCATTGTGCCACCAGGCTCGAGGAACCAGGCCTCCTTAGGATACTTAGCCCCACAGTCCGGATTAGTCCATCCTAAAAACCCTGCTGATGTAGTTGAATTAAAAGTTTTAACTTGGTTAAGTAATTAAAGGTAGCTTAATTTTGATGTTTAACACTCCATTGAATTCATTCGTGGCGTTGTGCCACCAGGCTCGAGGAACCAGGCCTCCTTAGGACAGTTAGCCCCACAGCCCGGAGTAGTCCATCCAATAAACTTCATCTTTAGAGTGTTTGCTATACATTTGGGTGTTGGTTGCGTGTTTTATTAATCAAATTAAAGTTTTCTAGAATTTTAATAAATTATTAGATTTTTAGGATTTATTAGAATTATTTAATTATGTTGCCAGGTCCCAAGTCCTGGATGAGAAAAGTGGAGGGTTGCGTTAGGTAGTCGACAGCCAGCGTAAAACTTGTCGAATAACCATGACATGAATCCTTTAATAAATTATATTAATGCTAGGGCGTTCCCTGGAAGCGACGCACTGTATGGCCTGAATACAGTGAAAAGTGTGCAAGGGCCGCTGCATCGGCGCCCGGGTGCAGTGTTAAATAGGCAAGGGTTCCCACATCAAGGACGGATGTGGGCAAAGAAGCTAGTCCATGATACTAATATTAGGATAGGAACTTGGAATATAGGGTCCCTTACAGGAAGATTAATGGAATTAATAGATATTATGATTCATAGGAAGATAAATATTTTGTGCATTTAGGAAACTAAATGGGTTGGAGAGAAGGCTAAGGAGATTGATAGTTTAGGATTTAAAGTTTGGTATTCAGGTAAGAGTCGTACTAGAAATGGTGTAGGCGTGATTATAGATAAGAGTTTGAAGGATAATGTTATAAATATTAATAGAATTGGAGATAGAATTATGGCTTTAAAGATTATTGTTGATGCTAAGATTATTAATATTATAAGTGCTTATGCTCCTCAAGTAGGTTTGGATATGTATTCAAAATTAAAATTTTGGGAAGATTTAGAAGAATTAATTCAAAAGATACCTCTCGAAGAAAAAATTTTTATTGGAGGAGATTTAAATGGACATGTTGGTAGAGAGGTAAATGATTTTAAAAGCATTCATGGTGGATATGGGTTTGGAATGACTAATGAAGGTGGTAAGACCATACTAGATTTTTCTTTAGCTTATGATTTTTTAATTGCTAATACCTTATTTAAGAAAAGAGATGAGCATCTCATCACTTATAAGAATGGTTATAGTAAAACTCAGATTGATTATTTTCTTATAAGAAAAGTAGATCGTTTAGATTGCAAAGATTGTAAAGTTATTCCGAGTGAAAGTTTATGTACCCAACATCGCTTATTAGTTTTAGACTTTAAGATGAAAGGATAGAAAATAAAAAATAAAGTAAAGCAATTTTCTAGGATTAGATGGGGGCATTTAAAGAATAGTAATAAAAATATTTTTGAGAGTAAGATTTTAGATTCTAAGATTTTATTTGTGCATGAGGATGCTAATGTTATGTGGGAAAAAGTGGCTAGTGATATTAAAAATATTGCTAAAGATGTGTTTGGAGTATCAAAGGGAAAAGCCCCTAATAGTAAAAATAGCTGGTGGTGGAATCCAATTGTGCAAGAAAAGATAAAAAATAAGAAGATTTGTTATAAAAATTGGTTTAGATGTAAAAATTCTGATAATTGGGAAAGATATAAAGAGGCATGTAAGGATTCTAAGAAAGCAATATGTGATGCAAAGATCTTAGCTTTTAATGATTTATATAATAGATTAGATACTAAGGAGCGAGAAAGATATATGTATAAGCTAGCCAAACAAAGAGATATGAGTAGTAAGGATTTAATTCAAGTGAAGTGTATTAAGGATTTAATTCAACAAAGGTGGATGAGATATTTTGGTAAACTTTTTAATGAAGATTTGAGGAATACAATTGACTTTAGTGACCTTAGCATCCTAAATGAAAATAAAGATTTCTGTTTTTATCGGCGTATTAGTAAAACTGAAGTTAGAGAGGCTTTAAAGAAAATGAAGTGTGGAAAAGCTGTTGGACCTGATGATATCCCAATAGAGATGTGGAAATGCTTAGGAGATGAAGGAATTTCTTGGCTAACTAAACTTTTTAATAATATTTTGAAGACTAAAAAGATGCCAGATGCGTGGAGAATGAGTGTATTGATTCCTATTTATAAGAATAAAGGTGATGCACAAGATTGTGCGAATTATAGAGGAATTAAGTTAATGTGTCACACTTTAAAACTATGGGAGCGAGTTATGGAGCGTAGGCTGCGGCATGATACTAATGTTTCTCAAAATCAATTTGGATTCATGCCTGGTAGGTCTACTATGGAAGCCATATATTTATTGAGAGGTTTGATGGAGAAATATAGGGAGAATAAGGAGGATCTACATATGATATTTATTGATTTAGAGAAAGCATATGATAAAGTTCCAAGAGAAGTGCTATGGAGAGTTCTTGAAAAGAAAGGAGTTAATAATGCTTATATTCAAATCATTAAAGATATGTATGAAGGAGCTACTACTTCTGTTCAAACACAAGGTGGTTTGACCAAGTATTTCCCTATTTCGGTTGGATTACATCAAGGATCAGCTTTAAGCCCATATCTTTTCGCGTTAGTCATGGATGTTCTCACTAGACATTTACAAGAGGATGTACCCTGGTGTATGCTTTTTGCTGATGATATTCTTCTTGTTGACAAGACTAAAGAGGGAGTTGAAGGTAAACTTGAAGTCTGGAGATTAACCTTAGAGTATAAAGGTTTTCGCTTGAGTAGATCTAAAACTGAATATATGGAGTGTAATTTTAGCAGTAATAGACCTAGTGAGGGGATTGTGACTTTGGGCGATCAAGTCATTAATAAGAGTACACGTTTTAGATATCTTGGATCTATTGTTCAGAGTGATGGTGAAATAGATGGGGATGTTATCAGTAGAATTCAAGTTGGATGGTTGAAGTGGAGGAATGCATCGGGCTTGTTGTGTGATAGAAAAGTCCCCCTTAAACTTAAGGGAAAATTCTATAAGATGGTGGTGAGACCTGCAATGCTTTATGGTGCAGAATGTTGGCCATTGAAAGAGAAGCACAATACTAAGCTATGTGTTGCGGAGATGAGGATGCTTAGGTGGATGAGTGGATTTACTCTTAGAGACAGGATACGAAATGAGCATATACGTGAAAAGGTTGGAGTAGCTCCAGTGGAGGATAAGATTAGAGAGAGTCACCTTAGATGGTTTGATCACATAAAACGGCGGCCTTCCGATGACCCAGTTAGGAAAGTAGAGGTATTAGATTTGACTTATGTTAAGAAAGGTAGAGGTAGACCTAAAAAGACTTGGTTAGAAAATATTAGAAATGATCTTTCTCCATTAGATTTAAACGAGAATTTGACTTTGAACCGGACACAATGGAGAAAAAGGATTCATGTTGCCGACCCCACGTAGTGGGACAAAGGCTTGTTATTGTTGTTGTTGTTGTTGTTGTATTAGAATTATTTAATTATGTTGATTAAGGGTCAAAAGTTAACTTTTCAATTTAGAGCTCATTTTATAAGTTTCAGATTTTTAATAAATATTAGACCTTATGATGAGTTGTTAGACTATTAGCACACTCAATTTGGAGTTTTCTATGAATAGTTATGATTTTTTGAAGTTTGGGCCTACATTTGAACTATGGTTGACCAAAAGGTTGACTTTTTGACTTTGACCAGATTTTGGTGGTTTGACATTTTTAGAAAATACTAGACCTTAATTGGAGTTGATTGACACTAAGTTTGTTCAATTTGGATTTTTCTGTAATTAGTTATGAATTTTCAAAATTTTTTTAATTATTGAACTTGTAAAATTGCTTAATTATGAAGGTTTTGATTACTTTGATCCAAACTCATCCAAAACTGTATGGAATCAATCCCAAAGGTCAGGAATGACCAATGGGAGTGTTTCTAAGTATTTGGAAATTATTTTGGATTTTTAATAATTTTTAATTAATTAATATAATTAATTATTTATTTTCATTAAAGGTCAAATTAAAGTTGAATTAGGAGTCCAGTCAAGAGGATTTTATTTTTCCTAGGTAGAGGGCTAAATTTTGGTCAATTTGAGGTATTATTTATATTTTTTTTAGAGTTAATTTGGATTTATTATATTTTTTTGAATTTTTTGGGTCCTTAAAAGGGCTGAAATTTTAGATAATTAAATTTTTAACCTAATGACCTCCAAATTTAATGAAATTTAAACATAAGGTACATCATGTCACTATGTTTTCTATGTTCAAGTTTCACCCCTATTGGGTGTGTGTATACTCCCCTATAAATTTTTAAAGTTTTCTAGACTCTTCCTTAATTATTTTTTTTAGGTGTCCCTTCTATTCAAATGGGCTTGACATTTGGTGTGTCTAACTCTTACATATATGCAATCACACCACAAACGTTATGCAGCCTAATTCTATAAAAAAATGGAGTTATGAATTTTCAAAGTTTTGGGTTCAAAATGGACCCATTACCTTAAAAATTCACATCATAGAAATTCAATGGGTATTTGAGCCTAAGAAAATTATAGTGCATGCCTAAGATACCCAAATACCTACCACCAAAATTTGGGGCTGAATTGACCATTGGATTGTGAGAAAATTACAAAAAACCTATTTCAAAAAAATAGAAATATCTCACAATTCAATAATCAAATCAACTCAAAATTAATTTTAATAAATACTAGGCTAAATTATCTCTCCAACAAGCCCAAAAAAACTTAATTTAGTGGAAAAATGAATTTACTATGATTTTTGGAAGTTATGATTTTTTTTTGAATTTTTAAGTCCATTAATAAGCGGCGCCAATCATTGACAATGATCGGCGCCAAAACGGCGGCGGCATGTGGAATTTTGACATGAGAAGTACTATTTATCAACCACCTATCCACGCCATCACTAACACCTAGCCGTCCGATCGAGAAAGATAGAAAATCGGACGGCCGAGATCAATCAAGGCCGTTTTAGTTCAAAATGAACTAGAAAATTGAAATACTCATAACTTTCAAAATACTCGTCCAAATTTAACGAAATTTGAAACATAGGCTCATGGGAACTTGAACTTTCATTGCCTAGAGTTTGGAGACCCCAGGCAATAAAATTTTTGAGCAGTTTCAAATTAAAATTTAAACTTAAAATGAGCATAACTTACAATCCAACCATCAAATTTTTGCGATCTTGGGCTTATTGGAAATCTGCAGTAACCCTCTACAACTTTGATGAAGACATCAAGAGCTAGATCTTTCTGGATTGAAAGTTGTGTTAGAAAATCCTCTTTCTCTCTCTAGAATGCTCTCTCATCACTAAAATAGTGATTTGAGGCTTGGAAATGATGGGAAGAAGCTTGAGAAAGCCTTAGAAATGGTTGGAGAAGATGGGAAAGGGTTTAGGAAGGTTGGAGGCTGGAGGAGAGTTGAGGGAGAGTTGAGGGAGAGTGAATAATGATGAATCCCTCTTAGGTTAGGTTTCTCCCACCTTAACCTTTGGCTTTTGGATTGGATGGTCTTGATTTGTTTGGAGAGAGTTTGGATGCATGACAAGTGTCCCCTAAGCTACCCAAAGCTATGGAATAGGGTTGGTGGTGAGTGTGACCTCTCTTGGTCTATGGGAAAGGGGACCACAAGCCTTTTCCCCCATTTGGATGAACCAATGCTTGGCTTGGTTTAGGGTGTTGGATCAGGGCTTCTTAAGAGAGGAAATGGGTCAATTTCTATCAGGTTTGAGCAGGTTTAGGATTAAGCCATGGATTGCCAAGGTGGCTTGGTGATGTGGCCATGATTTGGCCTCTTTCCATAGGCTTAAAGGGATTTGGAGAGGATTTTGACTCCTCCAAATGGGTTGACCAAGTCAACCCAAGGAGGAGCTTAACTTGGAAAGCTTTGGACATGTCAAGGGTGTCCAATTGAATGATTTTAAGGGATTGATTTGATTTAAAATGGGTTAAGGGTTGATTTGGTCAACCATGGTTGACTTGGTCAACCTGGTCAAACATGGGTTGACTTTCGGTCAAAAGGTTCAAATGAGTATTTTGAGATCAATGGAGGTGGTTTCATACATTGGTAAGGTCATTTGGATTGAAATTGACATATGAAACCTTAAGGGGCATTTTTGGTCAACCTTGGTTGACTTGGTCAACCAGGTCAAACCAAGAATTAAGTTTGGGTCCAATGTATTCCTAATGATATTTAGGATCCATTGGAATAGGTTTTGAATATTGATATGGGAAGGTCATGTTGAACTTTGGGGAAAAGACCAAAAATCCCTATGAAAGGCATTTTGGTCATTTTGACCCCTGGTCAACACTGGGTCAAATTGGGTCTGGAAAAGTGTAATTTACTGGTAAACCAATCATAGAAAAAGTCATGACTGTGATTGGAGGGTTTGGAGAGGGTCCCAAAGTTAAATTGCTCTAGATGGCAAGTCTAGTGGCATAGGCTGTAAATAATCGAAGATTTTGCAGCCTTTGGGAAAAGATTCAGTTTGAGGGGCTAGGAGTGTTCGATTGAGCTCAAATTTGGAGGGTTGATCTTAGAGACATGTTTGAACAATATGCAATTGACGGATCATGATTTGTAGGTCTCTTGATAGGGTTTCTCGGTGACAGAAAGTTCACCCAGAAAGGGTTTAAGGACCTAAGTCCTTGACTTTGAAAGTTTGATTTAGAATGTTGGATTTGGGTTAGATTTAAGAGTTAAATGATTGACCTTGAATCATTCATATCAATGAAAATCAAATGAAAGATTGAAATTAATTGGATATAATTTGAAATTTGATTGAATGTTGATTGAAGGCTAGATTAAAGATTGAGTTGAAAGGTAGAGCTGAGGTTGATTAGGATTAAATTGGGTCTTTATTAGGACCTTTATGACTGAGGAGTGGACATCTCCTCATCATTAGGTCACTAAAAAGAAACCCAAGTGGATCCTAGTGACGTCATACAAAAATGAGGTCAACAGTAACGTCATGTACGATTAGTTCAAAAAGTATCAAAATCACCATAAGCACAGTTCGGGACGTACAGCTGAAACACACTAGACAGACATGATCATCCAGGACGATATTATATCAATCAAATATTAATTGCTTTTCTTAATTACCAAATTAATTTAGGCATGATTGTACTGGATCGTCCAGGACGATACGAGGACTATCAGACCAAATATCTTAAAATAAAAACTTGCCTAACTTGATCTGGCGGCTGAGAATTTTTGATTTGAGCCTATCGTACCAGACACACTTAACTTGGTCCCCCTAATCAGGGTTTCTATTTTTACATGATCGTCCAGGATAATGTGACTATCGTCCAGGACGATCTGAACAAAAACTTGAACAGAAACTTTAATTCACTCAAGCTCTCCCCCTGAGTGTGTGTGTGCAAGGTTACTTAGCTAGGGGATCAGTTACATTACAATTGACTCAATAAAAAGAAAATTGTACACTTAGACACACTTGGACCCGATCTTGAGTTGGCTTGAGTTGCTCATGATCTTTTATGCCTGAAACGGGTTAGCCAAGCAAAACATAATAAAAATATATTTGTCATCATCAAAGCCAGATTTGCAAGAATCTCCCCCTTTTTGATGATGGAAAATATTTGTGTAGTAGTTTAAAAAATAAAATAACTAGGAGATCGAATTTTTTTTTTCAATTTTAATTTAACAACCAAAGCAATACAGGAAACACAACTACAAAAATATAATAAGTACAGAAACTACTACAACTGACTCCCCCTTTTGACATCACAATAAGGAGGAGGGTAAAGAAAAACACTGAAACATTAGTACAAACAGAAAAGAAAATAGCTATAAAACATAACACTAAAACGAAGGCGGATCCTGATCGGAAGGAGGAGGTGGCGGTGGTAGGTTGAAGTAACTGTGAATGGCTGTAAAGTGGGCTCCAATCCAGGCAATATCCTGGTCATGCTACTGTTGCTGCTGAGCAGCATAGTTAGTAAAGCACTGTAGGTCCTCAGCGTGTCGCTGCTCCTGCGCATCAACATAGGAGTTGAATCTGGCCTCCCACTGATCAAAGCGCTGCACCAGATGGTCAAAAGGAGAAGTGATGCGAAGGGGAGCAGGTGCATCGAGTGCAGCAGGAATGGGAATAGCCTCTTCCTCTTCCTCCTCAACATCCGGGGCGGGCTCCGAATGTAGTCGGGTACTGTGTAGGACGTGGAATGAATTATTTGTGAAGAAAGAATGAGGGACATTTGGAGGGACTGGATACTGTAGGTCATATTTAGTTTCTAAGGCATATACAATGATATGACCTAAAGCTAGATCTGGGCGACGCCTATGACCCGGATCCCTAATAGTGGTGAGGTGCTCGATATATCAGATAATAAGGTCAGTGGCATTAAACTCCCTGTGGGCCAAGATGTAGTATGTGGTCAAGGACAGTAACGGGGTGATGTGAATTCGATCCCCCGCCTTTGGAATGACGGAGGAATAAAGGACGTGCTGAATGGTCCGTGCGTCCTTAAGAAGTGAAGTGCAAGCATTATCATGGTAGGGGGCATTCGTATTGTGAAGGAAGTGATTGGGGACACTCCTATCATAGTCAGGGTCAATTATAAGAGTGTGGAGTTTGTCGCCAGTGACAGAAAGTTGAAGAATATTGTGAAAGTCTTGGGAAGTGAGTTCTACGGGACGTTGATTGACATACGAGCGAAGAGTGGAATAGTTAGCAGAAATGCACAAATTTGCAAAAAAAACTCGAAGAAGTTCAAGTTTGAATGGAAAGGCTAGGGTAAGGATGAAGGTGAGGGAGGTGTGTGCGAAAAGATCAAGAATAGGATATGTAAGTGTGCGGGGGTTTACTATTTTTGAATGCATGATCCCCACCTCACGATAGCACTCGAAGGCAGCCTGATCGGCTGCATTGGGAAAGCGGAGATCAACATTCCTCCACAAGGAACTCGCGCCCTTTTGTCTAGAATGTTTCCCGCCAGCCATGAGAAAGTAGAAGGGAGGGAGAGTGGAAGGAGAGGTGTGAAGAAACCTTAAGAAATTGGCTGTTTAAATAGAATTTGGCCGGATCATCCCGTACGATCACGAGATCATCCAGGATGATATGTATATTTATGACGGCCAGGACGATTGGTCAAAAAGGCGATCTGATCGTCTAGGATGATTAGACACTGACGATCATTCCGAGGAGTCAGACCGGATGATCGTTGACGAAAAGTATCATCCAGGATGATTAGGTGGATCGTCCAGGACGATATACAATAAATATGTCGAACGGGCCAAATTCGAATGGTCCAGTTGCTGACACGTAGATCGTCAAGGATGATTAGGTGGATCATCCAGGACGATGGTCAATAATTGGTGCAATCTCAGCCGTTTGATCATATCAGGAGGATATGGAGCATATCGTCCAGGATGATGTAAGGATCGTCCAAGACAATCACCAATAATTGGTGTTCCTTAGCCATATGATCATATTGGAGACGATTTTGAATTGATCGTCTAGTACGATATTTGGATTGTCCAGGACGAAGAAGATCGTCCAGGACGATGTGAAGAAAATAGAAAAAAGATGGAGGATGGAGATGAACGATCAGGATCAAAAAAATATAACCATTAAAAAGAAAAACAAAACCAAAGGAAATAAAACATGAAACGATAACACAAAAGCAATAATTTTTTTGATCAAGCTGCTCCAGCAAATCAGAATTTTTCCTTGATTTAGATCTAAAAACCAATAAGAACACGATTGACAGTGCTGAAATCTAGAAAAAGTTGAAAAAATCGACTTTCGTAACTCCCACCTCGGGCACCTTATAGATGCAAATCTCTTTCAAAACAAAAATCCAATTCAGAAGAAAAGAAATCATATTCGAAAAGAGATCCTTTCAAGCCTTGTTCTAGAAAAATATTTGATATAATAGTGTTACAAAGTAAAAAATTAGAAATCAGGATTTTTAAACTCAATCTTTTGAAAATATTAAGTGGCGCACGGATTTTTCTAAGACATTTAACGATCTAAAAGGGAAGAAAGCTTGGTTTGGGCTCATTTTGTGCTTCTTTTTCAATTTGTTTGACGCTTTGCGCATCTTTTGATTTTTGATACACTTTGTGTATCTTTTAGTTTGGCGACATTTCACATCTTTTCAACTTTGGGCTCATTTTGTACCTCTTTTTTAATTTATTTGGCATACTGTGCATCTTTTGTAAGCTTTCTCCCTCTCAAAATCATTAAAGGATCTCAGTTGCAAAATTACCTTCCAGATATAGGAGATGCTCTCCACAATAAGAAAGAGTAATTCACAAAATAAAAGCCAGACGTCATATGATAAGTGCAATCACTTGGTTTAGAAAATCAAAATAATGACTCAAGACTTTGAAAATACTATTGATATGAGGTAGATTACTGTAGGAAGATAAAATAAATCTCTATTTCAAAAATTAAAATTTTAATTTTGAAGAGGATATGTATCCAAAAGAAACACTACACCAGCAAAAAAGTTAAAGGAAGAGAAACAATCATCAATGTTTCTTCCCTTTAACAGATCTAGTGGAATCAATCACTGCTTACCAGCTTACAAATAAAAATAAGGTAAAACTCTCAGTCAGAAATCCAGTTTATTAGAAGTAGCGAGCAGTGATCGGATTTTGAAAAGTATAAAATAGTAAATAAAAGAGATGAACCAGTAAATAAAACAGGTAAAAACTAAATCATATCAAAATAAATACTCAAATCAAACTGACACTAAGGCTAAAATAAAAAGCAGAAGAATAAAATAACAGAAAGAAAGTGATCAACACAAAAGCTAACTAACAAAAATAGAATAAAAATTAGAGAAGTCAGAAATCAGCAATTATCAGAATCAAGCATTTATATCAATCACTCCTAATCTGGTCCTCAAAATGCTGAATAAGTCAAAGGCCAGTGGTTTCGTGAATATGTCAGCCAGTTGATTTTCAGTTGCTACATGATGTAGCTCAATGTCCCCTTTTGTAATATGGTCCCTAGTGAAGTGATGCCTTATATCAATGTGTTTGGTTCTAGAATATTAGATTGGATTCTTAGAAATGCATATGGCACTAGTATTATCACACATAATAGAATTGTGCCCACAGGTAATCCTAAATCCAAGACTTGTTGCTTCAATTAAAGAACTTGGGCCATACAACTCCCTAAGGCAATGTACTCAGCTTCAGCAGTGGAAAGTGCAACTGAGTTCTTTTTTCTATTGGACCAGGAGACTAAAGACTGTCCTATGAATTGACAAGTTCCAGAAGTACTTTTTCTATCCACCCTACACCCTGCAAAGTTAGAATCAGAATATCCAATAATCTCAAAAGAGGTGATGTGCCTAGGCTACCAGATTCCTAGGTGTGGGGTCCCTAAAAGATATCTAAGAATTCTCTTAACAGCAGTCAGGTGGGACTCTTTAGGATCCACCTGAAACCTAGCACAAAGACAGACACTAAACATAATATCAGGTCGGCTAGCAGTCAGGTAAAGCAGTGATCCAATTATACCTCTATACTTCTTCTGATCAATAGATTTTCCACTTAAATCCTTATCTAACTGAACAGAGGAGCTCATGGGAGTGTTGATTGGCTTGGCTTTGTCCATTTCATATTTCTTCAAAATGTCCTTAGTGTATTTATATTGATTGAGAAAGGTTCCATCATCCAATTGCCTTATGCTAAACCCCAAAAAGTAGGATAATTCTCCTATAATACTCATCTCAAACTCCTTACTCATTATTTAAGAAAACTCATCACATAAATATTTATCAGAAGATCTAAAGATTATATTATCAACATATATCTGGACAATGAGTAAGTCATCCCCTATTCTCCTCAGAAAAAGGGTGGTGTCTACACTCCCCTTATCAAACTCTCTTTCTAACAGAAATGTGCTAAGCCTCTCATACCAAGCTCTAGGTGCCTGTTTCAATTCATATAAGGCCTTTTTTAATTTGTAAATATGATTTGGATATTGGGAACTCTCAAAGCTTGGGGGTTGTTCTATAAAAATATCCTCTTTTATTACCCCATTTAAAAAGGCACTCTTGACATCCATTTGAAACAGCTTGAATCCCTTATAACAGGCAAAGGCTAGTAGCACTCTAATGGCTTCCTATCTAGCTACAGGGGCAAAGGTCTCCTCAAAATCAATCCCTTCAATCTGATTATACCCCTTAGCCACTAATCTTGCCTTATTCCTAACCACCACACCAGAATCATTCATCTTATTCTTAAAGACCCACTTGGTTCTCACAATACTTTAATTTCTAGGTCTTTCTACTAACTCCCAAACATCATTCCTTACAAATTGATTCAATTCTTCTTGCATAACTAAGATCCAAAACTCATCCGAAAGGGCTTGATTGATGTTGGTGGGTTCAGTCAATGAGATAAAGGCAGAGTGGTTTACTTCCTTCCTAAGTCCATGCCTAGTCCTAACACCTTCAGAAGGGTCTCCTAAGATCAGTTCTTTAGGATGACTCGAAGAATATCTCCAATCTCTAGGCAGTGTGGTTTGAGGTTTTACCCTCTCCTCCAGATTTGCATTTCCAATCCCTTAGGTAATCTCCTCTACCCCTTCTTCTTCCTCAACTTTAGTCACCTTAGGATCAAATTCATCAAACACCACATGAGTTATCTCTTCCATCACCAAAGTCCTCTTATTGAACACCCTAAAGGATTTCCCCACACTAGAATAGCCTAAGAATACACCTTCATCAGATTTGGGGTCAAATTTTTCTAAGGATAATTTCCTGTTGTTTAGAATGAAAACCTTACAACCAAAGATATGGAGGTGGGACAGGTTTGGAGTTCTACCCTTAATGATCTCATAAGGTGTCTTGTTCAGTTTTGATCTCACATTCACCATATTCAGTACATAATAGGCAGTGTTCACTGCTTCAGCCCAAAAGTATTTTGGAAGTGAATACTCAGCAAACATGGCTCTAGCGGCTTCCACTAAGGTCCTGTTCTTCCTTTCAGCTACCCCATTCTGCTGAGGGGTCCTAGGAGCTGAAAAATTGTGACTAATCCCTTGCTCCTCACAGAAACTTCCAAACTTCACATTTTTCAAACTCTCCACCATGATCACTATGAATAGTCAAGATCTCACAACCTAACTTTCTCCGAATCCAAGTGGAGAAGGACTTAAACTCATCAAATGACTCAGATTTGTGTGACAAAAATTTAATCCAAGTGAACCTCGAGTAGTCATATACAATCACAAACCCATAGACTCTCCCCCATAAGCTGGCAGTGCTAATGGGTCCAAAGAGATCCATGTGAAGGACTTCTAAAGGTCTAGAGGTTCTAATATCCTTAACAGAGTGAAATGAGGACTGGACTTGCTTACCTAACTGACAGGCATCACACAGGTGGTCCTTAGTGAACTTAAGCTTGGGCACACCTCTAACTAAGTCCTTTTAGGTGACTCTCCTAAGGGTTTTCGTACTGGCATGACACAATCTCCTACGCCACAACCAAGACTCATCAGCAGCAGTTTTTAAGCAAATTGAATTTTCAGCTTTAATGCAACTTACATCCAGCTTGTAGACATTGTTGATCCTTTGTCCCTGCAAAACAACTTTATCATTTAAGCTTAAAATGCAGCAAGTGGGAAGAAATTTGATGCTGTATCCTTTATCACAAAGTTGACTGATGCTCAACAAGTTGTGTTTCAGTCCATCTACAAGTAAAATATTGTCAATCATAAAATTATTTGAATCACCAATTATACCTGAGCCTACCACACTCCTGGTGGTGTTATCTCCAAGTGTAACCTTGCCTCCAGCTCTAGCCTCCAGCGAAATGAACTGTTTTGCATCTCCAGTCATGTGTCTTGAACATCCGCTATCTAGGTACCACATGCTCTCACGAGGTCTTGTATGAGAGCACACCTACAAAATCATCAAATATCAGTTTTAAGAACCCAAACAGGTTTTGGTTCCTTCTTATGAAAAGAAGAATGCAATGCATGTGTGCTGTGCTGTGAAACAGGCAATTTGGGCCTCCACACCCACTGTGTACTACGGTGAACAGTGCATGTGTGGGAGATGTGTCCTAGCATGCCACATGAATAACATCTAACACCAGGAAAAGGATTAACTAAACGTCATGAGTGATAGTGCCCCTTCCTAGATGTGTATGAAACATGCTTTGATGAATTTGCAACAGATTGTTTAAAAGGTGGCGGTGCGTAAAACTCTTCAAAAGTAGGTGGTTTTTTATTCTTCTCAAAGGCAACAATTTTCACTCTTAAAAATTTATTTTCTTGTTAAGACTAGCAATTTTAAAAGTCCTTGCACTTTCATTACTTTCTAGGTCACATGCCATATCATTCAATTTCTTAAAAGCAGCTTCTAATTCAATATGCGATATTTTTAATGCATCATGCTGAACAATTAAATCAGAATGCTTTTTATTCAGTTCATCAAATTCATCAAGTAAAGACATGTGATTGCTATCAACGGTGGAATGATCCTTAATCAAAACATCATGCTCTTTTTGCAAAGTCAAATAATCCAGTTTCAAGCTAGCATAGGTTTTCTTAAGCTTCCTATATGATACATGCATTTTTTCAGATACTTCAAGTAATTGATCGTAAGTAAGCTCACATACCTCTTCCTGATCAGACTGACCAGGATGTTCATCAGCCATTAGACACAAATTTGTTTCCTCCTCTTCAGCTTCAGTCTCAGAGGAGTCAGATGCAGAATCTGCCCAGAAAGCCTTCTGAATCCGCTTCTTATCCTTTTTGAATTTGTGTTTCTCCTCACCCTTCTCCTTGCTTGGATGAGCTTTAAGTGTAGGACAATCAGCCTTAATGTGTCCAGGCTTCCTACATTCAAAACAGACAGTATTAGATGAACTCTTAAAATATTTGGTAGACTTACCCTTATTCCACTTCTGAAAGTTTTTATTTTTCTTCCTTAGAAAGCTTTTGAATTGCCTTGTGATCAAGGCCATGTCATCGCTATCAGACCCGGAAGAGCAAAAATCACTATCGTTGGCCTTCAGTGCCACTGTTTTCTCCTTCTTCTTCTCACCTGCATCAAGCTGTCTTTGGTTCACCCCTTAATCGTAAGCAATGAGTGATCCAAGTAAGCTATCAATAAAGTAAGTATTCAAATCTTTAGATTCAGTGATTGCAATTATCTTAGCATCATATGAAGAAGGCAAACATCTAAGTATTTTGTTCACTCTTTCGTAGTTTGTAAGTTCTCTACCTAAGGCATGCAAAGAAGTGACAATTTGAGTGAATCTCGTATACATTTTAGAAATGATTTCAGTAGGTTTCATGTGAAACAGTTCATAGTCATGAAGTAAAATATTTAACCTTAACTATTTGACTTCAGTTGTACCCTCATAAGTGATGCACAATTTATCCCAAATCTCTTTACCAGTCATACAAGTAGAGACACGTATATAATCTTCAGATTTTAAAGCACAGAAAAAATAATTCAAACATTTGGCATTCAATTGTGCTAAGTCATGATCATCAAAAGTCCAATCAGTGAAAGGTAGTTCAATTTTAACTTTGTTAACCATCCTAAAAGGTGGTTCGTATCCATCCTTAACTAGCATCCACATGCGATAATCAATTAATTGTAGAAAAGTGGACATGCGAGTTTTCCAAAAATCAAAAGGTATATTATCAAACAATGGCGGTCATGTGATTGAATAACCTTCAATAGTATTATGATTACCAAAGTTAGCCATTGATCAAATTCAAAAGTTTTTAAACTTAAATTTTGAATCCCGCTCTGATACCACTTAAAAGTTTGATAGGGATGTTATGCCCTGATGAACTAGTCCCGAGGCTAACCAAGAGGGGGGGGGGGTGAATTGGTTATTTAAAAATTTGAGAGCAACAGTGAAAATAATTTCTATAATATACAGCAAAAATAAGTAAATACTCAAACGAAAAGATTAAACACAAATTTCACCCAAGTATATAATCACAAAAAACTAAAGTACAGAAAGTAATTAGAAAGAACACACCAGATTTTTATAGTGGTTCGGTCAACTTGACCTACGTCCACTCCCCGGAGCCTCCCCTCCGGGTATTGCACTAAACCAAAGTGTCTCTCCTTTTCCTCCCACAGTAAGGTGGAGAAGCCTGTACAAAAACTCCTTTTCACCGATATGGTGAGGTAGAGAACCTAACCTCCTTTTGCTTCCTCCTGAAGTAGGTAGAGAACCTGAACTCATTTTGTTTCCTCCTGAAGCGGACAGAGAACCCCGGATCTTCTTGCTGACGATCCTCTCACAAAGAACACCAACACGACGTAAGACGATGAGCGGAGAAGACGACTCTGATCCTTGCTTGGAGCAACTTTCGTGAACCCTCACGAACTCTCCCTCACAAGATCCTCTCTCTCCCCCAAACTCTCTCTCTAGGGTTTCTCTGGAAAGGAAAGTGGCAAAAGATCTTTCTTGTTGGAAGAAAAAAATATCTTTTATAGGAGTGCTCAAAATTTGCCCTAAATCTCAATTGGTCAGGCTAGATCATCCAGGACGATCTATATATCATCCTGTACGATCAGTTCAAAATTAGCTGTTTCAGCCTAGATGATCTGGCTCTTTTGGACGATCAGTGGAAAAAGTTATTCTGATCGTCCCGTATGATTCTGTGATCGTCCGAGACGATTAGTGTAAATTCAGGAATATCGTCCAGAAGACAATTCAGGTCGTCCAGAGAAAATTGTGCTGGATGACCAAAAAATAACTTGATCGTCCAGGACAATATGCGTATCGTCCTGTACGATTAGTTCAAAAAGTGCTAAAATCATCCCGAGCACAGTTCGGGACGTACAACTGAAACACACTAGATAAACATGATCGTCTAGGACGATCCTGCGATCGTCTAGGACAATATGATCGTATCAATCAAATATTAATTGCTTTCTTTAATTACCAGATTAATTTAGGCATGATTATACTGGATCGTCCAGGATGATACTCGTATCGTCCGGGATGATCAGACCAAATATCTTAAAATAAAAACTTACCTAACTTGATCTGGTGGCTGAGAATTTTTTATTTGAGCCTATCATCTCGGACGATGTTGGGATCATCCAGGATGATCTGCTTAATCAGACACACTTAACTTGGTCGCCCTAATCAGGGTTTCTATTTTTACATGATCGTCCAGGATGATGTGATTATCGTCCAGGACGATCTGAACAAAAACTTGAAGAGAAACTCTAATTCACTCAAGCTCTCCCCTTGAGTGTGTGTGTGCAAGGTTACTTAGCTAGGGGATCAGTTACATTACAATTGACTCAAGAAAAAAAAAATATTACACTTAGACATACTTGGACCCGATCTTGAGTTAGCTTGAGTTTCTCGTGATCTTTTGTGCCTGAAACGGGTTAGCCAAGCAAAACACAATAGAAATATATTTGTCATCATCAAAACCAGATTTGCAACACTTTTCTCTTTCGTGTTAGGCACCTCCCCGACTGCGGGTTTTGGCAGACCACCTTACCTATTAGGGTGCAATTCTATCCAAGGGGATGTTGTGCAATCCCTAGGATAAAATCTATTTTTAAGCCTAATTTTTAAAACTGCTTCATTTTGATTTAAGCATTTAATCGAGTCAACTAGCATGCATCGCATTAGTAACAAATTAAATTTGAGTCTAATTCTTAATTGCATTTTATTTAGACATCTCACCCAACATATGTAAAGGGGTTAATTAGGAATCTGCTCAAGATGTCGACCCCAATTTTTTAAGACTAATCTTAAATAATATCCCTAACCACTATTTCATAAAAGACCGGACAACATGGTTTTGAAGAGCTTAGGCGGTTTAGCTAGCTCCCCAATCCAGGCCGGGATAAGTCCAGGACTGCATTGCATTAGCTAGGATCCGGGTCACTGATTTTCAGTACCCAATTTTAGACTTAGGATCTCAGGCAGATTTTTAATCCTAAGACCTCAACTTCCGGGAATCTAATTCCCACTTTCTAATAAAATTGATTACTCAAACATTAAATTTCTTTCAATCTAATTCAAGCCCAACACTTAGGATAGTTTGTGGTGTTTCTGAAGTAATTTAGAATCTTAAAACACCTCTTACTCTTCTTCCTTCGACTTCAGAAATAAATGTTCAACCTTGAACCAATCCCTGTTGAATTTCCAGTCCCTACTTCCCTTGATATTAAGCTTTGAATTCTTAAATAAAATTCGTATCGCTATTTTAATCGAGAGTATTCATAGGAAATTTTCTAGTTTCCCTACGATGTAATTAACTATGAGGGCTTGCGCTCGTAGGAGATTTAGAAACCCAGACCAGATTTCAAAAATCAAGTTTTCAAAACATTCATTAATTTTCTTTGGGAAAATCAACGATCATTATCGTCATTTTCAAATGATCGATAATAGGCAATACCCTCTTCCCTCGAGAAGATATATGGTACTGTTATCATAACTTTGATTATGAAATTAATGATCTATATCTAGATTATTATAATTAAATATTAGATTAAACATCATTCTGATTCTTCAGGATCATATGTTGTTTCTCCTTGAGTTTGACTACGATAATCATGATAAATCAAGTTTTGAAATGTAAACCTATTAAAGAATGATATGTTCACCTTTCGAGGTGATATATCATTCATAATAAGCGTTTGATCTCAAATATTAAAATTCCAGAAATTAAATATTTTCCAAAGAAAATTAAATATTTTCAAAACTATAAACTTAAGTACTTTTTCAATCAAACACCGATCTGGTAAGAGAATTGAAGTAAAACTTTTGCATTCGTGTGTTCTACATTTGTCTATGAGTGTTCCATATGTATGAGTGTGTTTGAATCTATCAGAAGTGAGTCTCAGGCGTCTGTGTGTATGCATGTAAAATCTAAAAAAATTTCTCTAGAAGTGCTGCGGATCTAGGTAGGAAGCACTACCGCATTGATCTATCTAATATATTTTTAGAAAATGAACTAATGCTGGGGTGCTGAGGTTGGGCGCTACGGTGCTGCAGGGTTGAGCACTACGATGCAAGGTCATAATTTTATAAAATATCTAAAACTATTTTCATTTCATTTATTAAAATTTTAAATCCCCCTTCTTTAGCTATTTAGAGAGAGAGAATCTTGTGAGAGAAAGTATTATTTTAGTTCCTTCGATTTATTATTCATTGTTGGACTAGTTCAGGAAATTATTCGGATTAAGGTACGTTATATTCTTCATGTCTCAGTTTTTAAAAATATAAAAAATTTAGTATTTTCCTAATTAAATTTATAAATTTGTATTGAAAAAAATATGAATAACTTGGTACACATAAAACTTTCACCATGTAACTTTCAATATGTTATAGATATAATAATTATGGATATTTGGATATTTTCCTAGAAAATTTCTACCAAGCTAATTAAAAATGTATTATTGTATTTAATTAGAAAATAATTTTGATCTCAACAAATAAGCAGTAGTATAATTAAAGCATCAAAATAGTATTATAAAAAATCCTTGGTAATCTAGTGACATTGTAAAATTTTGAGTTTCTACGAGTATTTAATTATGTAGCCTATCGATAAAAATTTCTATGATATTCTGAAATAAGTTTAATTACATTTTTTATTGCAAATGCAATGAATTATATGGTTATCTGCTTCAAATGTTTTATTCTGAGGAGTTCTTATGTGGGTGTGGATATCTGATATGTAGTAAAAGTTATGTTTTAGAAGTTCTATTCTGGTGCTAAATGTATATTCCGGAAGTTCTATTTTGGTGTTAAATGCATATTCTGGAAGTTCTATTTTGATACTAAATGTACATTTAGATGTTCTGTTCTTGTGCTTAATGCATATTCTGATGATAAATGAATATTTTGGTGCCAAATGCATAGAAGGTATAAGGGTCTCTTTTTGATGGGAGGTATAAGGGCCTGAGAAAAATCTATCATTTTTTATTTTGATATATGAAGTACTTATTTATTACTTTCATGTAATATCATTTCAATTTCTAATAACTGCAAGTATTATTTTATTTAGGATAATACATGATCATTTACTACTTTAAACCCAACTAAATGCTTAATTAAAGAAAGTTATTTAGAAAGTTAAATTGGTGGGAGTGACCTGCTAAGTTGTATTAGTTCAAACTTATTCTGCATTCTATTTCAGGTCAGGAAAAGGGGAAAGAGCCCATTGAGTATTTGAGTAATCAAAATTTGATCTCTCTGTGTCTATATAGTTTTATTTTTTATTTTTTATTCAATCATGGCTATCTATTTAATTATTATATTTTAATTTATAGCCATATAATGTGGCGTAAATGTTGTATATATATATATAGATGATGAATGAAAAGAAATGAAACTTATGAATGAGTTTATTTTCTATTTATTAAGGTTACCTAGACGTTCTGTGGTATATTTAAATTAAATGAAATTTGAAAAGTTTTCTAAAACTTAGATATTGTGCTAGCCTTGTAACAACCCAAATTTTCTTAAAATGAATTTATTTGAAAAATGAAAATTCTGAATTGGAGCACTACGATACTATGCTTGTGAGCATAGCGATGTTGGGAAGTGCCGAGAAAGCGTCACTATGGCACTTTTCTCTCTACAAATTTTGAAATTAAATTAGGCGTAGCAGTGCTGAGGTTGTGTATGGTGCAGGGCTCTTTCACATACAGTGCTGGAAGTTAGACATCACGATTGGGTACTAAAATGATTATATATATATGTATATATATCTACCACCATCCCTCTCCTCTTCTCTTCATTTAGCTTGCCTAGGAAGAGAAAGAAAATAGAAAAAGAAGAGAAGGGAGAGAGGAGTAAAGAGAGTGGAGAGAGAGAACAGAGAGAAAGTCTTTTAAGGCTCTTTCACCCATCATTCCTATTATGAAAAGTGTTCTGATTATACTAAGTGACCTCAACTCTATATTTGTTTCAGTGATTCCGAGTTTAGTGTATTTTCTCTCTCCTAAAGTGATAAAAATATAATATCTCCCATTTTATCTAACTTTCATCATGTAAATTTTGGTATGTGGTATATAGCATTCTTATGAGCATTTTAAAATGTTAATACTATATTTTTACTAGGTATTTTGGCTTATATGACAATTTATTTGAAATGAGTAGGGAAAATACTAACTGTAAATGATCAAGTGCTAATATGCTAAAAATGTATATGAAATATATGATATGCACACAGTTACAATTTATTTTGCATGACATGCTTTTTAGGGCATAATATCTACATATGAGATGTGTGTGCATGTTACCTTGTATAGGATGGTGAGCCGATAGGCTTTTCTTAAAATAAAGAGGATGTTAGCTTGTAACTAATTGACTGAATCATGATGATGAGAAGAGAGTGATGACTCTTTATAGATGATAAAAATAAATATGACAGATGATAATTAATAGATAAGACACATGATTGATGAGATTGATTACTGATGACTGATGAAAAATTAATATATTGGCATGATTATTGAGACTAATGATTATGATCGATGTTAGGTATATGATGGTGCTTTGTGTTTTGCCCATCAATTATATATATAGACTAGAAAATTAAGAAATAGAATCAGAATTGATGGCAGGAGTAGTACTCTACACTAGTATTACTTGACTGATACTCTTCCCATCTATCATATCTAGGTCTTATGGATCCATCAAACAACCACTAAGAATATATAGCTGGATAAACTTGCATATGGAAACAAGCAGAAATAAATGCCTAGACATTACCTAAAACTATCTCACTTGACTACAAATAATTCCTTTAAGTCTACTTTATAATTAGTCCCCCAAAAATAAATATACTGGTATAAAAAAGGAGCTATCACAACCCAAACTTGATATGACCCATAGAGAGATATGTTATATCATGTTGAATGCAATAGGCCTGTAACACCCAGAATCTAAATAAAAAAAATTACATCACTCTAAACATTTCAAAATCAACAAAGCTAATACATTTTCTTTAAAAAGCAAAAAAACATAAATATATTTCTATTTATCAAATATTTAGAATTGATATAAGCCTAAAATGTATATATACAATAGAAAACACAACCAAAAATAGTACATCACTCTAAATAAATCATATTATAAAATAAAAAAAGACATCTAGATGCATAAACGAAAACTAAAGCTTGTATCCTAGGTCAACTTCACTCCCTAAGTTTCTTACCCTGACTTGAAAACATGCCAAAGCCACTTAATGAGCACAAAGCATGTCAAGTTGCCAATATCTACAACTGAAATTAACGTACAAATTGAATCATATCAAATGAAATATAAATGTTGTGACATATAAATCATGAATTCATGTGATATCATTTAATCAGTTAATCAATATCATATCATAGAAAAGTAAAGGGTTCCCATCATAGTGCTCCTACATTTTCATCATATACCTATCATTGATCATAATTATCAGTCTCAATAATTATGTCAATATATCAGTATATTATTAGTCATTTGTCATTAGTAATCAATCTCATCAATCATGTGTCATAACTATCATCTATTTATCTACCATTTATCATCTATAAAGAGTTTCCACTCTCTGCTATTCAGCATAATTCGATCAATTGGTTACAAGCTAACTTCCTTTTTTATTTTAAGGAAAGCCCATCAACTCACCCTCCTATACAGTGTAACATGCACACACATCTCATACTGATATTATGTCTCAAAATGCATGTCATGGTAAAGGAATAGTAATTATGTATATATATATCAAATATCTCATATCAGATTTAGCATATTAGCACCTGACCATTTATAGTTAGTATTTTCCCTACTCATTTCATATAAAATGTTCTATAATCCAAACCACCCAGTGAAAATCCAATATTAATAAGTTAAAATGCTTATAAGAATAGTATTTACCACATACCAAAATTTACATGGTGAAAGTTCACTAAAACACAAGATTTCACATTTAATCACTTTTAGGAAAGAACAAATACACTAAACTTGGAATCATTGAAAACAGATGTAGAGTAAAGAGCACTTACTATGATTAGAAGATTTTTTATAATAGAAATGATGGATGGAAAAGTCATGAAATACTTTCTCTCTTCTCTCCTCTCCTCTCTCCCTTCTCTTCTTCTTCTCTTTTCGTTCCCTTCCCCTACAAGCCAAATGTAGTGACAGGGAATGGGATGGTGACAAGGAAATCTATATTAAAATATGTAAAAATCATTTTAGTGTCTGGCGCTGTGATGCCCAACCTTTAGCACTGCAGCGTTACATGTGAAAGCGCCCTATGCCAAAGTGCCACCTCAACACCATTGCACCTAATTTATTTTTAAAAATTTTAGAGAGCTCAGCGCCACAATGGCGCTTTCCCATAGTTGTGCTCACAAGTGTAGATCTATAGTACTCTAGTTCAAATTTTTTATTTTTCAAATAAAACCATTTTAGGGAAATTTAGGTTGTTGCAATCTACCTACCTTGAAAAAATATCATCATCGATATTTTTATTATAGATTAACAAGAAGTAAAATAAAACTAGTCACCAATCAAGCATCAATCCAATCACCTATTTATTTATTAGTATATATACATATAATCAATCAAATATTATGTGATGATATGCATTTCAAACCTAAATGATAAAATTAAGCATAAATGTGTAGAATATAAAATTTATACTAGCAGAACTATCAGACACTTCTAATCTCTCTTATCAAGGTTGAGGTTCAGTTCCACTACCACTCATAATTGCTTGGCTAGTCTGATTAAAGCCTTATCCATATCCAAGTACCACACAATGCATCATTTTATGCCTAAAGGTACCACACCTCAAGTACTGCCCTATCACTCTATAATATTACCCTGCATGCCTTTTTTACACCAGATATATTATAGAATGCTTTAGTAAATGCTTTTATTATCTTCTTTTTACTACCTCACCTATTTTCTAACTAATGGACGTTTCTACTTAGAAAGTTTTTATTTAGACTAATTAGCCAATCATTCACTAATCATTTATGAAATTATATCAACAAATTTTAATACACCCTTAGATGTAATTGGAGCTGCTATTGTACCGTATTTAGTCAATTTTATTTCCTTTCAGATTCATCTTCGTGTGTCTGATTAGTTAAGCATATCTATAAGATACCGTACATATATCATCATACATTCAATATATATTAATGAATGTGTGAATGCAACTTAATATTCTTATACAGTGCCCTATTTCTATCCTACTTAAAAATAATCCTCCAGCTCTGATTATCATTCAATTCTTCTAACAACAATTTCTTTGATACCATTTTATAATTCCCTAGAATCAAACTTGGAAGGATTGCATCACTCTAAAATTTTCAACATCAACTAGAGCTGATACAATTTCTTTAAATAATGGAAACATAAATATATTTTTATTTATTGAATATTTATAATTAATACAAGCCCTAAAATGCATATATATAATAGCCATGATATTCAACCAAAAATACTACATCACTATAAATACATCATGACTACAAAATAAAAAAAGATTATGATGAGAGCATTGCATGTTATTTTTCATCTTTATAATTATGTGAGTTTTTGATGATTACAAAATCTTATTGTTTACCTATCGTTTCTCCTAACATATATATTGGAAAGTTTGTTTCTTTGTGTACTAACATATTTTTCAGGAAAATCATACTCCAAACAGCTAAAGACTTTAAGACAAATTAGATTAAGGTTTTTTGTAAGTGAAGTCTATAAGTTTTACTTCTATTGAGTCTGAGAGAGTGTGATTGTAAGTTGGATAACTATACACACACACACTGGGGAATGTGATAAAATTTTTTTTAAACTAATCGTACTGTATGATTTAAAATTGTACTGGATGATTTGTCTTATATGTCCCTCCAAAGCGAAGTTGATTGGCGCCCAAATGAAAAATTTTCTAAGTACAGTTCATACTGTACGAAATGGGGTCGTCCCGGACGCTCATCAGAGTATGAAATTAGCTTCATTTAAACCATCCCATATGATCCATGAAATCTTTTGAACTGATCGTACAGTACGAAGTCAGTTCATCCTGGATGCTGATCAGTGTATGAAATCATGTCCGTCCAGATCGTACTGTACGAAATACCAAAATTTGAACTGATTATCCTGTATGAACATGGTTCGTACAGACGCTGATCAGAGTATAAAATAGTGTTTGTACACTATCGTATAGATGAAGAGGAAGTTATTGTGAAAATTTGAACTGATCGTCCCGTACGAACATGGTTCGTATAGACACCGATCAGAGTACGAAATAGGGTTCGTACACGATCGTACAGACGAAGAGGAAGTTATTGTGAAAATTTTTGAATTGTTCGTATATACAAAGATCGATTGTACTGTACGATCTAAGTCCGTCAAACTTGCAATTTTCAGTTTTTGGATGGTTTTTTCTTGTCTTTGAATATAATGGTCCAAAAAATTGACTGTTGATGTCTTCCATGAATTTGTCTTGATTGGGCTTGAGGAGTGTGTTTGGGAGAGTGAAGAGTGAGATATCTTGTGTAAGGAAATTGTGAGGGGATTCACAAAGTTGTCTAACTGTGAGGATCTCCTTCTAGTTCTTCAAAGTTCTTCCCAACTTCCTTAGAAAGCTCTTGGAAGAGAATTGTCGAAGGAGGCTCGGTACTCTGTCGTCACCAAGGAGGGCGAGAAAGGACTTGTGGTACTCTGCCATCAGTAGGAGGGTGAGAAAGGATGTGGGGTTCTCTGCCTTCACCAGGAGGGTGAAAAAGGATGATGGTTCTCTGCCGCACTGGGTTGGTGGAAGAGAGTTTATAAAGGCTTCTCTGCCTTGCTATGGGAGTTAAAGGAGAGTCACTTGAGTATAGTGCAATACCTGGAGAAGGAGCAAATCTAGTTTTTTTTGTCTTTGTTTTACTTTTTACAATTTTTATTTTCTATTTTGTACTTTATTTTTATGGTTGACAAAAGGAAAATATTCAGAACAGATCATGCTGTACGAAGTGGATCATACTGTAAGATTTACATAAATTTTTAGTGAAAGTTTTTCAAAGACATCGAAGAGAATCTTAAAAGTACCAATTCACCTCCCCTCTTAGTTAGCCTAGGGACATAATCAATAGGTCTAACAACCTATTAGCACTTTCAAGTGGTATCAGAGCCTATTTCAAAAATTTCTTTTTAATTACTTTTTGAAATTCGATCATGGCTAATCTTGGAAACCGAAACACACCTAAGGGTTATTCGATCACTAGACCTCCACCTTTTGATAATATCCCATTTGATTGTTAAAAAACTTACATGTCTATATTTCTGCAATCTCTTGACTATCGCATGTGGATTTTAGTGTAAGAAGGGTACACGAAACCTACTAGACTTGTAGAAAGAATTAGAATTCAAACACCTTTTGCTGTTTGGACTGTAGAAGAATGTGAATTAGCTCAATTGAATGCTAAGTGTTTGAATAGTGCATTGAAATCGAAAGACTACATGCGTGTTTCTACTTATAAATTTGGAAAAGAGATTTGGGAAAGGCTTTACATCACATATAAAGGAACCAATGAAGTGAAATAATCTAGATTGAGCATTTTACTGTATGACTATGAACTTTTTTGCATGAAACTGAATGAGTCAATCTCTGACATGTATACTCATTTTACACAGATAGTAACTTCATTGCATGCTTTAGATAGGGAACTAATCAATTATGAAAAAGTGAATAAAATATTACATTGTTTGCCTACCTCTTATGATGTAAAGATTACTGCATAATGGAGTCAAAAGATTTAAATGTTTACTCTATTGACAATCTGCTTGGATCACTGATTGCTTACGAGTAAGGAGTGACTCAAAGACAGATTGATGTAGGTGATAGAAGAAAAGAAAAGAATATTGCACTAAAAATGGAAGACTCTGAGAGTGATCAGTCCCAGCCTGAGGATGAAGAGGATATTGCCTTAATGACAAGGTAGTTCAAGAGTTTCCTAAAGAGGAGCAGAGGAGACGTCAGCAGTGGAACAAAGGTAAGTTCTATAAAAATGTTAAGGCTTCTAATGATGTTATTTGCTATGAGTGCAGGAAGTCAGGACACATAAAGACTGATTGCCCCAATCTCAAGGCCAATCCTAGCAAAGAGAAAGCCGAGGAGAAACCAAAGGATAGAAGGGGTAAAAAGAGACTACAACAAGCATTTTGGGCAGACTCAGCTTCAGATTTCTCAAAAATAGCACCTGAAGATGAAGTCACAAATTTATGCTTGATGGCTGATAATCATGATCATTCGGATCAAGAGGAGGTATGTGACTTGAGTTATGATGAATTATTTGAAGTTTCTGAATTCATTCATTCTGCATATAGGAAACAAAAAAACTGCATACCAAACTGAATTTGGATTACTTAGAATTACAAAAAGAGTTGAAACCCTTAGGAAAGACCATGCATTAATTGATAGCAATCACATGACCTTGTTGGATGAGTTTGATGATTTAAATAAATAGCATGAAATTTTAAAATCATCACATACTGAACTTGAAAGTAATTTTAAAACTTTCATGGATGAATCAGATAGTAGAGAGCATAATTTAAAGATTGATAATTTAATTCTAAAAAGTGCTAATGCATATCTTGAAGTTAAGTTGAAAGCACTTGAAGAAAATAGGAATCCACCCAAACTTGAAGATTTTCACAAATCTTACCATAAGTCCACTAGTTCAAAATATAAGAGAAAATCATATAAGGCATATTGATTGATAAATCCTTTTCCTGGAGTAAAGTGTTTCTCTTGTGGTATGATTGGACATATTTTTCACACCTATACTATTCATCGTAGAACATATTTAGTATGGAGATATAAGATACATATAACATAGTATATCACACATGCATGTGGTTTAAAATTGCCAAGAGGTGAACCCAAACTTATTTGGGTTCCCAAGTCTAATGTTTGATGATTTTGTAGGAAAGCTCTCATACAAGACCTCGTGAGAGCTTTTGGTACCTGGACAACGGCTATTCAAAGCATATAACTGGAGATGCAAATCAATTTATAACATTGAAAGCTAGGAATGGAGGCAAGGTTACACTTGGAGACAATACCACCAAGAGAGTGGTAGGTACAGGTATGATTGAAAACTCTAAAAATTTTGTGATTGAAAATATTCTGTTAGTAGAAGGCTTAAAACATAATCTGTTGAGCATAAGTTAACTGTGCGATAAAGGTTATTATATAAAATTCTTTCCTACTAGCTGTGTTATTAGTCAAAATAGAATTATTGTGTTGAATGATGATAGAGTAAATAATATTTACATGTTAGATTTGAATTTTGTAAAATCTTTTACTTATTTTTATTTAAAAACTATATCTGATGAGTCATGGTTATGGCATAGAAGACTTTGTCATGCCAGCATGAGAAATCTTAGGAAAATCACACAAAAAAAGTTAGTTAGAGGTATACCCAAATTAGACTTTATAAATGATCACTTATGTGATACATGTCAACTAAAAAAATAAGTCAAATCTTCTTTCAATTCAATCAAGAAAGTTAGAACTAGCAAGCCCTTAGAAATGTTTCACATGGATCTCTTTGGACCTGTTAGTACCTTAAGTCTAAGAGGAAAAAGGTTTGGGTATGTAATTGTGGATAATTATTCAAGATTCATGTGGATTAGATTTTTGTATCATAAGAGTGAATCATTTGAGGAGTTTAGAGACTTTGCCACTTGGATTCAGAGAAAAGTAGGGTTTGAAATTGTTACTATCCAAAGTGATCATGGGGGAGAATTTGAAAATAAATTATTTAATGATTTTTATAAATCCCATAGAATAGATCATAACTTCTTAGCTTCTAGGACACCTCAGAAGAATGGAGTAGTTGAGAGAATGAATAGGACATTAATTGAAGCTACTAGAGCCATGCTAGCAGAATATTCACTCCCAAGGTATTTTTGGGCTAAGTAATTAGTACCGCATGTTATGTGTTGAATAGGATAAATATTAGATTAAAATTAAATAAGACACCCTATGAACTTCTTAAAGGTAGAATTCCTAACCTCTCACATCTGCATATTTTTAGATGTAAAGTATTTATACATAATAATGAAAAAACTCTCTTAGAAAATTTTGATCCTAAATCTGATGAAGGAATTTTTCTAGGATATTCAAGTGTTAGAAAATCCTATAGAGTTTTTAATAGAAGGATATTGGTAGTTGAGGAGACCACTCAAGTTATTTTTGATGAATCTGATAATAATGGAGGATCTAGGTTGGATGAAGATGAAGTTGAGAAATAATTCAAGGACTTGAAAATGAAAAAGTTAAAGAATAGGTTGAAAATGAGAAAGAAAACCAATTGCTTAAGGAATGGAAATTTATTAAAAGTTATCCTAAAGAGTTGATTTTAGGAGACCCAAGTGAAGGAGTTAGGACTAGGCATGGTTTGAGGAAAGAAGTCAATCACTCGGCCTTTATTTCAATGATTGAACCCACTAATATAAATCAAGCACTTTTAGATGAATTTTGGATTTTGGCCATGCAAGAAGAATTGAATCAATTTATAAGAAATGATGTTTGGGAGTTAATTGAAAGGCCAAAAGATCAAAATATAGTTGGGGCTAAGTGTGTGTTAAAAAATAAAATGAATGATTCGGGGGTTGTGATTAGAAATAAGACTAGATTGGTAGATAAGGGGTATAATCAAATAGAAGGGATTGATTTTGAGGAGACATTTGCCCCTGTAGCAAGACTTGAAGCAATTAGGGTTTTGTTAGCCTTTGCCTATTTTAAAGGTTTTAAATTGTATCAAATGGATGTTAAAAGTGTCTTTTTGAATGGGGTGATAGAAGAGAATGTTTATGTTGAGCAACCACTAGGTTTTAAAAATTCTAAATTTCCTAATCATATTTTCAAATTGAAAAGGCATTATATGGACTAAAATTGACACCTAGGGCATGGTATGAGAGGTTAAACACTTTTTTATTAAGAGGATCATTTGTTAAAGGAAGTGTGGACACCACTCTCTTTTTGAAAAGAATAAAAAAAGAGATACTCATTATTTATATATATGTGGATGTTATCATTTTTGGATTAACTGATAAAAATTTATGTGATAAATTTTCAAAAATAATGAGTAGTGAATTTGAGATGAGTTTAATGGGAGACTTGAGTTATTTCCTTGGTTTTAGCATAAAATAAAATGAGGAAGAAACTTTTCTTAGTCAGTCTAAGTATGTTAAGGACATCCTCAAAAAGTATGAAATGGATAATGCTAAACTAGTGACTATACCCATGAGTTCGTCAGTACAGTTAGATAAGGACCATAAGAGAAAATCTATTGATCAAAAGAAGTTTAGAGGAATAATTAGATCATTGCTTTACTTGACAGCAAGCCGACCAGACATTATATTTAGTGTTTGCTTATGTGCTAGATTTCAATCTAATCCAAAGGAATCACATTTGACAACAGTGAAAATAATATTGAGATATCTTTTGGGAACTCAAAACTTAGGGATTTGGTATCCTAAGCACAGCTCTTCATTTGAAATAATTGAATATTCAGATTCAGATTTTATAGGCTGTAGGGTTGATTGAAAAAGTACATCTAGAACTTATCAATTCATTAAAAATTCTTTAGTATCTTGGTCCAGTAGGAAACAAAATTCAATAGCACTTTCTGCAACTGAAGTAGAATATATTGCCTTAGGTAGTTGTGTGGCACAGGTGCTTTAGTTGAAACAACAATTAGTTGACTTAGGATTTTTTATTGGCATAATTTCAATCTTTTGTGATAACACTAGTGCCATATGCATCTCAAAGAATTCTATTCAATACTCTAGAACCAAGCATATTGATGTAAGGCATCATTTTATAAGAGATCATATAATAAGAGGTGTAATTGAATTACATCATGTCACTACTAAAGATCAACTTGCAGACATTTTCACAAAACCACTAACTTTTGACACTTTTAGCATGTTAAGGATAAGCTAGGTGTGATTGATCTTAATGCATGATTGAAAATTCTGCAAATTTGTTTTGTATGTGATTATGGGTTTGTTTATGTCAAGTGTGTATAGTATATGTTGTAAGTTTTTGTTTTGTTGTATTTTTAATTGTTTGTAGCTGCTTTATTTGTTATTATTTGTATTTTAATATAAAAAGGGGGGTTTTATTATATAATTTTTTTTGTGTTGAATAGTTTTGAGTTTTTCCATGAATTGGTTTTTTGGTTATTCAATTCGTACTATATGAAATTTTTTGTACTGTATAAATTCTATAGCATCAGCATGATAGGATTCTGGCCATAAAGACTAAACTTAGATTGTTAAAGGTCTTCGTATGGTATGATTCATATATCGTACTATACAATATGTACAGGTTCGTGTGTACGCTTGGGGATGAGTTTAATGTTTTGGTTAGTTATTATTACTGGTCGTACATACGAACATGTCGTTCATCTGTACAATCCATTTAGCTGATTTTGGATAAGGATGAACCTAATCGTCGCAGAATGATCTTTAATTTTCTGATCATCCCTGACGAACACCTGTTCATCTGTATGATATATCTATCATCATTTCACACGGATGACCACAGCTGTCTCTGGACGACCACTCATTTTCTAATCATCTTGGACGAATACTGGTTCATCTGTACGAACATGTAGTCAAAAAGTCTGTACGAAAGGATGCCTCGGGAAGGGTAGTTTATGAAAAGCAGTTTCTGTTTTAGCTGTTTCCATTCATGTGTATGAAATAAATTTCGTCCTGGATGAATTTTAGATCGTACGTATGATCACCACTTCGTACTATATGAATTTTAGTTTTTCTTTAAATACAAGAGTTATAGGAGACGTTTTCTTTATCACCTTCTCCATTTCCAAACTCTCCTAATATCATATTTAAGCCATGGCTAGTAGTAGCAAGCGTGCACGTTCCAAAGCCTCTTCTTCTAGGAATGTGGTAGATGAGAACTTCCTGTCCAAGAAAAATGAGGATGCATTCTATAGGTTTTTGGGTGCCAAGATCACACCCTCTCGACTTCTGATCCAAGATGATGTCCACTTTACAGTAATGCCTCTACTAGCCTCAACCTAGTTCCCTTTCATCCTCACTCTTATCTTTGGATATAACAAAGAAAATTTTTACTTTTTCCTAGCCAACATGAAAATCAATCAAGATCACACCAGGATCACTTCCTATGTTTTGAAACAAAGAGTTGAAATTATGAAGGAAGACTTCGATACCTACCTCCACTTAAGAACCCAAGGAGCTAGAGCCCATACATTCTCATCTAGGGCAGATTTTGACTGGTCGAAAGTCAATAAGTTTCTTAGAGGGGTAGCCCAGCCTAGCCATTTACCATGAGTCTATACCTTGAACCAAAATGCCCGTATCATCCAGCATGTTTTGCGCACTTCAATTATCCCAAAAGCTGGTGATCGTGTTAACATGACTCCTCTTTTATCTGCAACCACATATCTTATCATGACTAACAAACCCTTAGATGAAGCCCAATTGATTATGGATTATCTTTATAATTTGTCTGATGTTGGACATCCAAATAACAAAAGGAAGAAAAATCTGGCGTTAGAACATTTAGTGGCTTATATCCTGGAGAAGAAGTATAATATCACACATCCTGATGGTCCAACCGAACTTCCCATTTACTTTACTAACGCCTCATTTCGGTCACTTTTTGGGAAGGGGAGTTCTGGAGAAGATTCTGAGGAAGAAGTACCTGCCCCTGTACCTGCTTCTGCACCTGGACCTGACTAGAGTATCTATCAAGAGATGGTCCAATGATTTGACAAACTTAAGACTCAATTTGATAAACGGTTTGATAAAATCCAGACTCATTTGATCGAGCAGGATTCACGATATCAGGAGGATATTGGTTGGGTTCGTGGCCAGTTTGATTACATGAACACCAACATTGCCACGATAAATAACTATTTCACTGCCTTCAACCCACAACCACCTCCTGACCAGGGTCCTTCATAGTTCTAGTTGTATTTCTGCTATGCTTTTGTGATTATTCTTCTAGGCTTGGATGTCTTCTGTTATGTATTTGTGGTATTATTATTTGTTATCCTATAATAGTTGTACTGGTTGATATATTGTGGATGATGTATTGTTCTTGCTTTTATGTTTAATTAAAAAAAATATTTTTATACATATTAGTATGTGAATGTGATTGGTATTGTGACTTGAAATGTTTTAAAACTTATCTATCAAATGTAGTTGATTGCCCTTATTAAAAGTGTTGGTTGAATTTGTCTTTACAATAGTAATCTCTATGCTAAATTTAATCTCTCAAAATATTTAAATTACTTTGTGACTCGGTGAAGATTAGAAGATCTACTTTTATATTATTTTTAGACATCTATTACATCGCTTAAATTGTTGCAAATTCGATGTTATACTTTTGCTCTTTTTTCTATCTCAAAGTGTTCATTATTGTATTAATGTCAAGAGATAATGATTTTGGAAAGAAAATTTTTAAGGAGGCACAAAATAAGTCTAAAACTGAAAAGATGCACAAAGTGTGCCATGAATACAAAAAGATGCGGAATGTTCGCCAAATTGTAAAGAGGCACAAAATTAGCCCAAAAATTAATAAGATGCACAAAGTGTGCCATGGAAATTGAAAAAGATGCGCAATGTTGCAAATTGCTCTTTCCTTTATCATATTTCTCTCTCATAATAATCAATGATCGTCACTATTGTTTTAGAAATTAGTAATTTTATTTCATCTTTTATGCAACAGTTATTGTTACATAATCTTTCTATTATAATATTAAAATCAATCAACTTTCTTATCCTTGTTATACTGTGTTTAAATCATTTGAGTTCTTACTTTTTACATTTGACTTTAACATTGTAATTATAATTCATTTAACATTGTCTTAATCATCAACTACCAAGTTTTTTTTTATTATTACCCCTTTTTGTTGTTGTCAAAAGGGGGAGTTCTTTTGTTTGATATGAATGTAAGCTAGTGTGTTGTATTTGTGTTTGTGTGTATGTGTGTGCTTGTTTGTGTATTTGTATGTAGATTTATGGTTTCCTCTGATCTTAAATAGTATCCCTTATGTCAAATAGATCATTCATTTAGGGGGAGCTAAGGAGAAATTATGTGTTAATGATTAACTCAAATAATAGTTATTTTTGCCATCATAAAAAAGGAGGGAGATTGTTGAGAGCATTGCATGTTATTTTTCATCTTTATAATTATGTGAGTTTTAATGATTACAAAATCTTATTATTTACCTATCGTTTCTCCTAACATATATATTAGAAAGTTTGTTTCTATGTGTACTAATATGTTTTTCAGGAAAATCATACTCCAGACAGCTAAAGACTTCAAGATAGATTATATTAAGGATTCTTGTAAGTGAAGTCTGTAAGTTTTACTTTTCTTGAGTCTGAGAGAGTGTGATTGTAAGTTGGATAACTGTACACACACACACACACTAGGGAATGTGACAAAATTTTTTTTTAACTAATAATACTGTACAATTTAAAATTGTATTGGATGATTTACCTTCTATGTCCCACCAAAGCGAAGTTGATTGGTGTCGAATGAAAAATTTTCTAAGTACAGTTCATACTATATGAAATGGGGTCGTCCTGGCTGCCCATCAGAGTACGAAATTAGCTCCATTTAAACCATCCAGTACGATCCATGAAATCTTTTGAACTTATCGTACGGTACAAAGTTAGTTTGTCCTTGACGCTGATCAGTATATGAAATCATGTTTGTCCAGATCGTCCTGTACGAAATACTAAAATTTGAACTGATCGTCTCATACGAACATGGTTCATACAGACGCCGGTCAGAGTACGAAATAGTGTTCGTACACTATCGTACAGGCGAAGAGGAAGTTATTGTGAAAATTTGAACTAATCATCCAGTACGAACATGGTTCGTACAGACGCCGATCAGAGTATGAAATAGGGTTCGTATACGATCTTACAGATGAAGAGGAGGTTATTGTGAAAAATTTTGAACTGTTCGTACGTACAAAGATCGATCATACTGTACGATCCAAGTCCGTCAAACTTACAATTTTCAGTTTTTGGATGGTTTTTTCTTATCCTTTGAATATAAGGGTCCAAAAAACTGACTGTTGAGAAGTCTTCCATGAATTTCTCTTGAGTGGGCTTGAGGAGTGTGTTTGGGAGAGTGTTTTGAGAGTGAAGAGTGAGAGATTTTGTGTAAGAAAATTGTGAGGGGATTCACAAAGTTATCCAACAGTGTGGATCTCCTTCTAGTTCTTCAAAGTTCTTCCCAACTTCCTTAGAAAGCTCTTGGAAGAGAATTATTGAAGGAGGCTCGGTACTCTGCCGTCACCAAGGAGGGTGAGAAAGGATGGGTAGTACTCTGCCATCACCAAGAGGGTGAGAAAGGATGTGGGGTTCTCTGCCTTCACTAGAAGGGTGAAAAAGGATGACGGTTCTCTGCCGCACTGGGTTGGTGGAAGAGAGTTTGTAAAGGCTTCTCTGCCTTGCTATGGGAGCTAAAGGAGAGTTACTTGAGTATAATGCAATACCTAGAGAAGGAGCCTCTAGGGAGTGGTCGTAGGTCATGTTGGACCGAACCACTATAAAATTTGGCGTTTTCTATCTTTGTTTTACTTTTTGCAATTTTTATTTTCTGCTTTGTACTTTATTTTTGTGGTTGATAAAAAGAAAATATTCAGAACAGATCGTACTATACGAAGTGGATCGTATTATACAATTTACATAAATTTTTAGTGAAAGGTTTTCAAAAACATCCAAGAAAATTTTAAAAGTACCAATTCACCTCCCCTCTTGGTTAGCCTAAGGACGTAATCAATAGGTCTAACAACCTATTCGCACTTTCAGATTAGAATATGTGAAAGAAAATTAAAGCTTACAACCCAGGTCAACTTCACTACCCAAGTTTCTTACTTTAACCTGAAAACATGTGAGAGCTACATAAAATATGTGAGAGCTATATAATGCGCACAAAAGCCTAACAAGTTACTAATATCTAAAACTAAAATCAATATATAAAACCAATCATATATCATATTCACATACATATAATATCAATCTTGTAATGTATTAATCATGAGTGAGGCTTGTTAAATCATTTAATCATGGGTCAGATATTTATATATATATTTAAGGTTGAAGAATCTGAGGTTTAAGGGCACTATCGAGCCTAGAGTAGTAGAGGATTAGTTAATAAGGTTGGAGAAAAATTTTGATGGGATATAGTGTCCATTTGAGAGGAGAGTACCTCTGGCTATATTTCTATTAGATGGTGAGGCTAAGCATTGGTGGTTGGGCTAATAAAGGGAGAAGTTTTAGGGGAGACTGAATTCCCTGATTAGTTGGGAGGAGTTCACAACTATTTTTTAGGTTATGGTTTGTACCCTCGCCTAATAAATGCAGGAGAATTTTTGAAGATTGTTTAGGGAAGTAGGATGGTTATGTAGTATGAGGTAGAGTTCCTTGCATTAGCCATATATACTCTATAATTAATTCACACTCTTGAGGAGAAGTGCTATAGAATTTTGAGAGGGCTTCAAGATAGTCTAAGACAATCGCTAGTCCTAATTTATATTTTTGATTTCTTTAGGTTGGTGAAGAGGGCCCGTTGGATAGAGAATGATCTAATGGCTACTTGGCTACTTAGCTACTCATTAGTGGCGGACTACTAGTAGGAAGATGGTTGGATGCGATACTTTTGGTAGTAGTGAATTTTTGGGAAGGAGGAATATGTTTAGACTTAAAGATTCTAGGAGAGGTGGACCATCTATGTCTGTTGATAGCAGTGGCATTATTATCAATTCTGGAGGTTCTAATAATGGGGGCACCTATGTGCCAGAGTTATGGTAGGAGACATTTTGGTTAGCATTATGGAAAGACAGGAAAGTACTTTAAGTGCAGTCAGGCTGGACACATGGTGGCTGTGTCTATAAGCACAACCTGACAGACTATTTGAGCTCAGACCTGAGAGTTCTTTTAAATTTGTAGGGAGATCGAGGATAATTTTTCCTCACATGTTTATCGAGGGTTCTTTTAATAGAGGCAATGTTTTTAGTTTTGTGGCAGGGAGACCATGTGGGAGTGATTAGAGAGAGCTTAGTAGTTTTATTACTCTAGCTCAGGTACAAGAATGTGTATACAGTTTGACTCAACATAAGGCCAGAGATGCTTTGAATATGGTTATAGATATAACTTATATTTTTGATATATTGTGTTATATTTTATTTAATTCTCATGCCAGTCACTCATTTATTTTTGAGAAATATTTTGATTTGATGTACTTGCCTTTTGTATTATTATCTTTTTCTCTATCTATTACTTTAAAGATTGGAGATGGTATGGTAGCTAGTAGAGAATGTTTTTGTGATATTAAATATATGGTAGAATGTGAAGATCTAGTTTGATATTATTACCTATTTTTAAATTTAATGTCATTCTGGGTTTGGATTAATTGAGTCAATATAAAACTTGAATTAATTGTTTAAAGAAAAGAGTTACTTTATTTCTAGGTAGTGAGAGTTGTTTATTCTTGGGAGTTGAAGGTGTTCTATCGTATTTAATCACTATCGTACAAGTGGATAAGTTGTGGACGAAGGGTTGTATGATATTTGTAGCATCTATTTAGGATGAGAATATAAAATCTTTATCTCTATCTAATGTAGTGATAGTACAAGAATTTATTAATATGTTTTCGAAAGAGTTTGTGAGTTTACCTCTTGATAGGGAGATTGAGTTCTACATTAATATATTTTTTAATATGACTATAATATCTAAGGCTCCATATAGGATGACACCTAAGAGCTTTAAGAACTAAAGGTTTAACTTTAAGAGTTAGTTGACAGAGATTTTATTCATCCAAGCGTGTCTCCAATGGAGCACCTTTTTTTTTTGTAAAGAAAAAGGATGGTACCATGTGCATATGTATTGATTATAGGGAATTAAATAAGGTTAAAATCAAGAACACCTATCCTCTTCCAAGGATTGGTGATCTGTTTGATCAACTTGTAGGTGCTTCTATGTTTTCCAAATTTTATCTATCAATTTGGATATTATAAGGTAAAGGTAAGAGAAGATGTAGTAAAGATTATTTTTAGTACATGATATAGGCATTATGAGTTCTTCATCATGACTTTTGGGATGACTAATGCACCTAAAATTTTTATGGATTTGATGAATAAGGTAATCAGAGAGTATGTGGATTAGTTTGTGATCATATTAATAGATGATATTCTAGTTTATTTAACTTCTGAACAACATTTATAGTACATCTAAAGATTATTCTGGAGACATTGAGGCATCATCGATTATATATAAAATCTCTAAGTGTGAATTCTGGTTGAAGAGTATCTCATTTTTGGAGTATGTAGTGAGAAGTAGAGGTATTTTTATGAATCCCCAAAAAAGTTTAGGCTATGGCTGATTGGCTAAGGCCTTCTATAGTATCTGAGATAACCAACTATTACAAGAAATTTATGAAAGAATTTTCCCTGATTTGACTTAGAAGTCAATGCCCTTTATTTGGACATATAATTATGAGGAGAGTTTTTAGAGATTAAAGAACTATTAACATTTGTTCCAGTTCTAATTATCTCATAAAGAAAAGAAGAATTCTAAGTATTCAATGATGCTTGAATGAAAGGAATGGGATGAGTTTTAATGCATTATGGAAAGGTTATAGCATATGATTCCAAATAATTAAAGCTACAAGAAAGGAATTATCTAACACAATATATACAACTTACTACTATTTGATTAAAAAAATTTATATAAGTTTATAGTTTTGAAAATATTTAATTTTCTTTGGGAAATTCTTAATTTTTGGAATTTTAATATTTAAAATCGAACACTTATTATGAATGATATATCACCTCGAAAGGTGAACATATCGTTCCTTAATATGTTCAGATTTTAAAACTTGATTTATCCTGATTATCATAGTCCAATTCAAGGAGAAATAATATATGATCCCGAAGAATCAGAATGATATTTAATCCAATATTTAACTACAATAATCTAGTAAAGAGATCATTAATTTCATAATCAAGATCATGATAATAGTACGATATGTCTTTCCAAGGAAAGAGGATATTATCTGTTATCGATCATTTGAAAATGACGATAATAATCGTCAACTATTAAATTTCCCAGAGATAATCAATTAAAATTTTGAAAAAAACTTGATTTTTGAAAATCTGGTCTGGGTTTCTAAATCTCCTATGAGTGCAAGCCCTCGTAGTTAATTACATCATAGAGAAATTAGAAATTTCCTACGAATACTCTAGATTAAAATAGCGATACAAATTTTATTTAAGATTTCAAAGATTGATATCAAAGGAGGTGGGGACTGGAAATTTCAATCAGGAATGGATCAAAATTGAACAGTTCTTTCTAGAGTCAAAGGAAGAAGGGTAGGAGGTGTTTTAAGATTCTAAATCACTTCAAAAACACCCCAACCTATCCTAAGTGTTGGGCTTGAATTTGATGGAAAAGATTTAATATTTGAATGGTCAATTTTATTAGAAAGTGAGAATTAGATTCCCAGAGGTTGAGATCTTAAGATTGAAAATCTGCCTTAGAACCTAAGTCTAAAGTGGGTACTAAAATCAGTGACCCAAAACCTAGCTAATGCAATGCAAATCTGGACTTACCCCGGCCTGAATTGGGGAGCCAGCTAAACCACCTAAGCGCTTCAAAATCATGAATCAGGTCAATTATGCAAGAGTGGTAGGAACATTGATTAATATAAGTTTAAGGAGTTGGGGTCGACATCTAGAGCAAATTCCTAATTGACCCCTTAACTTATGTTGGGTGAAATGATTAAGCTAGAAATGCAATTAAAGATTTAACTCAATTTTTAATTTATTTCTAATGCAATGCATGCAAATTGACTCGATTAAATGCTTAAATCAGAATGAAGAAGTTTTAAAATTAGGCTTAAAAAAATAAATTTTTCCCTAGAAGATTGCACAGATCCCCTTGGACAGAACTGCACCCTCATAGGCCAGGTGGTCTGCCAGAAACCACAGGCGGGGAGGTTCCTAGCAAAGAAAAAGAAAGTGAATAAAATACATATGGAAAACCCCCGACAGTCCGGGTTTACTTCTTAAATCATTAGAATTTCTATATTAGCTTAAATCTTTTAATTTTGTCTAAGTAGAAAAAGTTTTAACGATCCCTCACGAGCCTCCGATCGGGTTCCAGGCTAAATCAAAATTGGCATGCAATTATCCCCAAAAAAACTACCAAAAGTAGGCAGTCCTAATCGCAACCAACATCAATCAAATAAATCAAATAATTAAATCAATTAAATTTAAAGCTCAAACTGAAAGTCTATGTGGCAAGTGCCACTTAATTATACAATCTAGGGTCTGTAGGAAAAGTAAAGTGGTCGGGTACCACTAACTACAACCCGGATTCTATTCCTAAGACTCAAGTGACTTTGAGAATTGGGATTCTTCTCTTTCTTCACTTCTTCATCTTCTTAGAACTCCTTGGATCGTCGGGTCTGGATATCCAAATGAAAAGAAACTCCTCCTGAATAGGGGTGTTATCTTTTCTCTTTGGATACTTTGAAAATATCCTAACTTAGGCTTCCAAATGGTGGACTCTCCATAAGGGATGTCCTCTCCTCTTTGGAATCTATGTAAGATATATAATCCCATCTCAAAGCACTTAACAATTTACAACTCAATTACATTTAAATTATATCAATAAAAATTAAAAATTTAGACTCGATCCTGCAGGATTATCCTGATAATCAGCAGTTATATTTGACATCCCAAGCAGTTATATATTTGAAATTTAAAAAAGCTCAATCACAGCCACACTTGGCTATGCTCTTTTAATTTTAAAGGGGGACTTAAGCATTCTAGAGCACCTGTGTAATTTAATATTTATGATTTTGCCCCCTTTAATTTAATTACCTTATGCGAGCATGGCCACCTGCATAAGATTGAATTAGTACAAATCATCCCTAACCTAGGGGTAGATCTAACACACAATCAATCACATCACAGAGTGTAGTAAATAAATAGACAATCACAGCAATTCTATTCCTAGCAAACAGCATGCAATGAAAGCTCGAAAAACCCGGCACACAGCAGAAAAGTAAACACCGGCCTAGCCTAGGATTAGAGTTGGTTGTTCTAGCAAACCATCTAAAGTGGGTGTAAAGGTTGTGTGTGTTTGATATGTCCTAAGTAGGATCATTATTTAAAGTTGTTTGATGTTCTGGTTGGTTGAAAGGTTTAAGGGATATTTTAATTGAAGTTTAAATCTTAATGATTTAAATTTTATTTTAAAGTTGATTTTGATTGTTTGTTGAATACTACCTTTGTTGCACACCGAGGCCGTGAAGTTTATTTCACCTTCCTTGGGGCTAATTTAATAGCCTCGTAGGCCTGTGTTACCTAGTGGTACCCGATATAATTAAGTATTTTGAATTTAATTAAGTTTGAAAGTTGACTAATTATTAATTAAGGTTGGTTGTTTGCTGGTTTTAAGGTTGAAATAATGTTTTCTGGAATTTTGAATGATTTATTGAATTTTGAAAATTTTTGGATTATTTTATTCATTTAATTAAGGGGTCAAAAATTGATTTTTTGATTAAGCTTAAATTATGGAATGTTAGTATTTTATTAAAATACTAGACCTTAATACGATTAGTTAGACAGTAAGTACGCTGAAATTAGATTTTACTATATTTTATTATGAATTTTTAAAATTTTGACTTGAATTTGAACTGAGTTTGACCAAAAGTTGGCTTTTTCAAATTTGAGTGATTTCTGGAAATTTTATATTTTTGATAAATATTAGACCTTAATATGAGTAATATGCCTTTGAGTTTGCTCAATTTGTAGTTCATTTGATTTAGTTACGAATTTTTAAAGTTTTGATAATTTATTGAATTTTTTAAAATTAGTTTAATTAAAAGCCTTTGATTGATTTTACTCCAAATGACTTCCAAACTCCTTGGAATCAACTGCAAAGGTCAGGAATGACCTAAGGAGTGATCTCCAAGTGTTTGGAAAATTTTTGGAATTTTTATTTATTTTTAATTAATTTAATTAGTTAAATATTAGATTTCAATTAAAATTAAATTAAGTTTGATTTTAAAGTCCAGTCAAGGGGCTTTTATTTTTCACTAATTAAGGGTTCAATTCTGGTTGGTTTGAGGTATTAAGTGTAATTTTTAGATTTAAATTTAATTTATTATAATTTTTGAAGCTTAAATGGCTTAATTAAGGTTCAAATCTGATTAAGTTAATTAAGGGGCTTAATGATTTCAAAATTCAGTGAAAAAATTTTTCTTGGGCTGAAATTGACACTAAGTTCAAGTGTTCAAGGTTTCAAGTCAAAATGAGGTGTATCCTAATTATTAAAAATATTCTAAGTTGTCTAATCAAGTCCTTAATTATTATCCTTAATGATGACACAAAGTTTAATTAGGTTTGAATCAATGTTCCTAGACCCTTGACTTTACATATATATAAATATGCACAAAACACAATCAATTCCTAAGTCTGAGAGAGCCTTAGAGCTAGGTGGTGTGTGTACCCTAAACATACAAATCAATTTAAAGTTTAATTAAATAAATGATTAATCAATGAATAATTAACAAAGTAATTATTCATTGGTTAATCATCACTCTCCACTAATCATGTTCAAACATATTTAATCTATGTTTAGAATTTCCTAGGATCTCTCAAATATTTAAAATTTAAATACATATAATTTTAAAGTGGGTTTTAAAATATATTTATATATAAAATCTATATATAATAATTTAGGGTTTAAAATAAGATAATTAAAAATACCTTCAATTAAAAAAGTTTGAGAGATCCACTGATTTCAAAGTTTATTTTAAAATAAATTTTAATTTTCAAAATATTTGATATAATATTTAATCAAATATTAATTAAATATTATAGTCTTCAAATAATTCAAATTATTTAAAATATATTAAATTAAAGTCTTAAAATAATCTTAAACTAAAGTATTTAAATATTTCAAAAAAAAAATCTAAGTTATTAAAATTTCTAAATAAAAAAAAATTAGAATTTTAATTAATTTTAGAAAATCTTGATAATTAATTACATTTAAGATAATTAAAAGTAGTTAATTTTTTAAGATAAATCTAAATATAAAATTAAAATAATTTTAAACATTTTCTTAAGATCAAAGAGTATTTAAAAATAATTTTTCTAAATTAAAAAAAATGGATTTATTTTGATTAAATATCAATTAAAATATTAAATTTTTATATTTTTTAAAATTATTTAAAATATAATGAATATTTCAAAATAATTTTAATTTTGTTTAAAATGATTTAAAATTATGAACATTTTGATATATTATATTAATTTTTTGGCTAAACCGCAGGATGTCATCATCGTAACCGTTGAATCAATGGGAAATCCTGCATATATTAAGCAAGCTACGTATTAATCCCTAGGATTGAAAAATCAGTTCATTCTCTCAGGATACTCAACCAAAACCTTTGAAATTTTAAACGTAGATTAACATCACGAACAGAGTTTGTGTGGACTTGATTAAAAGTTTTTAAACAAGCTTATTAGAAAGTTAAATAAACCTAAGTGTTTTAATCTAGGGTTGAGTTTTTTACCTAATCCATACAGTGGATTCGGGAGGTCTTTGATTCTCTGAGCTTGTGGATTGTCCACGCAAATCTTCCTTGTTGAAATTGCATTCTGAAAAGCCACGGATTGGGAGAACTCGACCTTGGATGGACTTAGAGCTTGAGTGGCTGAAAGCTTGCAGCTGGCGAGCATTTGATGGCCGGATTTTAGTTGGGAAATGAAATTGGGATGGTTTAAAGCTCAAATGAAATCAAGAATACCCTGGAGGGGGCTGGGATAGAGAGTGTATGGTTTTTGAATGAGGCTTCATTTCCTTCACTTGCTCTATTCAAATGATCCCAGGCTATTTTGACGATCAAGATCATCTTGGAGACTTGCTAGATGGTTGCCATCTGTCCCTAGGCAATTAGAATGCCAGGGAATAAAAGGACATAGTACCATGCCACATGGAAATGTCCCTTGGTCCCCATTTGCATATGGGAGAGATCAAAGCCTTTTGATCTTGATCTAAGGGCTGGGATATGCCTTAGGAAGACTCTAGAAAGAGTATAAGTGGCTGAAGGGATTTAAATTAAAATGGAAAAGATTTAAGAGGGACATTTTGACCATTTAATGGTCATTTGACTAGTCATTGATGGGTTTGACCAGTCAATGGTCAATTGAAACTGAGGTGGCATGTAAGAGAACCTGATGAGCTGGTTTGGAGAGAATATGAAGTCATGGAGTTGAGGTTAAAAGGAATATATGGGATTTTGAATGGGTTTGACCAAGTCAAAATGGATTGACTTGGTCAAGTTAACCATGGATTGACTCCAAATAAGCTAAGGGATATTCAAGACATCAAATGAAATGGTTTTGAAGAATCCTAAATAATAGGATTGAATTTGAAATGTATAGACACATAGAATGTAGGATTTGACCATGAATTGAAGTTTGATCATGTCAAACCAAAATTGATTTGACTCATGACAAGTCTAGACAAGTTTAAAATATCATTTGACATGGGTTTGACAGCTTAAAGGATTTGAATGGATCGAATGGGTTGGAATAACCCATTTAGATCCTTAAGGAACACCTAGGTCAACCTATGTTGACTCAGTCAACCAAGTTGACCCAGGGGGTGGGTACAGGTTCAACAAGTTTGATTTGATATTTTGAGTATATTAGAAGTATTTCTAAGGTTTAAATGGGTCATTTGAGTCAAATGGGCCTATTGGGCTCTTAAAGGGCTTAATGGGTCAACTGGGTTGACTTGGTTAACCGAGTTGACCTAGGGCCAGGGATTGGGTCCAACCAGCTCAGAATGACATTCTGAGTCTACTGGTGATAATCTCAAGGTCTGGGGAGGTCATTTGGTCAAAATGACCTATTTGGGCCCTTAATGGCCTTTAGGTCAACCCTGGTTGACTTGGTCAACCAGGTGAGTCCAGGGTCTGGGAATGGGCTCAATAGATTTGGTTTGGTATTTGGAGACCAATGAAGGTTGTCCCAAGATCTTGAGAGGTCATTTGGTCAAAATGACCTGTTTTGACCCTTAAAGGCCTGTTTGGTCTACCTAGGTTGACTTGGTCAATAAGGTTGACCTAGGGCTAGTTTTGGGTCCAACAGGTTTGGTTTGACATTTGAAATTAGCTGGGAGTGGTTGCATTTGATTTGGAGCTCATTTGGTTCAAAGTGACTATTTACACACAGAGGGGTATTTTGGTCATTTTGAACCTTGGTCAACTGGGGGTCAAAGTGGGTCCAAAAAAATGTAGTTTATTACTCAATGGGTCATAATCAAGGGTCTGGAAGTGATTTGAGGGTCTGGAGAAGGCTCCAGGGTCAGGATCCACTAGGTGACAGGTCCAGTGGCATAGATTGTAAATATTTGAAGGTTTTATAGCCTTTGGATTTCAATTCCATTTCTAGGGTTAGAGATCTCAGAATGAGCTCAAATTTGGAGGGTTGACTCTAGAGACATGTCACATCAGTATGAAACTAACAGACCCTGAATCAGAGGTCATTTGATAGGGTTTTGAAGTGTTCAAAAATTCACTGGAAAAGGCTTTTAGGATTTAGACCTTTGGCCTTGGAATTTGATCTGGATTTCTGGTTTTGAGATGGATTTTGAGTTTGAATGATTGGATTTGAATTATCCATACCATTTATGATCATTTAGAATAATCATAAATGATAGGATAGGATTGAAGTTTGATATGAGGTTGAATAGACTAGAGCCTGGACTAGAGTCTAGTTAGATTTAAGGCTTGAATTGATTTGAGGTGTAGAATGATTTGAGGTTTGAATTGATTTAGAATTTGAATTGATCTGGAGTTTAGATAGATCTGGGGTCTAATTAGATCTAAAGTCTAAGAGGATCCTAAGACCTAGATTGATCTAAAGTCTGGGTAGATCCTAGGGTTAGAAATCTAGGAGAATCCTAAGGTTTAGAAATCCTAGGATCTGGGGTCTGGAATGATCCAGAACCTGGGTAAATCTTAAAGCTTAAAGTCTAGGAGGATTTTAGAATCTAGAAATCCTAAAGTCCAGAGTCTAGGGGCCTCCTAAAGTCTAGAGTAGATCCTAGGGGATGGAATCTAGAAAGATCTTAGAGTGTAAAACCTAGGAGAATTCTAAAGTTTGGAAGTCATAGAATTTGAGGTTTAAAAGGTCCTAAGATCTAGACAAATCTAAGGGTCTAAAATAGATCTTAATGTCTAGGAAGATCCTAAGACCTAGATTGATCTAGAGGAGACTTAGGGTCTAGAATAGATCTTAGGGTCTAGATTAATTTGAGGGAATCTTAGGGTCTAGAGTAGATCCTAAGATCTGGAGTCTAGGAAGAATTTAAAAGAATCCTAGGATCTAAATAATTCCTAGGGTCTGGATCTGATCCAAGATCAGATTGATCCTGGGTTCTGGATTAATCTTAACTCCGGACTGGGTCTTAATGACCTCATATAAAAATGAGGTCAACAACTACTATTGTATTTACATTAAAGATCTAGAGGCACTACTTGTATAGAGTTAGGTTTGAAGTGTTCACTAATCATCATAGTTGAAAGTATATTTTTACTCAGAAGGATTTGAATCTAAGGTAAAGGAGATAGCTTGAGATGAGCAAGGATTACAATATAAGTATTTAGTATCAATTTGAAAAAGCCAATATAGTGGCAGATGCCATAAGAAGGAAGTCTTCTGGGATGTTAAGTATTTTGCTTACTTCTATTTAATATCTCATATGGGATATAAAAAGACTACAGTTGGAGGAGCATACTTCTATATATATATGAGAGATCAACCGACTATATAGAACACTTAAGGTGATATTTTATGATAGGGATGATAGATTTACTTCTAGGTTATGGAAAGACATTTAGCAAGGTTTAGGCACTAAACTACACTTCAGTATGAATTTTCATTATAGATTGATGGATAACATGAGATAACTATTTAGGTGTTAGAGGATCTTCTGAGATTATGCATCATGGATTTTGGTGGGAGTTGGGAGGATCACATACCTTTCTGATTAAGTTTACTTATAATAATTGCTTTCAATCAACTATAGGTATAGCCTCTTACAAAACTCTATACGGTAGAAAATATAAGACTCCTTTGCCTTAGATAGAGGTAGGAGAAAGGAGTTTGATTAGGCCAGCTTTGGTTGATGATGCCATTGAAAAGATTTGTTTGATCAAAGATAGATTAAAAGTAGTATAGGATAGGTAAAAATAGTATTATGAAGCAAAGTATTGAGCTATGGAATTTTAGGTCGGAGACTTTGTATATGTGAAAATTAGGCCAATGAAGGCCATAAGCAGGTTTGGAAAAAGAAGAAACATTGAGTCCAAGGTACATTGGATCATTTGAAATAATTAAAAGGATTGAAAAAATTGCTTATAGGTTATAGTTGCCAAAATATATATCTAATATTCATAGTGTACTCCATGTCTCATATATGAGAAAATGGGTATCTTATTTTGAGAATAGAATATTTATAGAAGAGGTTGCAATACATTTGAATTTGAGCTACAAGGAAGAACCTGAAAGAATTTTAGGATATGATATTAAAAGGCTAACGAATAAATAAATCCTAATAGTGAAAGTGTAATAGAAGCACAAAATAGAAAGACAAGCTACTTAAGAGAAGGAATTTCAAATGAGACAGCTATATCCTGATTTATTCTATCGATATGAGATTTAATTTATGTTTTAAAAACTTTTTCAAACCCTTTTTAAATTTAAAAATAAATTCAAAATTTAATGTTAAAGCAAATAATAAAATAAATACTATTTTTTATTTTTTTATTTTATTGAAAAAGCAATTAACAAAAATTTTTATTTCTTTCAAAATAAAGATTGAATCTAATTAACCACAATGAGTTATGTATCACAATGATAATTAAGCTCAACCCAGAATACAAAAAAATAAATATGCACAAAAGTAAAAAAACCTACAGAAAGTAAATGCGAAAAGAAAAAGAACGTAAACTTTCTTTTTATAGTGGCTCGATCATCTTGACCTACGTCCAGTCTTTGAAGTCGTCTTCGGGTATTGTACTAATTGATAATGAATCTCCTTTTGCCCCACAACTAGGTGGAGAAGACCTTATAGACTCAAATCACTTTCACCTCCCCAGTACAACAGAGTAATTGAAATCCCTTTTATCTCTTCAGTGCAGTGGAGTAACAAAAATCCCTTTCTCCTCCTTAGTGCTGCGGAGTAGCTAAAATCCCTTTCACCTCGATTTGTTGAAGAGCTGAAATCCCTTTCACCTCTTTGGTGTGGTGGAGAGCTAAAATTCCTTTCACCTCCTCTGTGTGGCAGAGTAGACAAAACCCCTTTCACCTCCTCGATGGGTAGAGAGCTGAAATGTGAAAACCCTTAATTTTTTTTTAGAATTCTTTGAGATCTTGGGATTTGCCTATCACAGCTGAACATGATAAGATCTTTCCTAGCCGGGTTGGGTTGTGATATGAAATCTCTTTCACCTCCTTTGTGTGACGAAGAGCCAAAATCCCTTTCATCTCTTCAATATAGTGTATTAGCAAAAATTTCTATCACTTCCTCGATGCAGTAGAGTAGCTTTCAACTTTTGGCACCAAATGATTATTCATAAATCACCCCTCACGATAAACATTGACACATAGAGGAACTCAAATGCAAATTTGTTAAAGCAACCTTGTGAGAATCCCTCTCACACTCCCTTGAAACCCACAAGGGTCTTCTCACTCTCATATAATCTCACACTACTCCTTTTTGCTCTCTCTCTGTTTTCAACACTCAAAGAAGAAAGACACCTCTAATTGCCAAGCTCCTGCAAAGTCATATAGTTTATAAAGAGGGCATAAAAAACCTTAATTATTTTATTCTACCAACTCAATTCATACAGTATGATTTTAGGATCGTACAGTATGATTATTTTATTACCATTATAGATCTTCCTATATGATTAGTTCAAATCAAGCATTAGATCATACAGGATAAACTACAGTTCATCTAGAGTGTCAACGAGTGGTTAGTATAATCTGATACATGATTCGATTGCACGATATGTAATTAATATAGATTTGATTTAATTCCTTAATCCTCAGACTTAAATAGATAATATTAATTAAATATCATATAATACGAATAGGATCGAATAGTATAAATAGTTCAATTTTTAAAATTTAAATTTGCCTATTTTAAGTTGGTTAGATTTGACATTGGGATTTTTGAAAATAGTTAATCGTCCAATATGATGTGCTAATCGTATAGTATGATTAATTATTACTAAAATTTTTTCTCTCATTTAAATTAAACATTTTAATTAATTTTTTTACTGATCATACAATATGATAGGGTTCATACTATACAATTAATAAAAAAATTAAAATATTCCTTTTTCACCCCCTCTTAAGTTTGTGTACATGGTTGCTAAACTAACATACACCTTATTACAAATATTGACTAAAGAAAAAATAAAATTATTAACTCTTTCAAACTAAGTTCAACCTGTGCAATACTTCCTTGAGCTCTGATTATTTGATGATGCTTTGTTTATGCTGAACCCGAAATGTTAATGATCCACATAGGTATATAAAGTAGGAGAAATAAAATAAATATTCAATAATATTTGTAATCATCAAAACACAAGTTTAGACTCTTGAATTGCGACTATCTCCCCATTTTTAATGGTGATAAATATTATTAATTTGAGTTGTAAGTTAATTTTAACTTCCTAGTAAGCTCTCCCACTCACTAAGGGATTCATTTTAAAAATTAGGATAAACTTTCTTTTATATTTTATATTATTATAATTATAATTTTTTATTTTTTATTTTATTTTTTAATGAATAAATATAAATCACATTCACAACAAGCATTGAAAGTAAATAATATAAAAAATACTAATTAAAATGAAATAATATAAATAAAAATAGTACAACCAACACTACCTACTCCTACACAAAGACAACTTGATGCAGGTGAACGAAAGAAGGAGAAGACAGTGGCGCTAAAGGCCAATGATTCAGATGCTAGCACTTCCTGGTCTGATAGCGATGATGTTACCTTAATCACAAGGCAATTCAAGAGCTTTCTAAGGAAGAAGAATAAGAATTTTCAAAAGTGGAACAAAGGTAAGACCAGTAGAAACTTTAAAGGTTCATCTGAATCTGTTTGTTTTGAATGCAGGAAGCCTGGACACATAAGGGCAGATTATCCTACACTCAAGGCTCACCCAAGCAAGGACAAGGGTGAGGAGAAACCAAAGTTTAGAAAGGACAAGAAGCGGATACAAAAGGCGTTCTGGGAAGACTCTGCATCCTCTGAGACTGAAGCTGAAGAAGAGGAAATAAATTTATGTCTGATGGCTGATGATCAACCTGGTCAGTCGGACCAGGAAGAGGTATGTGAGCTTACTTACAATCAATTACTTGAAGTATCTGAAAATATTAATGCATCATATAGGAAGCTTAAGAAAACCCATGCTAGTTTGAAACTGGATTATTTGACTTTGCAAAAAGAGTATGATTCTGTAGTTAAAAATCATTCCACACTTGACAACAATCACATGTCTTTACTTGATGAGTTTGATGAACTAAATAAAAAATATTCTGATTTAGTTACTGTGCATGATTCATTGAAAACCACTCATGTTGATTTGGAGAGAGCTTTTAAAGAAATTAGATACTATGGCATGTGAAGTAGAAAGTAGCAATGGTACTTTAAAATTTAAAATTGCAAGTTTAAAGAAAGAGAATGAATTTTTGAAAGTGAAAATTATTGCTTTTGAAAAGAACAAAAAACAACCTACTTTTGAACAGTTCTATGCACCGCCACCCTTTAAAAAATCTGTTGGAAATTCATCAAAGCATGTTTCATACACTTCTAGGAAGAGGCACTATCACTCACGATGTTTAGTTAATCCTTTTCCTGGTGTTAGATGTTATTCATGTGATATGTTAGAACTCATTTCCCACACCTACACTGTTCATCGTAGTACATATTAGGTGTGGAGGCCCAAATTGCCTGTTTCACAGCACAGCACGCATGCATTGCATTCTTCTTTTCATAAGAAGGAACCCAAACCTATTTGGGTTCTTAAGACTGACGTTTGATATTTTTGTAGGGGTGCTCTCACACAAGACCTCGTGAGAGCATGTGGTACCTGGATAGTGAATGTTCTAGACACATGACTGGAGATGCAAATCAGTTCATTTCGCTGGAGGCCAGAGCTGGAGGCAAGGTTACACTTGGAGATAACACCACCAGGAAGGTGGTAGGCTCAGGTATAATTGGTGATTCAAAGAATTTTATGATTGACAATGTTTTGCTTGTAGATGGACTGAAACACAACTTGCTGAGCATCAGTCAACTTTGTGACAAAGGATACAGCATCAAATTCCTGCCCACTGGCTGCATTTTAAGCTTAAATGATAAAGTTGTTTTGTAGGGGCAAAGGATCAATAACGTCTACAAGCTGGATGTAAGTTGCATTAAATCTGAGAATTCAATTTGCTAAAAAATTGCTGCTGATGAGCCTTGGTTGTGGCATAGGAGATTGTGTCATTCCAGTATGAAAACCCTTAGGAGAGTCACCCAAAAGGACTTAGTTAGAGGTGTGCCCAAGCTTAAGTTCACTAAGGATCACCTATGTGATGCCTGTCAGTTAGGGAAGCAAGTCAGTCCTCTTTTCACTCTGTTAAGGACATTAACACCTCTAGACCTTTAGAAGTTTTTCACATGGACCTCTTTGGACCCATTAGCACTGCCAGCTTAGGGGGAGAGTCTATGGTTTTGTGATTGTAGATGACTACTCGAGGTTCACTTGGATTAAATTCTTATCACATAAATCTGAGTCATTTGATGAGTTTAAGTCCTTCTCCACTTGGATTCAGAGAAAGTTAGTTTGTGAAATCCTGACTATTCATAGTGATCATGGTGGAGAGTTTGAAAATATGAAATTTGGAAGTCTTTGTGAGGAGCAAGGGATTAGTCATAATTTTTTAGCTCCTAGACCCCTCAGCAGAACGGGGTAGCTGAAAGGAAGAACAGGACCTTAGTGGAAGCCGCTAGAGCCATGCTTGCTGAGTATTCACTTCCAAAATAGTTTTGGGCTTAAGTAGTGAACACTGCCTGTTATGTGCTGAATAGGATGAATGTGAGATCAGAACTGAACAAGACATCTTATGAGATCATTAAGGGTAGAACTCTAAACCTGTCCCACCTCCATGTCTTTGGCTGTAAGATTTTTATTCTGAACAACGAAAATCACCCTTAGGAAAGTTTGACCCCAAATCTGATGAAGGAGTATTCTTAGGCTATTCTAGTGTGGGGAAATCCTTTAGGGTGTTCAATAAAAGGACTTTGGTGGTGGAAGAAACAACTCATGTGGTGTTTGATGAATCTGATCCTAAGGTGACTAAAGTTGAGGAAGAAGAAGAGGTAGAGGAGATTACCCAAGGGATTGGAAATGCAAATCTGGAGGAGAGGGTAGAACCTCAAACCACATTACCTAGAGATTGGAGATATTCTTTGAGTCATCCTAAAGAACTGATCTTAGGAGACCCTTCTGAAGGTGTTAGGACTAGGCATGGACTTAGGAAGGAAGTAAACCATTCTGCCTTTATCTCAATGACTGAACCCACCAACATCAATCAAGCCCTCCCCGATGAGTTTTGGATTTTAGCTATGCAGGAAGAATTGAATTAATTTGTAAGGAATGATGTTTGGGAGTTAGTAGAAAGACCTAGAAATTAAAGTATTGTGGGAACCAAGTGGGTCTTTAAGAATAAGATGAATGATTCAGGTGTGGTGGTTAGGAATAAAGCAAGATTGGTGGCTAAGGGGTATAATCAGATTGAAGTGATTAATTTTGAGGAGACTTTTACCCCTGTAGCTAGATTGGAAGCCATTAAAGTGCTACTAGCCTTTGCCTGTTATAAGAGATTCAAGCTGTTTCAAATGGATGTCAAGAGTGACTTTTTAAATGGGGTAATAAAAGAGGATGTTTTTGTAGAACAACCCCCAGGTTTTGAGAGTTCCTAACATCTGAATCATGTTTATAAATTAAAAAGGCCTTATATAGATTGAAACAGGCACCCAGAGCTTGGTATGAGAGGCTTAGCACATTCCTGTTAGAAAGAGAGTTTGTTAAGGGGAGCGTAGACACCACCCTTTTTCTAAGGAGAATAGGGGATGACTTACTCATTGTCCAGATCTATGTTGATGATATAATTTTTGGATCTTCTGATAAATATTTATGTGATGAGTTTTCTAAAATAATGAGTAAGGAGTTTGAGATGAGTATGATGGGAGAATTGTCCTACTTTTTGGGGTTTAGCATAAGGCAAATGGATGATGGAACCTTTCTCAATCAATCTAAATACACTAAGGACATTTTGAAGAAATATGAAATGGACAAAGCCAAGCCAATCAATACTCCCATGAGCTCCTCTGTTCAGTTAGATAAGGATTTAAGTGGAAAATCTATTGATAAGAAGAAGTATAGAGGAATAATAGGATCACTGCTTTACCTGACTGCTAGCCGACCTGCTATCATATTTAGTGTCTGTCTTTGTGCTAGGTTTCAGGCTGATCCTAAAGAGTCCCACCTGACTGCTATTAAGAGAATTCTTAGACCTTTTAGGGACCCCAAACCTAGGAATCTGGTACCCTAGGCACAGCACCTCTTTTGAGATTATTGGATATTCTGATTCTGACTTTGCGGGGTGTAGGGTGGATAGAAAGAGCACTTCTGAACTTGTCAATTTATATGACAGTCTCTAGTCTCCTGGTCCAGTAGAAAATAGAACTCAGTTGCACTTTCCACTGCTAAAACTGAGTATATTATCTTAGGAAGTTGTGTGGCCCAAGTTCTTTGGTTAAAGCAACAAGTTTTGGATTTAGGTTTACCTGTTGGCATAATTTCTATTCTGTGTGATAATACTAGTGCCATCTGCATCTCTAAGAATCCAATCCAATATTCTAGGACCAAACACATTGATATAAGGCATCACTTCATTAGGGACCATGTTACAAAAGGGGATATTGAGCTACATCATGTAGCAACTAAAAATCAGCTGGCTGACATATTCACTAAACCACTGGCCTTTGACTCATTCAGTATTTTGAGAACTAGATTAGGAGTGATTGATATAAATGCTTGATTCTGATGGTTGCTGATTTCTGATTTCTCTGATCTTTATTTTTGTTCCTGTGAGTTAGTTATTTGATTTGATTATTTTCTTTCAGTTGTTTTTATTTTTTATTCTTCTGCTTTCTATTTTAGCTTTAGTGTCAGTTTAATTTAAGTATTTATTTTGATATGATTTAGTTTTTACCTATTTTATTTACTGATTCATCTCGTTTATCTACTGTTTTATGTGTTTGAAAATAAAAAAAATGGATTTCTGACTAAGAGTTTTGCCTTATTTTATCTGAAAGCTTGTAAGCAGTGATTGATTCCACTGGATCTGTTAAAGGGAAGAAACGTTGATGATTGTTTCTCTTCATCTAACTCTTTTACTGGTGTATGATTTCTTTTGGATAAAAATCTTTTTCAAAACTAAAACATTAGTTCTTGGAATAGAGATTTATTTTATCTTCCTACAGTAATCTACCTCATATAAATAGTATTTTCAAAGTCTTGAGTCATTATTATGATTTTCTAAACCAAGTAATTGCATTTATCATATGATGTATGACTTTTGTTTTGTGAATCATTCTTCCTTATTATGGAGAGTCATCTCCTATGTCTTCCTTATTATGGAGAGTCATCTCCTATGTCTGGAAGATAATTTCACAGCTGAGACTCTTTAATGATTATGAAAAGGAGAAAGCTTACAAAAGATGCGCAGTGCGCCAGATAAATTAAAAAAAGAGGCATAAAATGAGCCCAAAGCTAAAAAGATGCGAAATATCGCCAACTAAAAGATATACAAAGTGTATCAAAAATCAAAAGATGCGTAAAGCGCCAACCAAACGAAAAAGAGGCAGAAAATGAGCCCAAATCAAGCTTTCTTCCCTTTCAGATTGTTAAATGTCTTAGAAAAATCTGTGTGCCACTTAATATTTTCAAAAGCTTGAGTTTGAAAATCCTAATTTCTGATTTTTTTACTTTGTAAAACTATTATATCAAGTATTTTTCTAGAACGAGGCTTGAAAGGATCTCTTTTTGAATATAATTTCTTTTCTTATGAATTGGATTTTTGTTTTGAAAGAGGTTTGCATCGATAAGGTGCCCGGGATCAGAGTTACGAAAGTTGATTTTTTCAACTTTTTCTGAATTTAGCGCTGTCAATCGTCTTCTTATTGATTTTTGGGTCAAAAATCATGGGAGAATTCTATTTTACTCGAGCAGACTGGTAAAAGAAAAAAAAGTTATTTTTTCTGTGTTCTCGTTATAAGTTTTCTTTATTTTTTGTTTTATCTTTTCATTTTAGTCGTTGTGTTTTTGGGATCCTGATCTGTCATCACCATCCTCCATCCTTTTCTGTTTTCTTCATATCGTCCTGGACGATTCACCGATCGTCCTGGACGATCTTCGTCATTCTGGACGATCTTCATCATTCTGGACGATACATAAATTGTCCTGGACGATCCATTCAAAATCCTCTCTACTTTGCTCCTGCTGCTGAGAAACTCCAATTATTAGTGATCGTCCTGGACGATCCTTACATCATCCTGGATGATATGATCCATATCTTCCTGATCTGATCAAACAGCTGACATTGCACCAATTATTGTCCATCATCCTGGACGATCCACCTCATCGTCCTGGACGATCCACGTGTCAGCCGCTGGACGATTGGAATTCGGCCCATCCATCACACTTATTGCACATTGTCCAGGACGATCCACCTAATCGTCCTGGACGATACCTTTTCGTCAACGGTCGTCCGGCCTGACTCCTCGGGATGATTGTCTGTGTCTAATCGTCTTGGACGATCGGACCGCCTTTTTGACCAATCGTCTTGGCCGTAATAATTGCATATATCATCTTGGACGATCTCATGATCGTACGGGACGATCAGGCCAAGATCTATTTAAACAGCCATTTTCTTATGGATTTTCCACACTCTTTCTTCCAATCTCCCTCTACTTCCCTTCACTTTTGATTTCTAATGGCTTGTGGCAAACGTTCACGGCAAAAGGGTGTGAGTTCCTCCCGGGAACATGTTGATCCTCGCTTCCCAAATGCAGCCGATCAGGCTGCTTTCGAGTGCTACCATGACGTGGGGATCACGCATTCTAAAATAATAAATCCCCACACCCTCACCTATCCTATTCTTGATCTGTTCGCACACACCTCCCTCACCTTCATCCCGACCTTAGCCTTTCCCTTTAATCTTGAACTCTTTAAATTTTCTTTGCCAATTTGCGCATTTCCCGAGACTATTCCACTCTTTGCTCGTATGTAAATCAACGTCCAGTGGAACTCACTATCCAAGATTTTCATAACATTCTTCACCTTTCTGTCACCGGCGACAAACTCCACATGCTTATCACCGACCCTAACTATGATTGGAGTGTCACCAATCACTTCCTTCGCAATATAAATGCCCCCTATCTTGACAATGCTTGCACTTCACTTCTTAAGGATGTACGGACCATTCAGCATGTCCTTCATTCCTCCGTCATTCCAAAGGCGGGGGATCGAATTCACATCACCCCGTTACTGTCCTTAACCACATACTACAACATGGCCCGGAGAGAGTTTAATGCCTCTGACCTTATTATTTAATACATAGAGCACCTCACCACTATTAGGGATCTGGGTCATAGGCGTCGCCCAAATCTAGCTTTAAGTCATCTCATTCATTATGCCTTAGAAACCAAATATGACCTTTAGTATCCTGTCCCTCCTGATGTCCCTCCTTCCTTCTTCACAAATAATTCATTCCACTTCCTACACAGCACCCGACTATATCCGGAGCCCACCCCGGATGTTGAGGAGGAAGAGGAAGAGGCTATTCCAGTTTCTGCTACACCCGATGCACCTGCTCCCCTTCGCATTGCCTCTCCCTTTGACCACCTGGTGCAGGATTCGACTCCTATGTGGTTGCCCAGGAGCAGCGGCATGCTGAGGACCTTCAGCGCTTCACTGACTATGCTGCCCAGCAGCAACAGCAGCATGACCAGGGCATTACCTGGATTGGAGCTAACTTTCAAGCCATTCACAACTACTTCAACCCACCACCGCCACCTCCTTCTTCCGATCAGGATCGTCTCCGTTCTAGTGTTCTGTTTTGTAGTTATTTTCTTTTCTGTTTTGTACTGATGTTTCAGTGTTTCTGTTTACCCTCCTTTTTGTGATGTCAAAATGGGGAGTCAGTTGTAGTCATTTCGGTTTTTTATTATGTGTTATGTTTCCTGTATTGATTTAGTTGTTAAATGAATATTTGAAAAAAAAATATTTATTTTTCGATCTCCTAGTTATTTTTATTTTAAACTACTGTACAAATATTTGCCATCATCAAAAAGGGGGAGATTGTTGCAAATCTGGTTTTAATGATGACAAACATGTTTCCAGTGTGTTTTGCTTGGCTAACCCGTTTCAGGCACAAAAGATCACAAGCAACTCAAGCCAACCCAAGATCGGGTCCAAGTGTGTCTAATGTACTATTTTGCTTTTTCTTGATTCAATTATAATGTAACTGATCCCCTAGCTAAGTAACCTTGCACACACACACTCAGGGGGAGAGCTTGAGTGAGTTAGAGTTTCTGTTCATTTTTTATTCAAATCGTCCTGGATGATATTCACATCATCCTGGACGATCCAGTAAAAATAGAAACCCTAATTAGAGCGACCAAGTTAAGAGGGTCTGATTAAGCAGATCGTCCAGGATGATCTTTGGATCGTACGGGACGATATGCTCAAATAAGAAATTCTCAGCCGCCAGATCAAGTTAGGCAAGTTTTTATTTTAAGATATTTGGTCTGATCGTTCAGGATGATACGTGTATCGTCCCAGACGATCCAGTACAATCATGCCTAAATTAATCCGGTAATTAAGGAAAGCTATTTATATTTGATTGATACGATCATATCATCCTGGACGATCGCAGGATCGTCCCGGACGATCATGATCATCCCGGACGATCATGATCATCTAATACATTTCAGCTGTACGACCCGAACTATGTACAGGATGATTTGGGCACTTTTTGAACTAATCGTACAGGACGATACCCGTATTGTCTTGGACGATCAAGTCATTTTTTGGTCGTCCAGCACAGTTTGCTCTGGACGACCCAAACTGTCTTCTGGATGATATTCCTCGATTTACACTAATCGTCCCGGACGATCGCAGGATCGTACGGGACGATATGAATAATTTTTTCTACTGATTGTCCAGAAGAGCCAGATCGTCCAGGCTAGTGCAGCTGATTTTGAACTGATCGTACAGGACGATCTATTGATCATCCTGGACGATCTTGGCCGACCAGTTGAGATTTAGGGCAAATTTTAAGCCCTCTTATAAAAGAACTTTTTCTTGAAACAAGAAAAATCTTTTGCCACTTTCTTTTCCAGAGAAACCCTAGAGAGAGAGAGAGTTTGGGAGAGAGAGAGAGGATCTTGTGAGGGGGAGTTCGTGAGGGGTTCACGAAGGTTACTCCAAGTAAGGATCAGAGTCTTCTTCTCCGCTCGTCGTCTTTCGTCGTGTCGGTGTTCTTTGGGAGAGGATCGTCGGCAAGAAGATCCGAGGTTCTCTGCCTGCTTTAGGAGGAAGAAAAAGGACGTTGGGTTCTCTGCCCGCTTCAGGTGGAAGCAAAAGGAGGTTAGGTTCTCTGCCTCACCGGGTGGTGGAAAGGAGGTTTCTTGTACAGGCTTCTCCACCTTGCTGTTGGAGCAAAAGGAGAGTCACTTTTTGTTTAGTGCAATACCCGGAGGGGAGGCTCCGGGGAGTGGACGTAGGTCAAGTTGACCGAACCACTATAAAATCTAGTTTGCTTTTTTGATTCTATTTTGTACTTTACTTTTCCGATATTAACTGCTTGGGTGAATATCTGTAATTAATCTTTTCATTCTTGTTTACTTGTTTCTGCTGCTAAGTATCGAAAAGATTTTTCTGTTGCTAGTGAAATTTTTAAATAACCAATTCACCCCCCTCTTGGTTAGCCTCGGGACTAGTTCACTAGGGCTTAACATCCCTATCGAACTTTCATTATGCTCCCCTTAAAATCCTATCCAAATAAAGAGCACTTCTCCGCAGTGCCCTAGATTAACGTCGTATCTCTCTAGAGTAGACTTAGCACTACAGTGCTCAACCATTCTGCACTATAGCATCCTAATAAATGACCAAATGATAGAGAGCTCGACACTGGAGCATCATCCACAACACCATGGTGCTCTTAAGAGGAAACTTTTTAATTTCATATTTTAACCATACAAACCCTAGGATATGCTCTAAAATATAGGTCCTGCATACACTGACATACAAAATATTCCCAAATATATATAGAATGAAAGTACCTACACTTCAAACACATAAAACTTATGAGATAATATTCTGACTAGCTCAGAGCATTGAAGCACTGGGTGTTTAATCTCTCCTTAAAAATGTCATCCTCAAATTTTGATGTTTAGATTATTCAAATAGATAAGAATATAATTTCTCATCCCAAATATCTTCTCCCATGCATATTCTCTAGATCGATGCTTTTGCTGCACTATAACCATTAGAATCTATTTACTCAATTTCCTAACACATATGCTAAGATTTGTTTAGGCTCTTCTCTATAACTCAGATTTAACTATACATTAACTTCCCTTTCAAGGATTATGCTTTTCACATAAGGTACTTATTTCCTTAAAAATGATATAGGGAATATATTATGAACTACAGATATAAATTCTGGAAATAACAGATGATAACTAGAATTTTCAATCTGTTTTAGTGACCTCAAATAGTCTAATGTACCTTGGATATAGCTTGCATTATTGAATTTACTTACTCCTTTCATCATACTCACTTTCAAATATGCAGAATCTCCAATATGAAATTCAATAAATTGATGCTTCAAATCATAATATTTCTTCTTCTTATCTTATGAAGATTTTAACATATCTTGGATCAAATGGATCTTTATAGTAGCGTCATCTACCAAAGTTAGTTCTAATAGATTTCTTTCTCCCACCACTATCTAAGACCAAGGTATCCTGTATTTCCTATCATACAAAGCTTTGTACGGGGCCATATCATTACTAATTTAAAGGCTATTATTATTTGCAAATTCAATCAGAAGAGTGTGGTCTTCCCAGCTACCATTAAAATCTAGCACATAATGTTTAAGAAGATCCCCAGTACCTAAATTATCCTCTCAAATTAACTATCAATCTGTTGGCGAAAAGTTATACTGAAGTGGAATTTTATCCTTAGAATTTCCTAAATATTTGTCCATATTTTAGAAGTAAAGCTACCATCCCAATAAAAAATGGTTAGCTTGGGTATCCCATGTAGTCTAACAATTTCATGGAGTTATATCTATGTCAATATATCATAAAGTTGATTTGTTAGATTGGAAGAAAATGAGCAGACTTTATAAGAAGATCTATCACAGACCAGATAGCATTATATCCTTATCTTGATCAATGGAAACCCATTATAAAATTCATGGTCACTTCTCTCACCTCCACTCATGATTGGGTAATAGATACAGTAGACCACCAGGTTCTTGATGTTCTACTTTCACCAGATGATAAGCTTCACACTTTGATACAAAATTAACCACTTCCCTCTTTAATCCTAGCCACTGGGATATTTACTTTAGGTCATTATGCAATTTACTTCTGCCAGGGTGAATATTTTATCTAAAGTAATGTGTCTTATGGAGAATGTTATTTCTTAGATTTATACTACTGGGAACCCATAATCTATCCTTAGAGAAAACCACACTAGAATTATTTATTTATAGTTTGAGTTACTTACTTGATTAGATTTAATCAATCAACTTGGAATATTGTACATCATACTATTAAACATCAAGAATTCTTTCCTATAAAGTAGGTCGTATGATCATCTAAGCATGCTTACTTGAATCTAGATCAATGGACTTTACCACTTCTAACTCTAAACTTTCCATATCAAGGATTATAATTATTTCAAACCTGGATTTAAGGATTATAATTTTGATGATAATAAATATTTATGTGTTCTATTTTGATTGGTTAACATTTCAGGTACAAAAGATCAAATGTAATTCAAGCCAACTCAAGATCGGGTTCGTATGTGTTTAAATGTAATTTTTCCTTTGCTTGAGTCAAATGTAATGTAATTAATCCCCTAGCTAAGTAACCTTGCACACACACACTCAAGGGGAGAGTTTTAGTGAGTTAGAGTTTCTGTTTTAAATTTTGTTCATATAATCCTGGACGATATTCATATCATCCTGGATGATCCAGTGAAAATAGAAACACTAATTAGGGTGACCATGTTAATTCGGTTTGATTAAGCAGATCATCCTAGATGATATACCCATCATACAGGATGATAGGCTCAAATAAAAAATTCTCAGTTGCAGATCAAGTTAGGTAAATTTTTATTTTTAGAGATTTGGTCTGATCGTCCCGGATGATACGTGTATCGTCCTGGTTGATCCTTTAAAATCATGCCTAAATTAGTCTAGTGATTAAGGAAAGTTATTAATATTTGATTGATACGATCATATCATCCTGGATGATTGCCATATCGTCCTGGATGATACATGAAAAATCCTGACCGTCCAGAGCACTTTACATGGACGATCCGAGAAATATGCTGGACGATATTCTTGATTTTGAACTAATTGTATGGGACGATCGAGATATTGGCCAGGACGATCAAGTTATTTTGAGATCATCCAGCATGTTTTGGCTGTATGACCTGAGCTGTGTGTAGGATGATATTATCATTTTTGAACTAATCGTACAAGACGATATTGAGATCATCCTGGACGATCAAGTCATTTTGAGATCATCCAGCATTAGTTGCCCTAGATGATTCGAATAATGTGTAGAATGATTTTGGTTATTTTTGAACTAATCGTACGAGACGATCGCGATATTGTCCCGGCCGATCAAGTCATTTTTGATTGTCCAACATCAGTTGCCAGCATCAGTTGCCCTGGACGATCCAAACAATGTGCAGGACGATTTTCCCATGTTGAACTAATCATCCAAGATGATCACAGGATCGTCCATGACGATATGAATAAATTTTTTCTTCTAATCGTCTAAAGAAACCAGATCATCCAGGCTGATATGTGTAATTTTATACTGATCGTACAGGACAATTCACCGATCATCTTGGACGATATTTATCGACCAGTTGAAATTTAGGGCAATTTTTGAGCCCTAGTATTTAAGATTTTTTTCTTCCAATAAGAAAAATCTTTTGTCACTTTCCTTACCAGAGAGAACCTTGAGAGAAAGAGAGAGAGCTTGGGGGAGAGAGAGAGAGAGGATCTTGTGAGGGGGAGTTTTTGAGGTGTTCATAAAGGTTGCTCCAAGTAAGGATCTGAGTCATCTTCTCCAGTCATTATTTCTTATCTTATTGGTGTCTCTGTGGTAGGATCATCTGCAAGAAGATCCGGGTTCTCTACCTGCTTCAGGAGGAAGTGAAAGGAGTCTAGGTTCTCTGCCTGCTTCAGGAGGAAGCGAAAGGAGTTCATGTTCTAGGCCTCACTGGGTTGGTGGAAAGGAGTTTTTGTACAGGATTCTCTGCCTTATTGTGGGAGCAGAAGGAGAGTCACATAGTGTTAGTGCAATACCCGGAGGGGAGACTACGGGGAGTGGACGTAGGTCAAGTTGATCGAACCACTATAAAATTTGGTGTGTTCTTTCTAATTATCTTCCGTATTTATTTTTCTGATGATGATTGTGTGATTGTGATTATTATTCTGTTATTGTTGAACATCTACATATCATCGCAAAACTAAAATTATTTTAAAATCTTTAAAAAGATTTTTCTAAATCATTATTGCTCACGAATTTTTAAAATAACCAATTCACCCCCCCTCTTGGTTAGCCTTGGGACTAGTTCACAAGGGCTTAACATCCCTAATGAACTTTCAAGTGGTATTAGAGTGGGATTCATAAAATCTAGTTTTGAAAAACTTTTAAATTTGATCCATGGCTAACTTTGGTAATCGTAATACTGCTGAAGGTTATTCAATTACATGACCACCATTATTTGATAACATACCTTTTGATTTTTGGAAAACTAGTATGTCCACTTTTTTACAATCTATAGATTATCACATATGGATGCTTATTAAAGATGGTTATGAAGCTCCATTTAGACTTGTTAATGGCGTTAAAATTGAACTTCTTTTTACTGAATGGACATTTGATGATCGTGATTTAGCACAACTTAATGCAAAATGCTTGAACTATTTTTTCTGTGCACTTAAATCTGAGGATTACATACGTGTCTCTACTTGCACAACTGGTAAAGAAATATGGGATAGATTATGCATTACTTATGAAGGTACATCTGAGGTTAAGCAATCTTGATTGAATATCTTGCTTCACGACTACGAACTTTTTCGTATGAAACCTACTAAATTAATTTCTGAAATGTAAACTAGGTTCACTCAAATTGTTACCTTCCTGCATGCCTTAGGAAGAGAGCTTACTAATTATGAAAAAATTAATAAAATTCTGAGATATTTGCCTTCTTCTTATGATGCCAAGATAACTGCAATTACTAAATCCAAAGATTTAACCACTTATTTTATTGATAACTTACTTGGGTCACTCATTGCTTATGAGCAAGGAGTGAACCAATGATAAATTAATGCAGGTGAGAAGAAGAAGGAGAAAACTATGGCACTGAAAGCCAACGATACTGACACTGATTCTTCTAGGTTAGATAACGATGATATTGCCTTAATCACTAGGTAATTCAAAAGCTTTCTAAGGAAGAAAAATAAGAACTTTCAGAAGTGGAATAAAGTAAGAGTAGCAAAAATCTTAAAGGTTCATCTAATACTGTTTGTTTTGAATGCAAGAAGCCTGGATATATAAAGGTTGATTGTCCTACACTTAAGTCTCACCCAAGCAAGAAGAAGATTCAAAAGGCTTTATGGGTGAATTCAGCATCTACGAACTTGTGTTTGATGGCAGATGATCATCCTGGTTAGTCTGACCAAGAAGAGGTATATGAGCTAACCTATGATCAATTACTTGAAGTTTCTAAAAAAATCCATTCATCATATAGGAAACTTAACAAAAATTATGCTAGCATGAAATTGGAATTCTTAAACATGGAAAAAGAGCATGAAATTTTGATTAAAGATCATTCTACGCTTGATAGTAATCACATGTCATTACTTGATGAATTTGATGAGTTGAATAAAAAGCATTCTGATTTAATTATTGAGCATGATTCATTAAAAGCATCACATGTTAAATTAGAAACTACATTTAAGAAATTAGAAACTCATGCATCTGATTTAGAAAATATTAAGCATTATTTGAAATTTAAAATTGCAAGTCTCAAGAAAGAAAATGAATTTCTAAGTATGGAAATTAGAGCATATGAGAAAAATAAAATACCTCTTACTTTTGCACAATTATATGCTCCTCCACCTTTTGAAGAATCTCATTCAAAATCATCAAAGCATGTTTCATTGAAATGTAGGAAGAGGCACTATCACCCACGTAGATTAGTTAACCCTTTTCCTAGTGTTAGATATTTTTCTTGTGACATGTTAGGACATATCTCTCACATATGCACTATTCACCGTAGTACACATTAGGTGTGGAGGCCCAAATTACATTCTTCACAGCACAGCACATATGCATTGCACTCTTCTTTTCATAAGAAGGAATCCAAACTTATTTGGGTTCCTAAATCCTACGTTTGATAATTTTGTAGGGTTGCTCTCACACAAGACCTCATGAGAGCATGTGGTACCTGGATAGCGGATGTTCAAGATATATGACTGGAGATGCAAATTAATTCATTTCACTGGAGGCCAGGGTTGGAGGCAAGGTCACTCTTGGAGACAATACCCCCAAGAAAGTGGTAGGTACAGGTATAATCGGAAACTCTAAGAACCTTTTGATTGAAAATGTTTTGCTTGTAGATGGATTGAAGAACAACTTGCTTAGCATCAGTCAGCTCTGTGACAAAGGGTTCAACATCAAGTTTCTCGCAAATCTAGAGGAAAGGGTAGAACCTCAAAACACTTTGCCTAGAGATTGGAGATATTCTTCAAGTCATCCTAAAGAACTGATCTTAGGAGACCCTTCTGAAGGTGTTAGAACTAGGCATGGACATAGGAAGGAAGTAAACCATTATGCCTTTATCTCAATGACTGAACCCACCAACATCAATCAACCCCTTTCTGATGAATTTTGGATCTTAGCTATGTAAGAGGAATTGAACCAATTTGTAAGAAATGATGTTTGGGAGTTAGTAGAAAGACCTAAGAATCAAAGTATTGTGGGAATCAAATGGTTCTTTAAGAATAAGATGAATGATTCTGGTGTGGTGGTTAGGAATAAGGTAAGATTGGTGGCTAAGGGGTGCAACCAAATAGAAGGAATTGATTTTGAGAAAACCTTTGCCCCTGTAGCTAGATTTGAAGCTATTAGAGTGCTACTAGCCTTTGCCTGTTATAAGGGATTTAAACTTTTTCAAATGGATGTCAAGAGTGCCTTTTTGAATGGGGTAATAAAGGAGGATGTCTTTGTAGAGCAACCCCCAGGCTTTGAGAGTTCACAATATCCTAATCATGTTTATAAATTAAAAAAGGTCTTACATGGATTGAAACAGGCACCCAGAGCTTAGTATGATAGGCTTAGCACATTCCTATTAGAAAGAGAGTTTATTAAGGGGAGCGTAGACACCACCCTTTTTCTGAGAAAAGCAGGAGATGATTTACTCATTGTTCAGATCTATGTTGATGATATACTTTTTGGATCTTCTGATAAAAACTTATGTGATAATTTTTCTAAAACAATGAGTAAGGAGTTTGAGATGAGTCTGATGGGAGAATTATCTTATTTTTTGGGGTTTAGCATAAGGCAGATGGATGATGGAACCTTTTTGAATCAATCAAAATACACTAAGGATATTTTGAAGAAATATGAAATGGATAAAGCCAAGCCAATCAACACTCCCATGAGTTCATCTATTCAGTTTGATAAGAATTCAAATGGAAAATATGTTGATCAGAAGAAGTATAGAGGAATTATAGGATCAGTACTTTACCTGACTACTAGCCAGCCTGAAATCATGTTTAGTATTTATCTTTGTGCTAGGTTTCAAGCTGATCCTAAAGAGTCCCACCTGACTGCTGTTAAGAGAATTCTTATATATCTCTTATGGACCCCAAACTTAGAAATCTGGTATCCTAGGCACAGCACTTCCTTTGAGATTATTGGATATTCTGATTCTGATTTTGCAGGATGTAGGGTGGATTGAAAAAGCACGTCTGGAACTTGCCAATTCATAGGACAATCTTTAGTCTCTTGGTCCAGTAAGAAATAGAACTCAGTTGCACTCTCCACTGCTGATGCTAAGTACATTACCTTAGGAAGTTTTATGGCCCAAGTCCTTTGGTTGAAGTAATAAATTCTGAATTTAGGATTTTTTGTTCGCACAATTTCAGTTCTTTGTGATAACACCAGTGCCATCTGTATTTCTAAGAATCCAATCCAACATTCTAGAACCAAACACATTGACATAAGGCATCACTTCATTTGGGACCATATTATAAGAGGGGACATTAAGCTACACCATGTAGCAACTGAAAATCAACTGGCTGATATCTTTACTAAACCACTGGCCTTTGACTCATTCAGCATTTTGAGGACCAGATTAGGTGTGATTGACATAAATGTATGATTTTGATGACTGATGATTTCTAAATTTTCTGGTTTTGATTTTTTTTTATTTAGTTTGTGTTTAATTTGATTATCTTTTTCCTATTTATTTTTATTCTCTGCTAATTTTCTTTTTGTTGTTGTTATTTTTCTGATTTGAGTAGTTATTTTGATGTGATTTTCTATATGTTCTTACTTTACTGCTTTTCTTATTAATCAGATCACTGCTCACTACTGCTGACAAACTAGATTTCTGACTGAGAGTTTTATCTTATTTTTGTTTGGAAGCTTGTAAGCAGTGATTGACTCCTCTGAATCTGTTAAAGGGAAGAAATATTAATGATTATTTCTCTTCCTCTAACTCCATTAATGTTGTATTATTTCTTTTAGATAAAAATCTTCTTCAAAATTCAAAAGTTTATTTTTGAAATAGAGATCTATTTTATCTTCCTACAGTAATCAAGCTCATATGAATAGTATTTTCAAAGTTTTGGATCATTGTTATGTTTTTCTTAATCAAGTGATTGCACTTATCATATGATATATGGTTTTTATTCTGTGAATTACTCCTCCTTATTGTAGAGAGTGAGTTTTATCCTCTCTTATGTCTGGAAGGTAATTTCACAACTGAAATTCTTTAATGATTATGAAAGGAAGTAAGCTTGTAAAAGATGCACAAAGAGCGCTAAAAAAAAGAAAAGGCAAAATAAGCTCAAAGCTGAAAAGATGCGCAATATCACCAAATTGGGAAGATACACAAAGTGTATCAAAAATAAAAAAATGCATAAAGTGCGCCAAACAAATTGAAAAAGAGGCACAAAATGAGCCTATAAAGAAACAAGCTTTCTTCCCTTCCAGATCTTTAAATTTTTTAGAAAAATCCAGGCACTACTTAATATTTTCAAAAGCTTGAGATGAAAAATCATGATTTTTGATTCCTTACTTTGTAATACTATTCTATCAGATATTTTTTTAGAACAAGTCTTGAAAGGATCTCTTTCCAAATCTAATTTCTTTTCTTCTGAATTAGACTTTTATTTGAAAGGAATTTGAACCTATAAGGTGTCTGAGGTAGAAGTTACGAAAGTTGCCTTTCCAATGTTTTTTAGATTTCAGTGTGGTCAATTATCTTCTTATTGGCTTTTGAATTAAAAATCAAGGAAAATTCTATTTCACTAGAGCTGATCGATTTAAAAAAATGGTGTTTTTACTATTATTTTTCTCATTTTTATTTTTTATTTAATTTGATTTTGAATTTTTCTTTTTTTATGTATTTTTGGGATCCCGAATCTTTTCCTCTCTTCCCTTCATCTTTTTTACTTTTTCTTCACATCATCCTGGATGATACCCACATCGTCCTGGACGATCCGACTTCATCTTGGATGATCCCTACATCATCCTGGACAATCCATTCCAGTCATCCCCACCATGATCCAACTGCTGGTATGCACCAATTATTGGTGATCGTCATGGACGATCCACCTCATCATCCTGGACGTCCATGTGTCTGCAGCTGGACGAATCAAATTCGGCCCATCCGATGCATTTATTGTATATCATCCTAGATGATCCACCTAATCATCCTAGATGATACCTTTAGTCAAAAGTCATCCAGCCTGTCTCCTCGAGACGATCTTCTATATCTAATCATCTTGGATGATATCTAATCATCCTGGACGATCTGACTGCCTTTTTGACCAATCATCCTCGACGTCATAATTGCTCCTATCATCCTGGATGATCCTGCGATCGTCCTGGATGATCTGGATAATTTCTATTTAAACAGCCATTTTCTTCACCACTTTTCACTATTCTTCCCTCGATCCTTCATCTCCTCATCTTCTAATGGCTAGTGGCAAACGCTCTCGGCATCAGGGTGCTAGTTCCTTCAGGGGAACCACTTATCCCCACTTTCCTGATGCAGCTGATCAAGCTGCATTTCAAAGATATCTTGATGCTGGGATCACAATCTTCAAAACTGTGAACCCACCCGCACCTATCTGGTACTTGATCTGTTCACTCACACATCCCTCACCTTCATCCTTACACTGGCCTTTTCTTTAAACACTGAACTTCTTAGAGTTTTATTTGTGAATCTTCACATTATCGCTGATTACTCCGCCCTTCAGTCCTTTGTTCATCAATGACCTATAGAATTAACCCTCCGAGACTTTCATAACATTCTTCAACTGTCCATTTCTTGCGACAAGCTTCATATCTTAGCATTTGAGGGAGGCTGCTCCTGAGCCAACTGCACCTGCTCCTCTCCGTATAGCATCACCCTTAGATCACTTGGTGCAGCATTTTGACCAGTGGGAGGCCCACTTTGACTCCTACGTGGTTGCCTAGGAGCAACATCACGCTAACGATGTTGCTCGCTTTAATTCGTTTGTGACTCACCAACAACAGCAGCACGACTAGGACATGGCCTGGTTTGGTGAGCAGTTCGCCACCATCCACAGCTACTTTTATCCACCACCACCTCCTCCATCTGATCAGGATCTGCCTCTCTATTAGTTTGGTGTGTTGTGATGTTTTAGTTTGTTATTGTTTTGTCTTTTATTCTCTCCTTTTTTTGTGATGTCAAAAGGGGGAGTTATTTTTATGGTACTAGTAGTTTCTTTTATTATTTTTGTGTTGTAGTAGTTTCTTTTATGTATTGAATGTCACTATTTATTAATAATTAGTAAAATTTGCAACGATAAATCTTCTCTCGTCTGTGCTTTAATTACTGCAATCTACTTGATTTGAAACTACTAAATAAATATTTGCCATCATAAAAAAGGGGGAGAATGTTGCAAACCTGGATTTAAGGATTATAATTTTGATGATAACAAATATTCTATGTTCTATTTTGATTGGCTAACATTTCAGGTACAAAAGATCAAATATAATTCATGCCAACTCAAGAACGGGTTCACATGTGTTTAAATATAATTTTTTCATTTCTTGAGTCAAATGTAATATAATTGATTCCCTAGCTAAGTAACCTTGCACACACACACTCAAGGGGAGAGTTTTAGTGAGTTAGAATTTCTGTTTCAAATTTTGTTCATATCGTCCTAGACGATATTTATATCATCCTAGATGATATTCATATCGTCCTAGACAATCTAGTGAAAACAGAAACACTAATTAGGGCAACCATGTTAAATCGATTTGATTAAGTAGACCGTCCTGAACGATATACCCATCATACAGGATGATAGGCTCAAATCAGAAATTCTCAGCCGCCATATCAAGTTAGGCAAGTTTTTATTTTTAAAGATTTGGACTGATCGTCCCGGACGATACGTGTATTATCCTGGACGATCCTTTATAATCATGCCTAAATTAGTCTGGTGATAAGGAAAGTAATTAATATTTGATTAATATGATCATATCATTCTGTATAATCGCCATATCATCCTGGATGATACATGCAAAATCCTGACCGTCCTGAGCACTTCACCTAGACAATCCGAGAAATATGCTGGATGATATTCCTGATTTTGAACTAATCATACAGGATGATTGAGATATCGGCCTAGACGATCAAGTCATTTTGAGATCATCCAGCATGTTTTGGATGTATGACCCGAGCTGTGTGTAGGATGATATTATCATTTTTGAACTAATCACACAATACGATATTGAGATCATCCTGGACGATCAAGTCATTTTGAGATCGTCCAATATCAGTTGCCCTGGATGATCCGAACAATGTGCAGGATGATTTTAGTTGTTTTTGAACTAATCGTACGGGATGATCGTGATATCATCTTGGCTGATCAAGTCATTTTTCATCGTACAGCATCAGTTGCCCTGAACGATCTGAATAATGTGCAGGACAATTTTTTCATGTTGAACTAATCATCCTGGATGATCGCAGGATCGTCCAGGATGATATGATTAAATTTTGTCTTCTAATCGTCTAGGCTGATATGTGTGATTTTATACTGATCGTACAGGACGATCCTCCGATCATCCTGGATGATATTTGTCGACTAGTTGAAATTTTGGGCAATTTTTGAGCCCTACTATTTAAGATCTTTTTCTTACAACAAAAAAAATCTTTTGTCACTTTTCTTACCAGAGAGAACCTTAAGAGAAAGAGGGAGAGCTTGGGAGAGAGAGAGGGAGGATCTTGTGAGGGGGAGTTTGTGAGGTGTTCACAAAGGTTGCTTCAAGTAAGGATCTGAGTCATCTTCTCTGGTCGTCGTCTCTTATCTTGTTGGTGTCTTTATGGTAGGATTATCTGCAAGAAAATCTGGGTTCTCTGCCTGCTTCAGGAGGAAGAGAAAGGAGTTTAGGTTCTCTGCCTGCTTCAGGAGGAAGCGAAAGGAGTTCAGGTTCTCTGCTTCATTGGGTTGGTGGAAAGGAGTTTTTGTACAGGCTTCTCCGCCTTGCTGTGGGAGCAAAAGGAGAGTCACTTAGTGTTAGTGCAATACCCGGAGGGGAGGCTCCGGGGAGTGGATGTAGGTCAAGTTGACCGAGCCACTATAAAATCTGGTGTATTTTTTCTGATTATCTTCCACATTTATTTTTCTGATGATGATTGTGTGATTGTGATTATTATTATGTTATTGTTGAACATCTATATATCATCGCGAAACTGAAATTATTTTAAAATCTTTAAAGAGATTTTTCTAAATCACTATTGCTCACGAATTTTTAAAATAACTAATTCACCCCCCCTCTTGGTTAGCCTCGGGACTAGTTCACAAGGGCTTAACATCCCTAACAAACTTTCAATAATTTCATTAGAAGTAAATAGGAATCTCAATACACCAAAATGCTTTATGCTTAAAGCATTTATTACCACATTGACTTTAATAGGATGATACTGACTACTCATATCATCATCTTTTATTAGCTCAAGTCATCTTCTTTACCTTAAATTTAATTCTATCTAGGAGAAATTATACTTCTGACTCTAATAATCAGTGAAGACCTTACATCTAATCTTGTATAGATAGTGCCTTATGATTTTCAAATTAAATATGATAGTTACTAACTCCTAATAATATGTTAGATAGTTCTTTTCATGTGGGTTTAATTGCTTGGAAGCTAAACCTATAACTTCCCGTGCTTCATCAAAACACATCTCAAATATTTGAATGAAATATCATTGAATACCTAAATCCTTCAGTACTAGAAGATTAAAGGTGCTATCAGATAACCTTTTAACTTTTGGAATTTGCTTTCACAGTCTACTATCCACTAAAAAATCATTACTTTCTATGTTAGTCTAGTCAAAGGAACGTTAATACGGGAAAATCTTTTCATAAATTTTCTACAATACCTAGCCATTCTCGAAAAGCTATACACCTCAGATACAATATTTGGCCTTGGCCAATTGGCAATTACTAACATTTATGATGATTTATAAAGTTTCCTTTGCTATTCATTATGTGCCCAAGAAATGAAATGCTCCTCAACTAGAATTCACACTTAAAATTTTAGTGTATAGTATGCCCTTCTTTAGATTTAGAATATAACAAAATATTATCAATAAATATTATAACAACATTATCAAGATAATCTTTGAATATTCTATTGAGATATATAAAGACTGCAGGTGCATTAGTCACCTTAAAAGGTATTGAATGCAATCTTTACTATATCTTCCTCCCTTACCTTCAACTGGTAATAACCAAATCTGAAATTAATTTTGAAAAATATTAAAGCACCTACTAATTGATCAAATAGATCATTAATCATAGGCAGAGGATATTTATTTGAAATTGTACTTTACTCATTTTCCAATAATCCATGCACATTCTTATTTGTTCCATCTTTCTTCTTAACAAATAAGATAAGCACACCCCAAGGGGATAAACTCAGTCTCATAAATCCATATTCAGCCAATTACTATAGTTGCACTTTTAACTCTTTAAAATTACTTAAGTGCCATCCTATATGAGTCCTTTGCAATAGGAGCAACACTAGGCATAATCACAATACAAAATTATCTTTGCCTAAATGGTGGCAAACACACTAATTATTTAGGAAATACATCAGAAAACTCATTAAACACAAAAACCTCTTCAATACTTTCAAGAATTATTCTTTAGTCCTTTACATATGCCAAAAATATTATATTTCTTTTTCTTCTAAATCTACTTTCATAGTAGATATTAGATAAGATAATACTCCTCCAACTCCCTAAAAAATATAGAAGTCACCCTTTTCTTCAGATAATCAATCTAAGCCCCATACTAACTCAACTAGTCCGTAAATGACATCAAATTTAGATATAGGAAATAATAGATTTGCTATTCCTATCAAAAATATCTCACACATATAGACATGACTAGCTAACAAGAATCCCCTGTAGGAAGAATGAAAAATAAAGTAGAAAGTAATAATAAAGAAGATAGATGTAGTAGAGTAAATTACTTCTCAAAAATAAATGTATGCCTAGTAATCGAGTTAAAAAAATTGAAATGGCAGAGCAGAAATATAAAGCATACCTATAATCATGTTAGGTGCATTCCTGGCCTCAGACTGAGTCAAACTATATACTCTGGCCTACACTAGTGCTGGAGCCACAAAACCACAAGATTCTCTATATGTTGGGAAGTAAACCATGCAATGAAATAAATAAGAAAAGATAATAGTAAAAATGAACACTAGGATTTAATGTGGAAAAAACTAAAATTGGTAAAAAAAACCATCGAGCCACACCACACCAATGAATTAATTATGAAAATTGGAGAAATTATAAAGATATCTTTCTCTCTCTCACTCTCTCATTTCTCATTCACTTTCATTCTATCTCAAAACTAATAAAGAGATACACTTCTAAAACATGAATAGATGTAATTGTTCAAGTAAAACATGAAAAATGAGAAAAAAATTGCCCAGTCTTACTTGCAATTCCATGACACTAAAGTTTGGAGCGCCATAGCACTATGCTCTCTATCTCCATCCTAAACCTAAATCACTGCAGTACTCGAGCATATAATGCTACAGTGCTTGTACCCTTGAACCTTAAGTAACGGGAGTGCTCCATCTCTGTAACCCCCGCCCCTCTCCCAACAAGCACAATTAACATAATTGAGGTTTGAGTTAATAGTATAACCTAATTGATCGACATAATTAAATTCCACACAAAATTAGCACTCTAGCTTCTAGAAATATGTCTCCCTATAGATAGAGCACCACCACTACTATATGATCTCTTAAAAAATATATGGTGTGGATCTTCCCTTGGTCTCCCACCTATCTAGAGTTATCAACTCTCACCTCTAAATATCTATTAAGTCTAGTCTATAGATAATCAGTAACCTTTTTCCTGGTATAGCCACATCAAAAAAACTACCCAATCATATGATAACACTGACCATGATTCTACCACCATAGCTCTAATAGACATGTACATTACTGACATATCCTCTAGATCTTATTCCACTGCCACTTATAAAAATTGATATAGATGGGCCTCACTCAGAATCTTTAGGTCCAAACCTACTCTTCTTAATCCTATTAACATTGAAGCTACTATTCCCATTAAAGCTACTCCTAGAACTCTCTCCTCCAAACCTCTTCCTACTAGTTGACTACTATTATTAAAGAGCCATCTAATTGTTCTCTATCAGTCTGGCTCTCTCTATTAGCTCAAAAAAATAAATAATGTAAAATGGTACTAATGGCTACTTCAAATTATATTGGAGTCTTCTCATAAATTGATAGCACTCCTCTTTAGATGTACTGATAAGCTGTGAAGCATACCTAGTTAATGCAATAAAATTTTCCCCACATCGTATCATAGACCTGTCTCCCTACACAAACCTTAAAAATGTGTCCCCTATTTGTTGTCTTATGGATGCAAGTGTAAACCAATCTCAAAATGTCTCAGTGAACTCCACTCAGGATATCAAAGCATTCAACCTCCCCTAAAACTTTTTTGTTTTGCTAGCCCAAGCACAAGCATTGTAAAGTAGCAGAATAATAAAATCACCATCTCTATTTCTTAAAATAGATAGAATTTCCCTCAAGTGCTTAAACCCCCAAATAGATATTAGAATTTAGGTCATTATGAATCAAAGTACTAGCATATTAAACAATAGGCTCTTATAACTCCTAATGCTTAATACCACAAATATTCAGAATTCTTAGACCCTTATGACTCCCTATAAATATTATACCAAAATCTCCACTAATAATCAAAATTTCTCTAAAGTTTACACACTTCAAATATATAAACATGGATATAATGGATTTTTAGATATGAAATAAAGTATCAAAATCATCATATAGTTTCATAGAGTTTCATATTAAAAGTAAAGTAGATAAAATTTTTGGGAAAAGCCACACACAAAATTTTACGTTTTCATAACTAAACAAATTATCACATGATGTTTGTAGCTATATGTTGAAACTTTTATTGTACTACGACACTTATTGTATGTGTTAGAATATTTTTCCAAATCATTTAAAAGATGTATTTTCAAAACCACCTTGTAAAAATTTGCAAATGAAACACTAGAACATACCAAAAGTTATGCGGTGAAAATTTACCTAGCGATTGGATATGTCTAATTTTGCATCAAAATTTTAATTAAAATGTCGAGAAAATACTAAAATCTTTTAATTATTAAAAATTTAGATTGGTAAATTGTAACCTACCTTAGCTCAAACATTTTTTTGAAGTGTCCTGATTGATGAAATTAACCCAAAGATGCTCAAAGTGAACATTCTCTCTCTAAAATTCTCCTCTCTCTATCATTAGTTAGCTAGTAAAGGAATTGAATTTCTTGCAAAATGTTTTTTTAGTTGAAATTAATATTTGTAAAATATTTGATTCAAGCATCACAATGCCTAAAAGTCCAGTTCTATACCGCTCCCCTTAAAATTATAACCAAACTGAGAGCACGACACTGTAGCTCCCCAAACCAGCACCATAATGCTCAAGAGCTAACTGAGCATTATCGTGCTAACCATGTAACATTATGATATCATAATAAATGACCAAAATGATAAAGTTCTCAGCACCACCCATAATGTAGTAGCATTCGTAAGGAAATGTTTTTAGAATTTAGATTATACACGCACAAACCCTTGGGACACATTCCAAAATAGAATTCATGCATTCACATACATATAGAATATTCATAAAAATCTTTAGAATGAAAGTACAAAAATTTCAAATACACAGGACTTATCATTTCATGTTTCAACCAATTTAAAGTCTTATAGTACTTGGTGTTATAGGTGTCCTCCTTTTCTTCATTTTTTCACAGTGGGACAATCTTATCATACTCATGAAAAGTAATGTAGGTTGACTCCTCTACTGCTAATATCCTCTTATTGAATACTTTATATACCTTTTTTATAGAAGAATATCCAAGAAAATTGCTACGTTGGTCTTAACATCAAATGTTTCTAATTCAGTTCTTTTGAGTTCTTATTAATCTTTAACATCTTCATATTTACAATTCTGGGCTCAATCAACTACTTTTTCAGATTATATCTCGCATAGCAGTTTTTTTTACATGAAGTGTTTGTCTAAAAATTTGCATACTTAATTGTAATTTATATTAGGATAGCTAAGAATGCTTGTAATCATCAAAATCTTAGTGTACACATCAAGCTCATTGGCTCCAACATTTATAATGTTCAGGTTCAAATGATAATTTCTGAAATGTTATTTCAGATGAATTTTCAAGTTCAATATATCATTCTTCTGATAATGTTTTATAAGTGTTAAATTTATTTTCTATTATAATCTAAATCATTTATTTGTAAAACTAAAAATTTAGATATGATAGGATTTTAGGATAGCCCACTGATGCTCACTTTATGAAATATATATTATTTCAAGAAAAAGGAAAGAATAAGTTGAGTATGAGTTGTTCAAATTGGACTATGTCATGAGCTAGCATAATCAAGGTATTCTTTTAATAGTCTAGTATTATTTATGTATTTTAATGATTTATAAGTGTTATAGATTATTATAAATAATTATTTTGAAGAAATATAAAATTTGAATTTGTATATCCTTAATTTTATATATTTATCTAGGATGATTATTAGCTTTGGTATCTTATATTATAGAGATGAGATTATTAGGATTTGGCTTTAATTCTTCCATTTGTCCCAGGGCATCATCACTTATTTAGCCTAAGTGAGTAAATTAGTATTCATAGGATCTTGATTTTGAAGATTGTAATAGGCGGGTTATTATTTTTCTAATTCTTTTCTTCTTTGTAGTTGAATTCCAATTTTTTGATTTAATAGTATCCTTGAAAGCTTTTAGCTTATATAGATGAGCAGATCTAGGATCTTTATTAGAGTGACAGAAGAATACACCATAAATGGGAGCCCAAAACTCTGGTAACTTACTCCAGTAATTTTTGTAAAGGAACCTATTACTACGACCTTGCTTTGAGTTAAATTGAATAGTAAGGGGTGAGTAGACATAACTCTAGGGCTCTCAATACTATAGTAAATAGTAGGGAGGGAGTCATGAAAATGATAAGTTTTTTAAAACTCTATCCATTTTGATATGAATAAAAGACTAATTATGTTGTTAAACCATGAAAATTGAGAGCAACCATTGCAAGGTCTTTTAAAGAGGTGTTAAATATCATGCTATTAAAATTCTAGAATTTACTATGTCTCATAGGATTACCAAAAACTTTTTCTTTGTGATGTCTAAAATAGTTAAAATATCCAAACTTGCCTAAAGAAGGAAGAGGAAGAACAAAAACCTCCTCAAAAAATCCAAAAGATGAGTTCTTTTTCAAATTTGGAGTAAGAAGCATAAATATTAGTTAAAAGAAAGGGTTGTATTGTCCCATACATAATTACTCCATGGATGAAATGCAATAAAAAAAGGTTTGAAATTCAACTAAAAAAGCATTCCAGTAGACCCTTATCCTCCTAGTCTAAGAAAAACTAAAATTGTTACATAAGCCTTCAACATCAAAAAGCTTGTTAGAACTAAGGAACCACTAATAAGTGAAGATTACATTACTATTTTTAGCTTCTAAAAAGAAAAATAGATTGAGGTTGATGCTATGAATGATGTTCTTACAATTAAGAACCCAATCTATCCCATTAAAGCCTCTAACATTCTAAGTGGCTGAGTTTGGAAAGTTCGTTAGGATGTGGAGGAGGGTTTGGCTGCTTTTTTGGCCTTAAAGATGAGGATGAAATTGTGTTTAATGATAGATGATTGAGGGTATTTATTTGATAATTATAGCTTATTACTTTTATATAAGAGGATTAAGAAGATGTTATTGTGTAAAACAATATAATTCAACTATTCCATTATAGGAATTGTCATGGTTGAAGGGTTGTTAAGGTTAGGAATGTGGTTGGAAGTGACTCCTTTCTCATTGGAGAGTTTAGCTTTTGTGGTTGGATTGTCTTTTTTTTTTTTTTTTTTTGGGGGGGGGGGGGGGGGGGGGGGGGGCGGTTGTGGAATGTCAGTTGTTTTCGGTAAAGATTTAATGCTTTTATTTTGGTAAGAAGAGAAAGTGACATTGCTTATCTAGGCTAATTTGTTTTAGGGATTTTGTTGGGGAGGTGATCTATGATGAAATTTCCTTCTTTATTATTGGATGCACATGGATTAGTTGGAGGGGCTATAGTAAGGTTTATAGGACTAGATTTTATGGGTGAACAAGAGATCCACAACCATCATAAGGGAAGGGTTTCGAGTCATATTGGACTTTTAGGGACTATGTTTTCCCAAAAATTGAGATTGAAATCTCATCAAAAGAATGGAAATTTTATCCTCCTAAACATAGAAATGAGCAAATTTCAGGTGGTTTTCTCTGCTATTGAGGAGTCAACAGTCAATGTTTGTCTAATTGAACTAGCAATTTTTGAATGAGCGCTAAGGTTTAAGTAGCATAAGAGAAAATCATGATTTTTTTTCCAAATAGGCAAAGTGGAGAAGTCATACCATTTGAGATGGAGCTCTGAAGACCATTTATGTATTATCAAAAGATTACAAAAAAAATTGGGTACCTCCACTCCATGCCATCCAAAAATCTTCAAGCACAGAAAACTCAAACAGAAAAAATCCTTCATTTAATTTAGCATAGAGGATGAACGTTAAGTTACCATGATTTCTTAATAGTAGTAAGAGACCCTCATAATAAGGGTGTTTATAAATGGAGCAACTGATGAGATAGAGCTCACACTCTTTGGAACCCTAAGTAACTTCTTCATTAAAAAGGTGTATAATAGAGTTTTGAGGAGGGACATAAGAAACAAGGAAAGTTTGAGATGTGGGGCATAAAGAAGATTTTTTCGGTTTGACAGTGATTTTTCTGCTTGACAATTGAGGTTATTATAGTGGAAGGTTGAGAGAAATTTTTGGTTTAGAGGGGGGAAACATGTGTAAGATAGTGACCTAGAGAGATCCAACATATGTAATGACATAGGGGGATGCATGATGAGAAGGATTTCAAGAAAATAAGATTTTGGATTTAGGCACTTCCTGAGGTAGGAGGGAGAGAGAAGTCCTTTGGTAGAGCTATGGGAGGTGAGATTTACTGGGAGTAGAATACTAGGTATGGGGGGAGTGGCCGAGTCATTGTCTCTCACCACGAGTTACTGACTTGGTTTATCTATAAAGTTCATTGTAAAAGTCAGCCCTCTAGTCAAATTATTTATAAATTATATATATATATATATATATATATATATATATATATATCACTTAAAATATTAAAATATAATTAAAAATAATGCCTAATAATGCCATCTCATTTGGCCTTTATAATTAACTAATCTTCCTTGACATGGAAATTTTAAGTAATGCATGTAAAATTTATTTTTGGGTAAGGATTGAATGCTTTTAATTTTGGAAGAAGACAAAGTGTCATTGCTTATCTAAGCTAAATTTGTTTGGGATTTTGTTGGGGAGGTGATCTATGATGAAATTTCCTACCTTTTCTTTGGATGCACATGGATTACTTAGAGAGGCTTTTGTAAGGTTTATAGTACATAAATTTTAAGGGTGAACAAGAGATCCACAACCATCATAAGGGAAGGGTTTCCAATCATATCGGTCTTTTAGGGATTATGTTTTTCCAAAATTTTAGATAGAAATCTAAGCCGAAGAATGGGAATTTTATCCTCCTAGACATATAAACGAGCAAATTTCAGGTGATTTTTGAAAGTTCATGAGGGTTGTTAAACCTCTAAGAATCAGCCCAAGGCTAATTAAGAGGGGGGAGGGGTGAAGTGGTAATTTAAAAATTCATTAATACAAAGAAAATCTTTTTATATTTGTTCAAACACTAAATTTAGATGATTTCAACAATAGATGCGGAAGCGGATAAATTCATAATAGCAAAACAAATTAGAGTTTTCAACCATGTAGTAAACCATAGAAAAAGAAAACTGTGATAAATATTAAGAATGAACACACAAGATTTTATAGTGGTTTGGTCCAACCTGACCTACGTCCACACCCCATAATCTTCTGTTATAGGTATTACACTAAAATTAGTGTCTCTTCTTTTACTCCCTCAGTAAGGCGGAGAAGCTCTTATAAAATCACTTTCACCTTCCTGGTGTGGTGGAGAACCAAAAGCTTTTACACCCTCCCGGTGACAACAACGAACCTTGAATCTTTTACACCCTCCAGGTGATGACAGAGAACTACAAATCCTTCTTCTCCCTCCTGGAGATGGCAGAGAACAATGGACCTAGTGCTATAGAAAAGTCTTCCTAGAGCCTTCAAAGGATCAAGGCAGAAGCTTGAAGAAGATGACGAGGAACCTTACTCAGAGTAACCTTGTGAAGCTCTCATAACTCCCCCTCATAAGAACTCTCCCTCTCTTCTCTCCCAAAGCTCCCCTCAACTCTCTCTCTCTAAGCTCCCTCTCAAGACTCTTAGAAGCAAAATATTTTCTTACAAGACAATGTAGGAGTTTAAATAGAGAGCCTCAAAAGAAAGGCCCTAATTTTTAATTTGCCATCAAATATCATCTAGTACGATCATGAGATTATCTTGTAAAATTAGTACAAAATAGCATGGTCAGATAGTACAAACTGTATTATCCTATACGATTAATTCAAGTATTTATATTGATCATCTCATACGATCCTACGATTAGTTCAAGGGACTGTATTGATCATCCAGTACGACAGGCGATGATGGGCAACGATTAAATATCATCCCATGCATATATCAGGTCTTATAATATAATTGTCCTGTGTGATGTGATCGAGCAATTATACCTTAATTAGTCTCCTAATTACAATATCAATTTAGGCATGCTTGACACAAATCATCCAGTACAATGTATATGGTACTGTACGATTAGAGCAAATTTTGAATATTAAAATATTACCTAAATTATGATTGGTGACTATTTTTATGATCATAATTAATCATCCTGTATGATATGGATCGTACAGTATGATGAGTTTAATCAATCTCAATTAACAAAAGGATCCCTAATTAGAGTTTTTTTTGTTAATTAATCATCCAGTACGATATAAATTGTACTGTACGATTAGTTCAAAAATAGAAGTTTTTTAACTCACCAACTTACTCCCTTGAGTGTGTGTGTGCAAGATTACTCAGCTTAATATCCACCATATACATGGCTTAACTCAAGAGAGGTCAAAGTACATTTAAGTTGAAATTATAAATGGACTGGACCCTAGTCTACCCAATCTTGAGCTGATTGAAGTTGCACATGAACAGTGGACCTGAAATATTAGTGAGAAGGGCAACAAAATATATGTGCAATAAATAGTAGTAAGAGAATAATAATGTTTGTTATCATCAAAATCATAGTGCTTGGGCCCATATTTACAACAATCTCCCCCTTTTTTATAATGACAAATATTATTGTTAAAGATATTCAAAGTCCTTTAACATTCTCTAAAACTCCCCCTTAGAAGATGAAATTTTTTAAATAAGGAGATTTAATTTTAATATATATGTATAAATTTTTTGTTTATTTTTATATTTCTTAAAGAAATGCAGAACAGTAAACACCAAATAGGAAACAAACTTTATTAAAATAAAATAAGCAAATAATTAACAACAAACAACAAATTACTACTCTCCCTTTTGACATCATAAAAAGAAGGAGAAAAATACTAAACAATAGAACACAAGAAGTACATCATAAAGTAGAAATAAAAGCTAGAGAAAGCTAGAAACTATAAGGATCCTGATCAGGTGGAGGTGGCTAAAAAAAGCGGTGAAGAGAGGCAAACTATTCTCAAAACCAGGCCATATCCTGATTATGCTGCTGGTGGGTGGCTACATATGAGTCAAAGCGAGCTAGATCTTATTAATGTTATTACCACTGTTCTACTACGTAGGAGTCAAAATGGGCCTCCCAATGATCAAACCTCTGAACTAGCTGATCAATCTGAGACTACTGGCAGAGAGGGACAAGTGCAGGAATAGGTCCTTCGTCCTCTTTCATAGGCTCTTTGCGTACATTATGACAATGAGTACCTTGAAGGATATGAAAGGAGCTATTAGAATAGAATGCAGGGAGGTGATCATTTGGAGCTAGAAATTGAAGATTGTATTAGAATAGAATACAGAAAGGCAATGAGATGTTCTAAAGCTAGGTTAGGCTTTCTTTTATGGCAAGGATCTCTAATACAGGTTAAATTATTAAGATGGTGAATGATAAGATTACTGTATTAAAGTCAATGTTAGACATGATATAGTAGGTGGCAAGTGAGAGAATAAGTCTAATGTTAATCTGATCCTTAGCTTTAGGAATGATTGAGTTGCGAAGGATATGATGGATGGTTCGAGCATCTTGGACTAAGGTGTTAACTTTGGCAATATGGTAGACATTGGTTTTCCTAAGAATGGTGTTAGTAGGGGGTCTAATTATAGTCAGGATCTGAGGCTAAAATATGGATTTTATCTTCAGTGGTGGAAAGGTGAAAAAATTCATGAAAGTCTTGGTAAGTGATTTCTACAAGCCTTCTATTAACACAAGATTGTGGGAAAGTGACCTCATTAATAATTTGAAGGCTTACAAAAAAATTAAATAGGAGTTTAAAATTGAATGGAAAGGCAAGGGTAAGGATGAAACCAAGAGTTGTGCAAGCAAACAGATCAAGTACCTGAAAGTTCAGAATTGTCTGGTTGATGATTTTGGACGGGGTAATTCCAACAGTTTTATAACGATTATAAGCCTCTTCATCAGCTTCCTTAGTGAATCTTGGATCGATAGTGTGCCTAGAAGAACTACCTATGAGAGCTCAGGAATGCTTTGCACCAGCCATTTCAAGGAATGAGAGTGCATGAGGGAAGGATTAGAAGGATTGTGTGAAGAGATTGAATGAATTATTGCTATTTAAATAGAATTTTGCAAGATCATATTGTATGATTATGAGATCATACAAGACAATCAGGTGCAATCAATTCATCCATATGATCGATCAAAAAGATAGTCTTATCATATAGTATGATCAGACATCATACTAGATAATTAGAGATAGGGTAAGCATTCCATGGAGTCATCTTATACGATTATTGAATTTTGAGTTTGTACAGTATAAATAGGTGGATCATACTATACGGTGTGGTATTATGGATCATACTGGCTGAATTCAATTCATCCAATAATTCATGCCACGTGGATCGTACAGCACGAAGAGGAAATCGTATAGTATGATCACCAATAATTGATCTATACTAACCATTGGATGTGCTATGATTAGAGATTCGATATTTGATTAGATCGTATAGTATGATATGAATCATATTGGATGATGTAAACACAAATCAAAAAGTTATTGGATGGAATGTGATGATCAGGAAGGGTCCAAAATAAAACTAAAATAAGAGTAAAATAAAATAAATCAAAAATCAAGAAAAAACATCATATATATATATATATATATATATATATATATATATATATATATATATATATATATATATATATATATATATAAGAAATGTATTGATAATGCTAAAATCCAGAAAGTTTAGAAAATTAAATTTTGTCAATCCTAGCTCAAGTTCTTTTATAGGTTAAAAGTCCTATTAAAATAAAAATCTAATTCAAAAAATAAATTAGACAAGAAATATGATTTTTAAACTTCTTTTCAAAAAATTATATAAGAGAATAACATTGTAAAGTGATGAACTAGAAATCATGATTTTCAAATTCAAGTGTGGACGATATCAATTGGCACAAATGTCTAAGATTTAAAGATTTGAAAAGAAGGGAAGTTAACTCATTGTGGGCTCAATTTGTGCATCTTTTATCCTTGTTTGGCACACTTTGCATATCTTTTGATTTTGATATACTTTATGCATGTTTTAATTTTTGGCATTCATTACGCATCTTTTCAGCTTTTGGGCACTTTTTATGCCTCTTTTTCTTTTGCTTTTGCAAACTTGCTTCCTTTCTAAGTCTTTAAAAACTATTAGTTATAAGATTATCTTCCAAATATGAGAAAAGAAGAACTCACTCTCTTATACAAGGAAGAGTAAACTACAAACCAAAAGCTGATCCATTTGATATAGGCAAACAGCTTGATTAAAAAAATTTGAAATAGATTCATTGATTTGCAAAAATATTCAAATGAGATATAGAACTGTAAGAAGAGGAAATAGATCTCTATTTCTTGGTCCAACTTTTAAGTTGAAATAGATTTTGATTCAAAATGAAGTTATACCCTGTTTGATTGAAAAAAATATTGTTTTGAAAAGTGTTTTAATTTTCTTTGGGAAATATTTAATTTTTGGAATTTAAATTTTATAATCGAACACTTATTATGAATGATATATCACCTCGAAAAGTGAACATATCGTTCCCTAATAGGTTCAGATTATAAATATTTGAATTTATCTGATTATCGTAGTCAAATTTAAGGAGAAACAACATATGATCCCGAAGAATCAAAATGATGTTTAATCCAATGTTTAACTATAATAATCCAGTAAAGAGATCATTAATTTCATAATCAAAGTTACAATAATAGTACGATATATCTTTCCAAAGAAAGAGGATATCGTCTGTTATCGATCATTTGAAAATTACGATAATGATCGTTGAATTTTGAATTTCCCAAAGATAATTAATTGAGGATTTTGAAAAAGCTTGATTTTGAAATCAGGTCTGGGTTTCTAAATCTCCTACGAGCGCAAGCCCTCGTAGTTAATTACATCGTAGAAAACCAGAAAATTTCCTACGAATACTCTCGATTAAAATAGCGATACGAATTTTATTTAAGATTTCAAAGATTGATATCAAAGAAGGTTAAGGACTTGAATTTTCAAATGGGATTGGTTCAAGGTTGAACACTTATTTCTGGAGTCAAAGGAAGAAGAGTAGGAGGTGTTTTGAGATTCTGAATTACTTCAGAAACACCTCAACCTGTCCTAAGTATTGGGCTAGAATTAGATTGAAAGATATTTTAATATTTAAGTGGTCAATTTTATTAGAAGGTGGGAATCAGATTCCCAGAAGATTGAGGTCTTAGGATTGAATATCTGCCTCAGAACCTAAGTCTAAAATGGGTACTGAGAATCAGTGACCCAGAACCTAGCTAATGCAATGCAATCCTGGACTTACCCCGGCCTGAATTGGGGAGCCAGCTAAACTACCTAAACGCTTCAAAACCATGAGTCAAAGTCTTTAAATGTAGAGTGGTTAGGGATGTTATTTAAGATTGAGTTTGAGGAGTTGGGGTCGACATCTAGAGCAGATCCTAATTGACCCCTTAACATATGTTGGGTGGAATGTCTAAATAAAAATGCAATTAAGAATTAGACTCAATTTTAATTTATTACTAATGCGATGCATGCTAGTTGACTCGATGAAATGCTTAAATCAAAATGTAGCAGTTTTAAAATCAGGCTTAAAAATAGGTTTTATCCTAGAGATTGCACAACATCCCCTTGGACAGAACTGCACCCTAATAGGTCAGGTGGTCTGCCAAAACCCACAGGCGGGGAGGTGCCTAACACGGATGAGAAAAGTCAATATGAATGCATGAAAAACCCCCGGCGAGTCCGGGCTTACTTCTTAAGAGCGTTAGAGTTTCTATCTGAGCTTAAATTTTTTTAATTTTGTTTAAGTAGAAAAGGTTTATGACCGTACCCTCACGAGCCTCCGATCGGGTTCCAAGCTAAATCAAATACGACATGCAATGAGCGCCAAAAAAACTACTAAAAGCATGCAAGTCCTTAATCGCAATCAACATATCAATCAAATCACTTAAATAATTAAATCAATTAAATAAATATTCAAAATGAAAGTCCATGTGGCAAGTGCCACTTAATTATACAACCCAGGGTCTGCAGGAAAGTAAAGTGGCCGGGTACCACTGACTACAACCCGGATTCTACTCCTAAGAATCAAGTGACTTTGAGATTTGAGATTCTTCTCGTTCTTCACTTCTTCGTCTCCTTAGAACTCCTTGGATCGTCGGGTCTGGATATCCAAATGAAAAGAAACTCCCCCTGGATAGGGGTGTTATCTTTTCTCTTTGGATACTTGAACTTCATCCTAATTTGGATCTCCAAATGGATAGGAACTCTCCCTAAGGGATGTTCCTTCCTCTTTGGATTCCAAATTGGATTTTTAAATATCTCAATCTCAAAGTACTTTAAACAATACAACTCAAAATCATATCAAATTACATTAATCAAAATTAAAAATCTAGACTCGATCCTGCAGGGTTATCCTAATAATCAACAGTTTATATTTGACATCCCAAGCAGTTAATATATTGAAATTTAAAATACTCAATCACAGCCACGCTTGGCCATGCTCTTTTAATTTTAAAGGGGGACTTAAGCATGCTTAGCACCTGTGCAATTTTAATATTTATGATTTTTGCCCCCTTTAATTTATGCCTTGTATGAGCATGGCCACCTGCATAAGATTGAATTAGTACAAATCGTCCCTAGCCTAGGGGTAGATCTAATCGTACAATCAATCACATCACAGAGTGCAGTAAATAAATAAACAAACACATCATTTCTACTATTAGCAAACAGCATGTAGTAAAAACTCGAAAACCCGGCACACAGCAGAAAAGTAAACAACGGCCTAGCCTAAGACTAGAGTTGGTTGTCCTAGCAAACCATCTAAAGTGTGTGAGGTAGGCTGTGTGGCTTTGATATGTCCTAAATAGGCAATTGATTGAAGTTGCTTAAAGTTCTAGTTGGTTGAAGGTTTAAGGGAAGATTTAATTTGAATTTAAATATTAATGACTTGAAATTGATCTTAAACTTGGTTTTAATTGTTTATTGGATATCACCTTTGTTTCACACCGAGGCCGTGAAGTTTATTTCACCTTCCTTGGGGCTAATTTAATAGCCTCGTAGGCCTGGGTTACCCAATGGTACCCGATATGATTAAGTGATTTGAGTTTGATTAAGTTTTAAAGGTTGATTAATTTTAATTAGAATTAGTTGGTTGCTGATTTTAAGTTCAAATTAATGTTTTCTGGAATTTTGAATGATTTATTGAATTTTGATATTTTCTGGATTATTTTAATCATTTAATTAAGGGGTTAAAAATTGACTTTTTGATTTAAAGTGTTTTCTGGAAATTTAATATTTTATTAAAATATTAGACCTTAATACGATCAGTTAGACAGTAAGTACACTGAAATTGGATTTTTCTACATTTTATTATGAAGGTTTGAAGTTTTGACTTGATTTTGAACTAAATTTGACCAAAAGTTGACTTTTTCAAATTTGAATGATTTCTGGAACCTTAACATTTTTAATAAATATTAGAGCTTAAGATGAGTTGTATGCCTTTGAGTTTGCTCAATTTGGAGTTTATTTGAATTAGTTATGAATTTTTGAAGTTTTGACTATTTATTGAATTTTCAAAATTGTTTAAGTAAAGCCATTTTTATGATTTGAATCCAAATGACCTCCAAACTCCTTGGAATCAATTCCAAAGGTCAGGAATGACCTAAAGAGTGATTTCCAAGTGTTTGGAAAATTTCTGGAATTTTTAATTATTTTTAATTAATTAAATTAATTAAATATTAAATTTTAATTAAAATTAAATTAAACTTAATTTTGAAGTCCAGTCAAGGGGCTTTTATTTTTCATTGATTAAGGGTTTAATTCTGGTCAGTTAGAGGGGTTAATTGTATTTTTTGGATTTAGACTTGATTTATTAGAATTTTTGTAAGCTTAAATGGTTTAATTAAGCTTTAAACTTGATTAGGTTAATTAAGGGGCTTAATGATTTCAATATCTAGTGGAAATTTTTCTTAAGGCTGAGAGTATCCCTATATTCAAGTGGTCAAAGTTTCAAGTCGATTGGAATTGTATCCTAATTATTAGAATTTTTTTTAAGTTTTCTAAATGAGTCCTTAATTGTTGTCCTTAATGAGACTAGATTTAAATGGGTTTGAATCAAGCTTTCAACTAACCCTTGACATAACATGATAAGTAGATATGCAAACACAATCAAATCCTATATCTAGGAGAGCCCTAAAGCTAGGTGGTGTGTGCACCTACACATACAAATTAAATTAAAGCTTAATTAATTGAAGGACTAATCAATAAATAATCAACAAAGTGATCATACATTGATTAGTCATTAATCCACATCAATTCTATTCATGTACTCAACCTATGCTTAAAATTTCAAGAAAGATCTCTCAAATATATTAAAGATTTAACATAAATAATTTTAAAATAAATTTTTAAACATAAGTATATATATATATATATATAACCTATATATGTATAAATACAAATCTTAAATTTAAAATACTTAAAATATCATTAAAATAAGTTGAATATTCAAGTGAGAGATCCTTTGATCTTTAAAGTCTATATATATATATATATATATATATATATATATATATATATATATATATATATATATATATATATATATATATATATATATATATATATATATATATTTATAATTAGTTTAATATTTAATTAAATGTTAAGTAAATATTAAAATAATAACATAATTAACATTAATCAAAATGAATTAGATTTTAGATTTCCAAAATAAATTTTAAATTAAGATATTTAATTTTCTGAAAATTTTAAGAATATTTAGATTTATTTTGATTAAATATTAATTAAAATATTAAGTTTTGATATTTAAAAAAAAAAAAAAATATAATAAATATTTTAAAATAATTTTAATTTTATTTGAAAGAGTTTAAAATTATGAACATTTCGATATATTATATGTATTATTTTGATTTATAATTAATTTTTAATCAATTTTTGAAGTTTTAGAGATTTAAAATGAATTAAAATTGATTTTAAAATTAAAATCAAATCAAACGGCCGGTTTGCTGACACGTGGCACGTTTAGGTTCAATGGATCGAAAAAAAATGCGGCTGCGGTCAATCATGGGCAATGATTGCGCCGTCGCGCAATCATTGCCCGTTGATTAAAGCGGCGGCGGGACCCGCTTTTCTCACTTATCCACGTCGGCCGATCCCGTGGATCGTTCGATCGTCCGCCACTGTGGAATCATCGGTCCAGGTGGAATCAACGGTCCAGGTGCAATCCCGCGGTTTAAACTCGCGGAGAAAGATCAGACGGCTGGATCTTAATCCCGCGGTTCTGGATCAAGGGCCCAGATGCCGCCAGACGAAGATCTCTGCGGCATGTTGATCTGCACGGTTAAGGATGACCGCGGGATGCCGCGATCTGGGCCGTTGATCATAAGATCAACGACCGTAACGACGTTCCAGTCATGCACTTCTGCGAAGGACGCCCTAGAATCAAATTTCGCCTCGTTATCTCGATACTCTCAATCAAATGACTTGAAATTTAAAACATAAATTGCTCTAATGAACAGAGTTCATGTGGATAAATTTAAATAATTAAATAAGCACTTAATGATTTGCTAATTTAATCTAGATGTCTTAAGCTAAGATTGCGATTTCACCTCGATCCAACCGATGGATTTTGATGATTTTCGTTTCTCTGAGCTTGTTGACTGTCCACGAAACTTTTCCCTTCCGAAATCGCGGCTTGAAACTCCACGGATTGAGAGATAGAGCCCTTGGACGGAATTTACCTTCGGCTTGGCTGAGAGTTCGTCGCCGGCGGCCTCCTTTCGCCGGATTTTGAATGGGGGTAGCTAGAAGAGGGTCTAGAATACCCAAACGAAATGAGTTTGGGGTTTGGGATTGCTTGAGTGGAGAGAGAAGCTGGGGGAGAGAATTTAGGTGAGAGAGTGTTAGCATGAGAATGAGAGCTCTATTTGGGGTTTTACCCTATTCTAACCTCTCTAGGCCAAATTAATGGCTGGGATTAATTAGAAGAACTCCTGGATGGCTGCCACATGTCCCCCAAACAGTTAGAGAGTAGGGGAATAAAGGACCAAAGGACACATGAGGTGGAAAGGCCTCATGGTCCCCACCTTGGCATGTGGGAGTGATGAGAGCTGTTTGATCAAGATCCAAGGGCTTAGAATTGCTCAAGGAAGGTTCTAGAGTGCATTTAAGCTGCTGGAATGGTTTAAGTAAAGGTATGTTAGCCTTAGTAGGTCATTTGACCAACTTTGACTATCATAAACCTTTGGTTTGAATGCTTGACTGGTTTGACCAGTCAATTGGTCAAACTAAGTGACATGGCCAGCAAGGTGGCACCATGGAATGATTTGAAGGGAATATAAAATCAAAGTTGGGCCATGAGATTGAAGTTTGAAGTGATATAAAAAGTTTTGAATGGGTTTGACCAAGTCAAAATGACTTGACTTGGTCAAAAGAACCATGATTTGATTTAAGTAAGTTTGGATAGATTTGAAACATGTTTAGAGGTGTGTTTGAGAGTTTGAGGAGTTTGATGAGATTTGAATAGGTTGATTTGATTAAATGCATTAAATTGAGTCATATGGGTTAAATTTGACCAATCATAGCTTAGTTGACTTGGTCAACTCTTGAATAGGTCAAAGGGTCTAATCAAGTCTGAATCACTAAGAGAAGTGGTCAGAGAAGTTTGAATGGGTTTAAAATTGACTTGGAGCTTGATTCAAAGTAGGTAAGCTTAAGGGTTGAACTAGTCAACCCAGGTTGACTTGGTCAACCAGGTTGACCCAGAGCCAGGGTCTGGACTGAATCAATTTCAAATAATATTTGAAGTCTGGTAGAAGTGGTTTGAAGGTTTGAATAGGTCATTTGGGTCAAATCACCTATTTAGGCCCTTAATGGGCTTAATGGGTCAACTATGTTGACTTGGTCAACTAGATTGACCCCGGGGTCAGGGACTGGGTCCAACTAGTTCAGAATGATATTCTGAGTCTACTGGTGGTGGTCTCAAAGTCTGGGGAGGTCATTTGGTCAAAATGACCTATTTTGACCCATAAAGGCCTGTTTGGTCAAACTAGGTTGACTTGGTCAACCAGGTTGACCCAGGGGCTGGAAGTGGGTCCAACAGGTTTGGTTTGATATTTGAAACTTGCTGGAGGTGGTTGCATTTGATTTGGAGCTCATTTGGTTCAAATGACCATTTATACCCCATAGGGGTATTTTGGTCATTTTGACCCCTGGTCAGCTAAGGGTCAAATTGAGTCCAACAAAATACAGTTTAATGCTCAATGGATCATAATCAAGGGTCTGGAAGTGATTAGAGGCTTTGGAGAAAGCTCCAGGGTCAAAATCCACTGGGTGGTAGGTCTAGTGGCATAGATTGTAAATATTTGAAGGTTTTACAGCCTTTGGATTTCAATTCTGTTTCTGGGGTTAGAGACCTCAGAATGAGCTCAAATTTGGAGGGTTGCCTCTAGAGACATGTCAAATCAGTGTGGAACTAATAGATCTTGAATCAGAGGTCATTTGATAGGGTTTTGAAATATTCAAAGATTTGTTGGAAAAGGCTTTCAGGACTTAGACCTTTGGCCTTGGATTTGAATCTGGAAATCTGGTTTTGAATTGGATTTTGAGCTTGAATGATAGGATTTGAATTAATTTTAGATTGAATTGAAGCTTGGATTGATCTAAAAGAATCCTAGGGTTTAGAATAGGTCCTAGGGTCCAAATCAGCTTAAGGGAATCCTAGGGTCTAGAATAGATCCTAGGGACTGGAGTCTGGGAAGATCCTAGAATCTGGAAGTCCTAGGGAAATCCTAGGATCTGGGGTCTGGAAGAATCCTATAATCTAGAAGAATCCTAAGATCTAGGAATCCTAAGATTCAAGATCTAGAAGGATCTTAGGATCTAGAGTAAATCTTAAAGTTTGATTTCTAGGAATATCCTAGGATTTGGAAATCCTAGGGCCTGAGATCTAGAATAGTCTTAGGATCTAGAAGAATCCTAAGCTCTAGATAGATCTAGGAGAATCCAAGGGTCTAAGAGGGTCATATGATCTAGAGTCAGGTAGAATCCTAGGGTCTAGAATAGATCCTAGGGTCTGAAGTCTAGGAGAATCCTATAATTTAGATTTGTCTTAAATCATATTGATCTGGGGTCAGGATTGATTTGAATTTGGATTGATCTTAAAGTCTGGATTGATCTAGGATCAGATTAATCCTAGGGTTAAAATTGATCCTAAGGATTGGAAAGATCTTAAGGTCTGGGTTGGTCCTACTGAGCTCATACAAAAATGAGGTCAATAAATGGACCCCCAATATGTGTAATAGAATGTAGTTCTGTTGCACATATTGGTGTTGACCGAAATAGAATGGTCAAGTCTGGGGTTTTGATCCTAAAGGAAAGAGAAATCTATCCCTGGGGAATCGAAGTTTGAATAGATACTAGGGTAGTGCTAGAAAAAGCGTATTCTACCACTAGTGGGTCTGGTCCTGAGGGTAGGAGAATCCTAACCTTAAGGGAAAAGAAGGTCTGGATAATCGTATAGAAAGGAAGAATTCCTAACTACAGAGGATCGTGTCTAGATTTGATTCTAAGGGAAAGGAAATCCTAACCTTAGAAAATTAAATTTGAAATGATACTAGGGTAGTGTTGGGGACAGCGTACTCTACCACTAGTAGATATAGTCCTAGGAGAAGGAAGAAAACCTATCCCTAAGGAAAAGAAGGCCTGGATGATCGTATAGAAAGGAAGAACTCCTAACTATAGAGGATCAAGTATGAATTTGATTCTAAGGGAAAGGGAAATCCTAACCTTAGAAAACTAAATTTGAAAGGATACTAGGGTAGTGCTGGAAACAGCGTACTCTACCACTAGTGGATCTTATCCTAAAGGAAGGGATGTCCTACCCTAAAGGAAAAGAAGGTCTGGATGATCGTATAAAAAGGAAGAATTCCTAACTATAGAGGATCAAGTTTGAATTTTGATACTAAGGCAGTGTCACAAAGGGCGTACTCTACCACTAGTAGATCTAATCCTGAGGGAAGGGAGAAATACCTAGCCCTAAAGAAAAGAAAGCTTGATTAAGATTGATTCCAGGACGGTGCCATAGAGGATTTACTCCATCACTAAGAAGTCTAATCCCAAGGGAAGGAAAGATAACCTACCCTAAGGAAGAGAGAACTGGATTTTGAAATTAAATACAGGACGGTGCCATAGAGGACTTATTCCATCACTGGGGAGTCTAATCCTAAAGGAAGGAGAAAAGCCTAACCTTGAGGAGAAGAGAGTTTGATTTTAGAATTTGAAATTGAATCCAGGACGGGGCCACAAGGGACTTATTCCATCACTGGGGAATCAAATCCTAAAAGAAGGAGAATACTTACTCTTAAGAAAAGAGAATTGGATGATCTCATAGGAAGATAGTATTGCTTCCTATAGGAGATTAGACTTAAAGATTTAAATTTTGAAACTAGAATGGTGCCGCCGAGGGCGTTATCCATCACTAGTAGATCTAATCCTAAGGAAAGAAAGCACGATGACTCACATCTGTCCTTAAGGAAAAGAAGACTGGAGGACCCTGAGGGAAGAAAACATTACTTCCCATAGAAGGTCGGATCTGGATTTTGAATCTAGGATGGTGCCACAGAGGGCGTACTCCATCACTAGAGGATCCTGAGGGAAGAAGGTATTGCTTCATGTAGAAGGTCGAATCTGGATTTTGAACCTAGGATGGTACCACAGAGGGCGTACTCCACCACTAGAAGATTTAATCCTAAGGATAGAAAGCACTATGACTCACATCTAACCTTAGGAAAAAGAAAACTAGAAGAAGCTAGGATAGTGCCACAAAAGGGCGTACTCCACCACTAGCGGATCTAATCCTAAGGATAGAAAGCACGATGACTCACATCTAACCTTAAGGAAAAGAAAACTGGAAGATGCTAGGATGGTGCCACAAAGAGCGTACTCCACCACTAGCGGATCTAATCCTAAGGATAGAAAGCACGATGACTCACATCTAACCTTAAGAAAAAGAAAACTGGACGATCCTGTGAGAAGGAAGCATTGCTTCGCACAGAATTGGGTCTGGAGTGATCGTATGTAAAGGAAACTTACTTTTCACAGAGGATCCAGTCTGGATGATCGTGTATAAAGGAAACTTGCTCTATATAGAGGATCAGATCTGGAATGATCGTATGTGAAGGAAACTTGCTTCACATAGAGGATCGGATCTGGATGATCGTGTATAGAGGAAACTTGCTCTATACAGAGGATCAGGTCTGGAATGATCGTATGTGAAGGAAACTTGCTTCACACAGGATCGAGTCTAGATGATCGTATATAGAGGAAACTTGCTCTATATAGAGGATCGGGTCAGGAATGATCATATATAAAGCAAACTTGCTTTACATAGAGGATCGAATCTGGATGATCGTGTATAGAGGAAACTTGCTCTATACAGAAGATCGAGTCTGGAATGATCGTATATGAAGGAAACTTGCTTCATACAGAGGATCGAGACTGGAATGATCGTGTGTAAAGGAAACTTGCTTCACACAGAGGATCGAGTCAAGGTGATCGTATATAGAGGAAACTTGCTCTATATAGAGGATCAGGTCTAGAAGATCATGTGTAGAGGAAACTTGCTCTGCACAGAGGATCGAATCTGAATTGATCATATGTGAAGGAAACTTGCTTCACATAGAGGATCGAGTCATGGTGATCGTATATAGAGGAAACTTGCTATATACAGAGGATCAGATTTGAATTCCGAAACTTGGGATTTGAATGATTTTTTGAAATAATTTGGTTTTAAATTTGAAAGTGTTTGAATTTGAAACTTGATTTAACGAATTTGAATTTGAAGGGTTTTAAATCTGTGATGTGTTTTGAATTTGATTTGAATTATTTTTGAATTTGAAGGATTTAAATTTGAAAGTTGATTGATTTTGATTCATTTTGTATTTTGATTTTAAGTTTTGAATTTTGATTGTATTTGATTCGATTTTGATTTGTTTGAATTTGATTTTGAATTTGAAGTGTTTTGAATTTAATTTCGAGTTTGACACTCATCTGGCATGGTACTTCCTGAAGAGCCTCCCCAATATTTAAAAATATCGTGTGGCATTCTTCAGGATTGATCAGTCAAAGGGAAACTTCTTCAAAGATCGTCATTGAAATGAACGATCCAGTCAATATTGATTCAAGCTTTCCATTAAGTTTACAACGGATTAGAAGCGGTCTACCAAAGACTACGACCAAGTCTCCTACTTGGGGAGTTCTAAAGTGACACAACTTATCAGTAACTTGAATCAAATGTGACTTATAAACTTTCAAACTTTGCTGAGCATGTATAGATTTTTATTTGAGGCCCTCGAGCTCCTTAAATTGAGTCGGGCACTTTGCTCAACTATGGTTTGATTTTGAACAGCAAGTCTCAGCTCAAGAAACTACGCTTCTAGATCAGAATGATCTAGGTCCCAGCACAGGGTGTGGTTGATTTTGAACGATAATTTCCAGCATTATAAAATACTCATCTAGTGGGATTAATTGTGGACCCAGTATAGAGTGTAATTTTATAAAGAAGGCGTTAAGGAAGGATGCCTGTGTGGAAGGGCTTACACACACTTCTCAAGGACCAGATTTAAATTTTTATCAAGAATAGAAGATTCATTCTCTTTATTGGAAAATTTCCCCTAAGTATTTGGACCATGTCGGAACGACAAACGGGAATAAATTCAGAAGTACAGTGAAAAGTTTGAGTGACCCCAACTAACTTGAAAAAGGTTTGAGGATTTAGGTTTTGTTGACCCAGACCAAGTTTCGTAGAAACTAAACTGGAGTCTCCCTTAAATATTTTGAATTAAAATTAATTTCAAAGAGGTTTAAGTTGAATATAGAAATTTGATCTTTTCAATTCTCTAGCACGACAGATTTTTGTATCTTGATAGAATATCGATGCCCGGTGAAAATTATGGATTCAAGACTTTCAAAATCAAGCAATTTGAATTTAACTGGGTCTTTTGAGATTAAAACATTTAGAAAAAGGGAGCCTCATTCTTTTTCTGGTGGCGCACATTGCGCATCTTTTGATTTATAGTGCATTTTGCACTGTTTCTTAACTCTTGGCGCCCTTTGCGCATCTTTTAACTTTTGATGCACTTTGTGCATTTCTTGATTGTTGGTGTATTTTGCTCATCTTTTGAATTCAATTGAATTTAAGAAGAGGCTACACCTTCTCTATTTCAATACCGGGATTACATCTCAAGTATAAGAGAAGAAAACTCATTCTCTTATGCAAGGACGAATAATCCTCAAGGTATGACCCAGTCTTTTAAAATGAATACTGGCTTGACTTTTGAAAATCATTGAACATATTTTAAACATGCAAGAGATATCTATCTAAGATAGAAAATTGTAAGATGATTAAAAAGATTTTCATTTCAAAGATCAACTTAAGTTCGATATCGATTTAACTCAACAGTTGAATCAATCCCACAAAAGAGGTGGGAGGGAGGTGCATTCAAACATTTGGAGTCAACTACAACTTTCTCCTGCTTAAGACTTTAAATAGAGGTCAATTCTCATTAAAAAGATGATTCAATTATCTTGAAAGTTTGAAATCAGTACACTTGAGAAATTGAAAGCTTTTCCTTAAAAAGAAATTGCAAATCTAGGAGGCAAGACCTTAGTAGTACGGAATTAAATTCCTTTGATCTCCTTTGAGGGAGAGACTATTATTGGGTCTGCACTATCCTTAGAAGTCATTGCATCACTTTAATCAAAAAGATTTATCTCGATAGAACCCCGTTGAAAGTTAAATTTTAACGGTATCACTATCTGACAAAATCCTAGATTATTTCCCCTCTCTTATCACTAGTGGTCTAGTAATTAGGAGAGTGGCACCCCGAGTGGTTTCTATACCTCCTCCTCTCTAGTTGATGTAGTGGGACACGTATAGAAACGTGACCTAACATCATCTAGTAGAGTGGACAGGTCATAACCTTCAACTGGGGGCCTAGGGCCTAGTGCTGGAGTTTGTTCAGTTCTGGCTTGATTAATTCTCGCCATGTAGTAGTCAAGAAGGTGTATTGAAGATCGTGCTCTCGTCTCTACAACCTCCCTCCTTTGAGCAACAGGAGATGGGTGAAAATGATTTTCACCAGGGAAGGGGTTCATAGAAGGAGCAACGAACTTTTGATTAGCCTCGGACTTGACTTGCTTTAAGGCTTTCGCCTCAACAGTCTTCCTGGCCTTGACAACCTTCTTTCTGACTCTACGAATGTAGTTCTTCATTTTGTTCTTGCTGGCCTTGCTGACGGCAGGGGTACTAGAACTTGACTCAATCTCAGGCTGAGATGGTAGCTCTTCTATCGTTATTGACTTCTGGTTCCTATCCTCCTCAGTAAAAGATACAGTGGGTAAAGGGGTGACAACAACCTCCATCTCGGAGATGGGGGAGTCAACTCCTGACCCTAAAGTAATCTCAACCAAAGGGATATTCCTTCGTATTCCAGCAGACAGATCAATCATTTCTTCTCCATCGACTGATAACTTGAAGTCTTGGAATTGCATTTCAAACTGGATAAAATTACCAGAAGTGATTCCTTCGACTATCAAGTTTCTATCTAGAGAGAAAATGAGTTTCCCAGCCATTTGAGTGCTTAAATCCTGAAATTAATGAACAATGATTTGAATTAGTTAATCTTGAATTTGAATTTTAAACTTGATTAATGTCATTCAAAATTTAATAATTCAATCATGTTAAGCTTAAATTCAAAATGATCGTTTGTAGACTTGATAAGGACTTAAGGGTTGAACCCGACACTTTCGCTACACCAATTAACTTGGGGCAAAATGTCAAAGTTCAAACTCGAACTTGAATTTAAAATTGAAATTAAAATTTGAAGTGACAATCAAATTCGAACTTAAGGTTGAGATTGTATTTTGAGTCAAAGTTGGATTTGGAATTTGAATTTAAGATTGAAGTCGAATGGACCCTTCTTCAAATTCTGTGACTCAACAAATCGAATTTCATTCAATCATGTAGGTACACAAAATTGATATGAAAGATTCAAGGATCGGGCTCGACTCTTTTCATTTCACCAATTTACTTGGGTCGAAATGTCAAAGTCCCGATAAAAATTGAATCGACTTTAAGTTGAAAATCGAATTCAAATTTTAGGTTGAAATTATGTTTGGATTCAAAGTTTGAATTTGAACTTGAGGCTCAAGTCAAATGAATCTTTCTTCAAATTTTATGACTAAACAGATTGAGTCTCACTCAATCTTGTAGGTGCATAAAATTGATTTGAAAGATCCGGGGATCGGGCCTGACTCTTTGCTTTTCACCAATTGACTTGGGTCGAAATGTCAAAGCCCGAATTTGATCTTGAAATCAAAGCTGAAGTTGAATTTAAGTTTGGAATCAAATTTAAGTTCAATTTTGAAATTGAATTTGAACTTAAGATTGAATTCAGTTTTGAGGTTGAATTAAAATTTAAATCTTGGATTCAATTCAAGATTGAAATTGAATTTAAATTGAAATTGAATTTGGATCTGAATTTGGATTTAAACTCAAGGTTGAAACTGAACGGATCCTCTTCAAAATTTGAAACTCAACATATTGAATTTTGTTCAAATATGTAGGTTTACCAAATTAGCTTGAAGATCCTAAGACTTGACTCTTTGCACCCCATCAAACAATTTAGGGGTGAAATGTCAAAGCCCAGAATTGACTGGAGAATTTTGAATTTGAATTGCATGTGTTCAACTACAACAGAATATTGTAGAAGACACATAGCAACGACGATTGAAGTTAATTTGAAAGATTTTCCTTGACTTTTGAAACTCAAAATGTTGAGTTTTACTTTCAACATAATGGTTAACAAAAATTAAGGGAAAATCTAGAGACCTGGTTTGACTCTTTCACCATACTGACTAGCTTAGGGTGAAATGTCAAAATCCAGGTTGACTTAAAGAAATTTTGAATCTAGATCTTTGAGATTGAGGGATTTTTTATAAATTGTGAAACTTAGCATGCAGAGATCTACTCGCATGCGAGTTTGCAACATATGCAAAAAGATTTTGACAAGCTTGGCTTGACTCTTTTGCTCTACCAATAAACTTGGAGGCAAAATGTCAAAGCCCGGCTTGGAGGGAGGTTTCCTACACTCACCTCTCTTTTCACATGTCTTAATTGAGTTGGCCACACTCACCCAAGGAAGAAATGGGTAGAGGGACCAACGGAAGAAAGATAGTCAAAACTACCGATGCAACAAAATTCGTACCGCTACTAAAGATGGAAAGAGAGATTTTCCCCAGCGGAGTCGCCATTTTTTTTGTTTGATTGAAAAAAATATTGTTTTGAAAAGTGTTTTAATTTTCTTTGGGAAATATTTAATTTTTGGAATTTAAATTTTATAATCGAACACTTATTATGAATGATATATCACCTCGAAAAGTGAACATATCGTTCCCTAATAGGTTCAGATTATAAATATTTGAATTTATCTGATTATCGTAGTCAAATTCAAGGAGAAATAACATATGATCCCGAAGAATCAAAATGATGTTTAATCCAATGTTTAACTATAATAATCCAGTAAAGAGATCATTAATTTCATAATCAAAGTTACAATAATAGTACGATATATCTTTCCAAAGAAAGAGGATATCGTCTGTTATCGATCATTTGAAAATTACGATAATGATCGTTGAATTTTGAATTTCCCAAAGATAATTAATTGAGGATTTTGAAAAAGCTTGATTTTGAAATCAGGTCTGGGTTTCTAAATCTAATACGAGCGCAAGCCCTCGTAGTTAATTACATCGTAGAAAACCAGAAAATTTCCTACGAATACTCTCGATTAAAATAGCGATACGAATTTTATTTAAGATTTCAAAGATTGATATCAAAGAAGGTTAAGGACTTGAATTTTCAAATGGGATTGGTTCAAGGTTGAACACTTATTTCTGGAGTCAAAGGAAGAAGAGTAGGAGGTGTTTTGAGATTCTGAATTACTTCAGAAACACCTCAACCTGTCCTAAGTGTTGGGCTAGAATTAGATTGAAAGATATTTTAATATTTAAGTGGTCAATTTTATTAGAAGGTGGGAATCAGATTCCCAGAAGATTGAGGTCTTAGGATTGAATATCTGCCTCAGAACCTAAGTCTAAAATGGGTACTGAGAATCAGTGACCCAGAACCTAGCTAATGCAATGCAATCCTGGACTTACCCCGGCCTGGATTGGGGAGCCAGCTAAACCACCTAAACGCTTCAAAACCATGAGTCAAAGTCTTTAAATGTAGAGTGGTTAGGGATGTTATTTAAGATTGAGTTTGAGGAGTTGGGGGGGACATCTAGAGCAGATCCTAATTGATCCCTTAACATATGTTGGGTGGAATGTCTAAATAAAAATGCAATTAAGAATTAGACTCAATTTTAATTTATTACTAATGCGATGCATGCTAGTTGACTCGATGAAATGCTTAAATCAAAATGTAGCAGTTTTAAAATCAGGCTTAAAAATAGGTTTTATCCTAGAGATTGCACAACATCCCCTTGGACAGAACTGCACCCTAATAGGTCAGGTGGTCTGCCAAAACCCACAGGCGGGGAGGTGCCTAACACGGATGAGAAAAGTCAATATGAATGCATGAAAAACCCCCGGCGAGTCCGGGCTTACTTCTTAAGAGCGTTAGAGTTTCTATCTGAGCTTAAAATTTTTTAATTTTGTTTAAGTAGAAAAGGTTTATGACCGTACCCTCACGAGCCTCCGATCGGGTTCCAAGCTAAATCAAATACGACATGCAATGAGCGCCAAAAAAACTACTAAAAGCATGCAAGTCCTTAATCGCAATCAACATATCAATCAAATCACTTAAATAATTAAATCAATTAAATAAATATTCAAAATGAAAGTCCATGTGGCAAGTGCCACTTAATTATACAACCCAGGGTCTGCAGGAAAGTAAAGTGGCCAGGTACCACTAACTACAACCCGGATTCTACTCCTAAGACTCAAGTGACTTTGAGATTTGAGATTCTTCTCGTTCTTCACTTCTTCGTCTCCTTAGAACTCCTTGGATCGTCGGGTCTGGATATCCAAATGAAAAGAAACTCCCCCTGGATAGGGGTGTTATCTTTTCTCTTTGGATACTTGAACTTCATCCTAATTTGGATCTCCAAATGGATAGGAACTCTCCCTAAGGGATGTTCCTTCCTCTTTGGATTCCAAATTGGATTTTTAAATATCTCAATCTCAAAGTACTTTAAACAATACAACTCAAAATCATATCAAAATACATTAATCAAAATTAAAAATCTAGACTCGATCCTGCAGGGTTATCCTAATAATCAATAGTTTATATTTGACATCCCAAGCAGTTAATATATTGAAATTTAAAATACTCAATTACAGCCACGCTTGGCCATGCTCTTTTAATTTTAAAGGGGGACTTAAGCATGCTTAGCACCTGTGCAATTTTAATATTTATGATTTTTGCCCCCTTTAATTTATGCCCTGTATGAGCATGGCCACCTGCATAAGATTGAATTAGTACAAATCGTCCCTAGCCTAGGGGTAGATCTAATCGTACAATCAATCACATCACAGAGTGCAGTAAATAAATAAACAAACACATCATTTCTACTATTAGCAAACATCATGCAGTAAAAACTCGAAAACCCGGCACACAGCAGAAAAGTAAACACCGGCCTAGCCTAAGACTAGAGTTGGTTGTCCTAGCAAACCATCTAAAGTGTGTGAGGTAGGCTGTGTGGCTTTGATATGTCTTAAATAGGCAATTGATTGAAGTTGCTTAAAGTTCTAGTTGGTTGAAGGTTTAAGGGAAGATTTAATTTGAATTTAAATATTAATGACTTGAAATTGATCTTAAACTTGGTTTTAATTGTTTATTGGATACCACCTTTGTTTCACACCGAGGCCGTGAAGTTTATTTCACCTTCCTTGGGGCTAATTTAATAGCCTCGTAGGCCTGTGTTACCCAATGGTACCCGATATGATTAAGTGATTTGAGTTTGATTAAGGTTTAAAGGTTGATTAATTTTAATTAGAATTAGTTGGTTGCTGGTTTTAAGTTCAAATTAATGTTTTCTGGAATTTTGAATGATTTATTGAATTTTGATATTTTCTGGATTATTTTAATCATTTAATTAAGGGGTTAAAAATTGACTTTTTGATTTAAAGTGTTTTCTGGAAATTTAATATTTTATTAAAATACTAGACCTTAATACGATCAGTTAGACAGTAAGTACACTGAAATTGGATTTTTCTACATTTTATTATGAAGGTTTGAATTTTTGACTTGATTTTGAACTAAATTTGACCAAAAGTTGACTTTTTCAAATTTGAATGATTTCTGGAAACTTAACATTTTTAATAAATATTAGAGCTTAAGATGAGTTGTATGCCTTTGAGTTTGCTCAATTTGGAGTTTATTTGAATTAGTTATGAATTTTTGAAGTTTTGACTATTTATTGAATTTTCAAAATTGTTTAAGTAAAGCCATTTTTATGATTTGAATCCAAATGACCTCCAAACTCCTTGGAATCAATTCCAAAGGTCAGGAATGACCTAAAGATTGATTTCCAAGTGTTTGGAAAATTTCTGGAATTTTTAATTATTTTTAATTAATTAAATTAATTAAATATTGAATTTTAATTAAAATTAAATTAAACTTAATTTTGAAGTCCAGTCAAGGGGCTTTTATTTTTCATTGATTAAGGGTTTAATTCTGGTCAGTTAGAGGGGTTAATTGTATTTTTTGGATTTAGACTTGATTTATTAGAATTTTTGTAAGCTTAAATAGTTTAATTAAGGTTTAAACTTGATTAGGTTAATTAAGGGGCTTAATGATTTCAATATCTAGTGGAAATTTTTCTTAAGGCTGAGAGTATCCCTATATTCAAGTGGTCAAAGTTTCAAGTCGATTGGAATTGTATCCTAATTATTAGAATTTTTTCTAAGTTTTCTAAATGAGTCCTTAATTGTTGTCCTTAATGACACTAGATTTAAATGGGTTTGAATCAAGCTTTCAACTAACCCTTGACATAACATGATAAGTAGATATGCAAACACAATCAAATCCTATATCTAGGAGAGCCCTAAAGCTAGGTGGTGTGTGCACCTACACATACAAATTAAATTAAAGCTTAATTAATTGAAGGACTAATCAATAAATAATCAACAAAGTGATCATACATTGATTAGTCATTAATCCACATCAATTCTATTCATGTACTCAACCTATGCTTAAAATTTCAAGAAAGATCTCTCAAATATATTAAAGATTTAACATAAATAATTTTAAAATAAAATTTTAAACATAAGTATATATATATATATATATATATAACCAATATATGTATAAATACAAATCTTAAATTTAAAATACTTAAAATATCATTAAAATAAGTTGAATATTCAAGTGAGAGATCCTTTGATCTTTAAAGTCTAAATATATATATATATATATATATATATATATATATATATATATATATATATATATATATATATATATATATATATATATTTATAATTAGTTTAATATTTAATTAAATGTTAAGTAAATATTAAAATAATAACATAATTAACATTAATCAAAATGAATTAGATTTTAGATTTCCAAAATAAATTTTAAATTAAGATATTTAATTTTCTGAAAATTTTAAGAATATTTAGATTTATTTTGATTAAATATTAATTAAAATATTAAGTTTTGATATTTAAAATATATATATATATATATATAATAAATATTTTAAAATAATTTTAATTTTATTTGAAAGAGTTTAAAATTATGAACATTTCGATATATTATATGTATTATTTTGATTTATAATTAATTTTTAATCAATTTTTGAAGTTTTAGAGATTTAAAATGAATTAAAATTGATTTTAAAATTAAAATCAAATCAAACGGCCGGTTTGCTGACACGTGGCACGTTTAGGTTCACTGGATCGAAAAAAAACGCGGCCGCGGTCAATCATGGGCAATGATTGCGCCGTCGCGCAATCATTGCCCGTTGATTAAAGCGGCGGCGGGACCCGCTTTTCTCACTTATCCACGTCGGCCGATCCCGTGGACCGTTCGATCATCCGCCACTGTGGAATCAACGGTCCAGGTGCAATCCCGCGGTTCAAACTCGCGGAGAAAGATCAGACGGCTGGATCTTAATCCCGCGGTTCTGGATCAAGGGCCCAGATGCCGCCAGACGAAGATCTCTGCGGCATGTTGATCTGCACGGTTAAGGATGACCGCGGGATGCCGCGATCTGGGCCGTTGATCATAAGATCAACGACCGTAACGACGTTCCAGTCATGCACTTCTGCGAAGGACGCCCTAGAATCAAATTTCGCCTCGTTCTCTCGATACTCTCAATCAAATGACTTGAAATTTAAAACATAAATTGCTCTAATGAACAGAGTTCATGTGGATAAATTTAAATAATTAAATAAGCACTTAATGATTAGCTAATTTAATCTAGATGTCTTAAGCTAAGATTGCGATTTCACCTCGATCCAACCGATGGATTTTGATGATTTTCGTTTCTCTGAGCTTGTTGGCTGTCCACGAAACTTTTCCCTTCCGAAATCGCGGCTTGAAACTCCACGGATTGAGAGATAGAGCCCTTGGACGGAATTTACCTTCGGTTTGGCTGAGAGTTCGTCGCCGGCGGCCTCCTTTCGTCGGATTTTGAATGGGGGTAGCTAGAAGAGGGTCTGGAATACCCAAACAAAATGAGTTTGGGGTTTGGGATTGCTTGAGTGGAGAGAGAAGCTGGGGGAGAGAATTTAGGTGAGAGAGTGTTAGCATGAGAATGAGAGCTCTATTTGGGGTTTTGCCCTATTCTAACCTCTCTAGGCCAAATTAATGGCTGAGATTAATTAGAAGAACTCCTGGATGGCTGCCACATGTCCCCCAAACAGTTAGAGAGTAGGGGAATAAAGGACCAACGGACACATGAGGTGGAAAGGCCTCATGGTCCCCACCTTGGCATGTGGGAGTGATGAGAGCTGTTTGATCAAGATCCAAGGGCTTAGAATTGCTCAAGGAAGGTTCTAGAGTGCATTTAAGCTGCTGGAATGGTTTAAGTAAAGGTATGTTAGCCTTAGTAGGTCATTTGACCAACTTTGACTATCATAAACCTTTGGTTTGAATGCTTGACTGGTTTGACCAGTCAATTGGTCAAACTAAGTGACATGGCCAGCAAGGTAGCACCATGGAATGATTTGAAGGGAATATAAAATCAAAGTTGGGCCATGAGATTGAAGTTTGAAGTGATATAAAAAGTTTTGAATGGGTTTGACCAAGTCAAAATGACTTGACTTGGTCAAAAGAACCATGATTTGATTTAAGTAAGTTTGGATAGATTTGAAACATGTTTAGAGGTGTGTTTGAGAGTTTGAGGAGTTTGATGAGATTTGAATAGGTTGATTTGATTAAATGCATTAAATTGAGTCATATGGGTTAAATTTGACCAATCATAGCTTAGTTGACTTGGTCAACTCTTGAATAGGTCAAAGGGTCTAATCAAGTCTGAATCACTAAGAGAAGTGGTCAGAGAAGTTTGAATGGGTTTAAAATTGACTTGGAGCTTGATTCAAAGTAGGGAAGCTTAAGGGTTGAACTAGTCAACCTAGGTTGACTTGGTCAACCAGGTTGACCCAGAGCCAGGGTCTGGACTGAATCAATTTCAAATAATATTTGAAGTCTGGTAGAAGTGGTTTGAAGGTTTGAATAGGTCATTTGGGTCAAATCGCCTATTTAGGCCCTTAATGGGCTTAATGGGTCAACTATGTTGACTTGGTCAACTAGATTCACCCCGGGGTCAGGGACTGGGTCCAACCAGTTCAGAATGATATTCTGAGTCTACTGGTGGTGGTCTCAAAGTCTGGGGAGGTCATTTGGTCAAAATGACCTATTTTGACCCATAAAGGCATGTTTGGTCAAACTAGGTTGACTTGGTCAACCAGGTTGACCCAGGGGCTGGAAGTGGGTCCAACAGGTTTGGTTTGATATTTGAAACTTGCTGGAGGTGGTTGCATTTGATTTGGAGCTCATTTGGTTCAAATGACCATTTATACCCCATAGGGGTATTTTGGTCATTTTGACCCCTGGTCAGCTAAGGGTCAAATTGAGTCCAACAAAATACAGTTTAATGCTCAATGGATCATAATCAAGGGTCTGGAAGTGATTGGAGGCTTTGGAGAAAGCTCCAGGGTCAAAATCCACTGGGTGGTAGGTCTAGTGGCATAGATTGTAAATATTTGAAGGTTTTACAGCCTTTGGATTTCAATTCAGTTTCTGGGGTTAGAGACCTCAGAATGAGCTCAAATTTGGAGGGTTGCCTCTAGAGACATGTCACATCAGTGTGGAACTGATAGATCTTGAATCAGAGGTCATTTGATAGGGTTTTGAAATGTTCAAAGATTTGTTGGAAAAGGCTTTCAGGACTTTGACCTTTGGCCTTGGATTTGAATCTGGAAATCTGGTTTTGAATTGGATTTTGAGCTTGAATGATAGGATTTGAATTAATTTTAGATTGAATTGAAGCTTGGATTGATCTAGAAGAATCCTAGGGTTTAGAATAGGTCCTAGGGTCCAAATCAGCTTAAGGGAATCCTAGGGTCTAGAATAGATCCTAGGGACTGGAGTCTGGGAAGATCCTAGAATCTGGAAGTCCTAGGGAAATCCTAGGATCTGGGGTCTGGAAGAATCCTATAATCTAGAAGAATCCTAAGATCTAGGAATCCTAAGATTCAAGATCTAGAAGGATCTTAGGATCTAGAGTAAATCCTAAAGTTTGATTTCTAGGAATATCCTAGGATTTGGAAATCCTAGGGCCTGAGATCTAGAATAGTCTTAGGATCTAGAAGAATCCTAAGCTCTAGATAGATCTAGGAGAATCCTAGGGTCTAAGAGGGTCATATGATCTAGAGTCAGGTAGAATCCTAGGGTCTAGAATAGATCCTAGGGTCTGAAGTCTAGGAGAATCCTAGAATTTAGATTTGTCTTAAATCATATTGATCTGGGGTCAGGATTGATTTGAATTTGGATTGATCTTAAAGTCTGGATTGATCTAGGATCAGATTAATCCTAGGGTTAAAATTGATCCTAAGGATTGGAAATATCTTAAGGTCTGGGTTGGTCCTACTGAGCTCATACAAAAATGAGGTCAACATACCCCTAAAGGAGTTAGAGGAAGAGAAATAATCTCCAATTTCTTTCCTTAATTATTTTTAGAGAAGTCAAACACTGCTTATAAAAATAGGTATGTTTTTCATTTAAATAAGAGTTCAACTACTTAAGTGATTAGTGATCAGATTCTCAAATTTTAAAAGGAATAAAAGACATATGTAGAAGGAAAGAAGAAAAAAAATCATAAAATTCTGAAAAACCAAAACAAACAAAATAAGCCATAAAATATAAAATAAACAAAACAAAACAAAAAAACATCAATCAAATTTTAGAATTTCAAACAATCCAGTTTTAAGCATGAATATCTATGACACCTAATCTGGTTCTTAATGTGATGAAGGTTTCGAAAGCCAGTGGTTTTATAAAGATATATGCAAGCTAATTTTTAGTGGCTATATAATATAGCTCTGTCTCCCTTGGTGACATGGTCCCTATTGAAATGGTACCTTATATCTATGTGTTTGGTCCTAGAGTGTTGGATTAGATTCTTTAAAATATAGATGGTACTAGTGTTATCATATAGTGTTGCAATTTAGGATCCCAAGCACTTGATTTTGATGATGACAAATAATACTTACTGAATTAATATGTTCTTCTTTGACAATTATAGATGTTTATTCTTGTCCGTGAGCACTAATATTTCAGGTAAGATACAAACCGCTCTAGACTGCTGGAAACTCAAGACTGGGTAGAATAGGATATATAAGAACTTGTATTTTTTATTTTCTTTAATTTTTTTCTTTTGTTGAGTCTGCCACAAAAGCATGTATGTAAAAGGAGTGACCATGCTCACACACACAGGAGGAAATTTTTTCCAAGAAAATTTTTTTTAAAGCAACTCGTACTGTACGATTGTCAATCGTACTGTACGATATGTCATTAATACTCAGGCTAATGGCTAAATTCTAAAAGATTAGTTTTGTGAACTAATTATACTGTATGATAGGTATCGTATTGTATGATTGGTTTCTTTTCAAAAATCCTAGCCACCAGAATAACTTTGGTAAGATTTTAATTTTGATGTTCTGAACTAATCGTACTGTACGATACCTATCGTACTGTATGATTATTTGAAATCTTACCAAAATTATCCCCTGTAATCAGGCAATTAAATCTTGGTTTCTTAATTACATTTGATCGTACTGTACGATGTCAATTGTACTGTATGATGGACATAGATGATTTTGAATTGTCCCATAGATCATACCAGATGAAACCACAATTTTTTATATTGATCATCCTGGATGATATTTATATCGTACCGGGCAATGTACTGAAATGAACTAATCGTACTGTACGAATGGTACAGTGTGGGATGATGGACAGAAATGAATTTCGTTCATCCCATAGATCATCCCGTATGAATAGTTGAAAATAAAATGATCATCCAATATGATCTCTAGATTGTACTGTACGATGTTCGTAAAATTTGTGAATTATTCATTTGTATTCATACTGGACGAAACTATTTTTGAACTGATAGTACTGTACGATATTCAATCGTGCTGTATGAATAGAATCATCAAATTGGAATTTTTAGGGTTTTTTAAGCCTAATTCAAAAGCACTTATAATTATTCTTTAAGAGGTTGTTGAGGCCATGGTTGACTGAGGAAGAAACTCTTGAGAGGGAGCTTTTGGAGAGATCCAAGGTTTGTGAGAGGAAGGAGAAGTTGAGCTTGAGCGTGAGGGAGAAGGAGTGTGAGGGGATCACATGGTTGCTCCGAGCTAGCTGCATACTTGCTCCTCTTGTGGCCTTGGTGAGTCTCGGGAAGGTTCTCTAGGAAGAGAGGCTTCATGGTCAATGTCCTCAAGGTACTTTGCCGTCTCCAGGAGGGAGAAAAAAGAGAAGGTTCGCTGCCGTCACCGGGAAGGTGACATAGCGTCTAGTATTCTGCCACACCAGGGAGGTGAAAGTGAGTCTTGTAAAGGCTTCTCCACCTTGTTGTGGGAATAAAAGGAGAGTCAACTTTTAGTAGTGCAATTCTCAGAGTGGAGGACTCCGGGGAGTGGACATAGGTCAAGTGACCGAACCACTATAAAAATTTTTGGTGTGCTTTTTCCATTTTTTCTGTACTTTATTTTTCATGCATTTATTTACTATTTTAAATTATTTGGTGAAAAATTAAATTTTAATTTTGTATTGTGAGATTTATAATTGGGTCACCAATACCGTAGTTGTGAACGAATCATTAGCTTCCACATTCTACTTATTAGGTTGTTATTTAAAAAAAAAAAATTAGAACTCCTATTTAGGATTAATTTTTTAAAATACCAATTCACCCCCCTCTTGGCGCATCTCATACTTTCATATAGGATTGGAATGGTGCCTATTGGTAGTCCTAAATCTTGAATTTATTATTTTAACCAAAGGACCTGTGCCGCATAACTTCCTAAGGCAATGTATTCAGCTTCTATAGTGGACTTAGTTTTATTTTTTACTGGATCAGGAGACTAAAGATTATCCTATAAATTAGCAACTTTCGAAGTGCTTTTCCTATCAACCCTGCATCCAGCAAATTCTAAATCAGAATATCCTATGGTTTCAAAGGAAATGTTGTGCCTAGGATACCAGATTCCCAAGTTTTAGGTTCCTAAGAGATATCTAAGGATTCTCTTAACAACAGTCAGGTGATATTCTTTTGTATTAGTCTAAAATCTAACACAAAGATAAACACTAAACATAAAATCAGGTCTACTAGAAGTTAAGTAAAGAAGATATCTAATTATTCTCCTGTATTTTTTTGATCAACTGATTTTTCACTTGAGTCCTTATCCAACTAAACTATAGAGCTCATGGGAGTATTAATTGCCTTGGTTTTATCCATTTTATATTTCTTAAGGATGTTCTTAATATATTTTGATTAATTAAGGAAAATTCTATCATTCTTCTACCTTATACTAAATCCAAGAATGTAATTCGGTTCTCCCATCATACTCATCTCAAACTCTTTATTATTTTAGAGAATTTATCACAGCTTTTTATCAGAAGATCCAAACAAAATATTATCAATATAGATCTAGATAATGAGTAGTTTTTCACTTATCTTTGGAAGAAAAATGGTGGTGTCTACGCTCCCCTTAACAAAGACTCTATCTAGTAGGAATATGCTTAGCCTTTCATACTAAGCTCTAGGTGCTTGTTTTAGTCCATACAATACCTTTTTTAATTTGAACACATGATTGAGAAATTGTGAGTTTGTAAAGCCTGGGGGTTATTCAATATACACATCTTCTTTTATTACCCTATTCAAAAAGACACTCTTTCATCCATTTGATATAACTGGCCTCTAGCTAAATGAATTTATTTGCATCTCTAGTCATGTGCCTTGATTATCCAATGTCTAGATAACACATGCTCTCATTAGATCTTTTATGAGAGCATCCCTATAAAATCATTAAAGATTAGATTTAGGAACCCAAACAAGTTTGGGTTCCACCTTATGAATTAAAAAATGAGATGCATGCATGATATGCTATGGTATATCTCATTTTGGTCTCCACACAAAATGTGTTCTATGGTGGATAGTACAAGTATGGGAGATATGTCCTAGCATGTCATAAGAAAATATTTAATACCAGGAAACGATTTACTAATCGATATGGGTTATGTTGCCTCTTCCTTGGTTTGAATGCATTATGTGTTGATGGTTTATTAAAATTATACCAGTGAGGGTGGTATTTTGTTTTCTTTAAAAGTAGTTAATTTCACTTGTAATGATTTGTTTGTACTTTCAAGAATTAAAATTTCAAATTTTAAAGCATGCTCACTACTATCTAATTGAGATGTAAGAGTCTCTAGTTCTTTGAATGCATTTTTTAATTCAACATATGATGTTTTCAAAGAATCATATTTAGTAGTTAATTCAAGATGCTTCTTATTTAAAGTATCAAATTCATCTAATAAAGCCATATAATTAATATCCAAAGTAGAATGATCTTTCTTAAGGCATTCATGCTCTTTCTATAGTTTTGAAAAGTCAGAATTCAAGCTTGCATACATTTTCTTGAGTTTCCTATATGCATTATGAATTTTTTTCAAAAACTTCAAATAGTTCATCATAGGAAAACTCACATACCTCCTCTTGATCAGAATGATCAAGTTAATTATCTGCCATTAAACACAAGCTGGTTACCTCCTCTTTTATTTCTATTTCAGATGAGCCTAAAGCAGAGTATGCCTAGAAAGCTTTCTGAGTCCTTTGCTTGTCTTTCTTAAACTTAGGTTTGTCTTCACCCTTCTCCTTGAATGGGTGAGTTTTTAGATTTGGCCAATCCAACTTTAAGTGTCCTGGCTTTCTGTATTCAAAATAAATGATATCAACAGAAACTTTAGAATTTCTATTAGCTTTACCTTTACTCCATTGTTGATGACACTTTTACTTTTTCTTTAAAAAGCTCTTGAATTGTCTTGTCATCAGTGCTATGTCATCGTCATCCTTAGGTGTAGAATTATCACTATTAGAATCATTAGCTTTTAAGGCTACATTTTTCTCCTTTCTCTTTTCACCTGCATCAAGTTGCCTTTGACACATTCCTTGCTCGTCGGAAATGAATGATCTAAGTAAGTTATCAATGGAGTAAATATTTAGATTCTTAGATTCAATAATAGCAGTGATTTTTGCATCATAGGAAGTAGGTAGACAACACATGATTTTGTTAGCTTTTTCATAGTTAATAAGTTCTCTTCCTAAAGTATACATGAAAGTAACAATCTGAGTGAACCTAGTATACATTTCAGAGATTGATCACTAGGTTTTTTGTGAAAGAGTTCATAGTTATGGAGCAAAATATTCAACCTAGATTATTTTACTTCATTTTCTCCTTCATAGGTTATTTAGAGTTTATCCCAAATTTCTTTTCCAGTTGTGCAAGCAGATACACATATGTAATCTTCAGACTTTAATGCACAAAAAAATAGTTTAAACATTTAGCATTTAATTGGGCTAAATCTCTATCTTCTATGCTCCATTCAGAAAAAGAATGTTCAGTTTTCATGCCATTAACAAAACATGAAGGTATATAATATCCTTTCTGAACTAACATTTTCATGCGATAATTTATAGATTGCAAAAAAGTAGACATATGAATTTTCCAAAAGTCAAAAGGAATATTATCAAATAATGGTAATCGTGTGATTGAATATCCTTCTACAATATTATAATTTTCAAAGTTAGCCATTGATCATTTTTCAAAAGTTTTCGAAAACTTAATTTTTGAATTCTTCTCTGATACCACTTATAAGTTCGTGAGGGTTGTTAAACCTCTAAGAACTAGCCCGAGGCTAACCAATAGGGAGGTGAATTAGTAATTTAAAAATTCTTTAATAAAAAGAAAATCTTTTTATATTTTTTAAACACTAAATTTAGATGATTTTAATAATGGATACGAAAGCAAATAAATTTATAATAGCAAAACAAATCAGAGTTTTTAACCATGCAGTAAACCATAGAAAAAGAAAAGTTTAGAAAATAATAAGAACGAATACACTAGACTTTATAGTGGTTCAGTCCAACCTGACCTACGTCCACTCCTAGAACCCTCTGTTCCAAATATTACACAAAACTAGTGTCTCTCCTTTTGTTTCCTCAGTAAGGCAAAAAAAGCCCTTATAAAATCACTTTCATCTTTTTGGTATGGCTGAGAACTAAAAGCTTTTGCACCCTCCTAGTGATGGCAATGAACCTTGAATCTTTTGCACCTCTAGGTGCTGGTAGAGAACCATGAATCCATCTTCTCCCTCTTGCAGATGGTAGAGAACCACGGACCTAGTGCTACAGAAAGTCTTCCTGGAGCCTTCAAAGGATTAAGGCAGAAGCTTGAAGAAGACGACGAGGAACCTTGCTTAGAGAAACCTTGTGAAGCTCTCATAACTCCCCCTCACAAAAACTCTTCCTTTCTTCTCTCTCAAAGCTCTCCTCAACTCACTCTCTAAGCTCCCTCTTAAGTCTTTTGGCAGCAAAATATTTTCATAAAGAGCCTCCAAGGAAAGGCCTTAATTTTCATTTTGCCATTAAATATCATCCAGTATAATTGTGAGATCATTCTATACGATTAGTACAAAATAACACATTCAGATAATATGAACTGTATTATCCTATATGATCAATTCAAGCAATTGTATTGATCATCTTATACGATCCTACGATCGTCCGGTATAATTAGTTCAAGGGACTATATTGATTGTCCAGCATGACAAGCAATGGGCGACGATTAAATATCGTCCCATGCATCTCTCAGCTTCTACACTATGATCATCCTGTATGATGTGATCAAGCAATCAAACCTTAATTAGTCTCCAAATTACAGGATCAATTTAGGCATGATTGACACAAGTTATCTAGTATGATGTATATTATACTATATGATTAGAACAAATTTTAAAAATTAAAATATTACCTAAATTATAATTGACTGCTATTACAAATCTGGCTTTAAGCATTATAATTTTGATGATAACAAATATTTCTGTGTTCTATTTTTGTTTGGCTAACATTTCAGGTACAAAAGATCAAATGCAATTCAAGCCAACTCTAGATCCGGTCCGCGTGAGTTTAAATGTATTTTTTTCCTTTCTTGAGACAAGTGTATTGTAATTGATCCCCTAGCTAAGTAACCTTGCACACACACACTCAGAGGGAGAGTTTTAGTGAGTTAGAGTTTCTATTTTCAATTTTTAATTTATATCATCCTGGATGATCCAATGAATATAAAAACCCTAATTAGGGCGACCATGTTAAGTCGGTTTGATTAAGTAAATCATCATAGTTGATAGACCCATCGTATAAGATGATATGCTCAAATCAGAAATTCCCAGCCGCCATATTAAGTTTGGCAAGTTTTTATTTTTAGAGATTTGGTCTGGTCGTTCCAGAAGATACGTGTATCGTCATGGACGATCCTTTACAATCATACCTAAATTAGTCTGGTGATTAAGAAAGTAATTAATGTTTGATTGATATGATCATATCATCCTGTACAATCTATATATCGTACAGAATGATACATGTAAAATCCTGACCATCCAAAGCATTTCACCTGGATGAACCGAACTATCTTCTGGACCATATGCCCGAGTTTAAATTAATCGTATAGGAAGATAGAGATATCGACCTGGATGATCAAGTTATTTTCAATCGTACAGCACATTTTGTGCAGGCCAATCTGAACTATGCGCAGGACAATTTTGGGTGTTTAGAACTAATCGTACAGGACGATAGAGATATCATCCGGGACGATCAAGTCATTTTGAGATCGTCCAACATAAGTTTCCCTGGATGATTCAAACTATCTTCTAGATAAAATTCCTGATTTATACTAATCGCCCCGGACAGTCACAAAATCATACGAGATGATCTGAACAAATTTTATCTTTTAATTGTCCAGAGAAACCAGATCGACTTGGCTGATGTATGAGTTTTTGCACTGATCGTATAGGATGATCCTTCGATCATCTTGGATGATATGTGACATCCAATTGAGATTTAGGGTAATTTTTGAGACCTCCTATTTAAGATCTTTTTCTTCCAACAAGAAAAATCTTTTGCCACTTTCCTTACCAGAAAAAACCTTGAGAGAGAGAGAGCTGAGGAGAGAGAGAGAGGATCTTATGAGGGGGAGTTTATGAGGTGTTCAGAAGGTTGCTCCAAGTAAGGATCTGAGTCATCTTCTCCGTTCATCATCTCTTGTCTTGTTGGTGGTTTTGTGGTAGGATCGTCCACAAGAAGATCAGGGTTCTCTGCCTGCTTCAGGAGGAAGCGAAAGGAGTCTAGGTTTTATGCCTTCTTCAGGAGGAAGGTAAAGGTGTTCAGGTTCTCTGCCTCACCAGGTTGGTGGAAAGGAGTTTTTGTACACGCTTCTTCCCCTTACTGTGGGAGCAGAAGGAGAGTCATTTAGTGTTAGTGCAATACCCGGAGGGAAGGCTCCGTGGAGTGGACGTAGGTTAAGTTGACCGAACCACTATAAAATTTGGTGTGTTCTTTTTGATTATTTTTCACACTTACTTTTCTATTGATGATTATGATTATTATTCTATTATCGTTGAATATCTGAACATCATCACGTAACTGTAAATATTTTAAAACATTTAAAAAAAATTCTAAATCATCATTTGCCTACGAATTTTTAAAACTACCAATTCACCCCTCTTGGTTAGCCTCGGGACTAGTTCATAAAGGCTTAACATCCCTAACAAACTTTCAAGTGGTATCAGAGTGGTATTCATAAAATCAAGTTTTGAAAAACTTTTCAAAATTGATCTATGACTAACTTTGGTAATAAAAATACTACTGAAGGTTATTCAATTACTCGTCCACCTTTCTTTGATAATGTACTATTTGATTTTTGGGAAACTCACATGTCCACCTTTTTACAATCTATTGATTATCGCATGTGGATGCTTGTTAATTTTGGTTATGAAGCACCTCATAGACTTGTAAATGGCATTAAAACTAAACTTCCTTTTACTGAATGGACATTTGATGATCATGATTTAGCACAACTGAATGCAAAATATTTGAACTATTTTTTCTGTGCTTTGAAATCTGAAGATTACATGCGTGTTTTCACTTGTACGATTGGTAAAGAAATTTGGGATAGATTATACATTACTTATGAAGGTACATCTGAAGTTAAGCAATCTAGATTGAATATCTTACTTCACGACTATGAACTCTTTCGCATGAAACCTAGTGAATTAATTTCTGAAATGTATACTAGGTTCACTCAAATTGTCACCTCCCTTCATGCCTTAGGAAGAGAGCTTACTAATTATGAGAAAGTTAACAAGATTTTGAGATGTTTGCCTTCTTCCTATGATGCCAAGATAACTGCGATCACTGAATCTAAAGATTTGAATGCCTATTCTATTAATAACTTACTTGGATCACTCATTGCTTATGAGCAAGGAGTGAACCAATGAAAGCTTGATGTAGGTTATAAAAAGAAAGAGAAAACTATGGCAATGAAGGCCAACAATACTGATACTGATTCTTTCGGGTTTGATAGCGATGATGTTGCCTTAATCACTAGGTAATTCAAAAGTTTTCTAAGGAAGAAATAAAAGAACTTTCAGAAGTGGAACAAAGGTAAGAGTAGTAAAAATTTTAAAGGTTCATTTGATACTATTTGCTTTGAATGCAGGAAGCCTGGACATATAAAGGCTGATTGTCCTATACTTAAGGCTCACCCAAGCAAGGAGAAGGGTGAGTAGAAACTTAAGTTCAGGAAGGATAAGAAGTGGATTCAAAAGGTGTTCTGGGCAGATTCTGCATCTGACTCCTTTGAGACTGAAGCTAAAGAGGAGGCTACAAACTTGTGTCTGATGGCTGATGATCATCTTGGTCAGTCTGATCAAGAAGAGGTGTGTGAGCTAACCTATGATCAATTGCTAGATGTTTCTGAGAAAATTCATTCATTGTATAAGAAACTTAAGAGAACCCATGCTAGCCTGAAATTGGATATCTTGAATTTGCAAAAGAGCAAGATATTATGATTAGGGATCTTTCTACACTTGATAGAAATCACATATCCTTTCTTAATGAATTTGATGAATTGAATAAAAAGCATTCTAAACTAATTGTTGAGCATGAGTCATTAAAAATATTGCATGTTGATTTAAAAAAAAGCTTATAAAGAACTAGACACCATGGCATGTAACTTAACTAGTGATGATCATTATTTGAAATTTAACATTGCTAGTCTCACGAAGGAAAAAGAATTTCTAAGACTGAAAATTAGTGCTTTTGAGAAAAATGAAACACCTCCTACTTTTGCATAGTTTTATGCACCTCCACCATTCGAAGAATCTAATTCAAAATCATCAAAGCATGTTTCATTCAAACCTAGGAAGAGGCACTATCACTCACGTAAATTAGTTAACCCTTTTCCTGGCGTTAGATATTTTTTTTGTGGCATGCTTGGACATATCTCTCACACCTGCACTATTTATCATAGTACATATTGGGTGTAGAGACCCAAATTGCATGATTCATAGCACAACACACATGCATTACATTCTTCTTTTCATAAGAAGGAACCCAAACCTGTTTGGGTGCCTAAATCTGACGTTTGATGATTTTGTAGGGGTGCTCTCACAAAAGGCCTCGTGAGAGCATGTGGTGCCTAGACAGTGGATGTTCAAGACATATGACGGGAGATCCAAATCAGTTCATTTCACTGGAGACCAGAGCTGGAGGCAAGGTTACACTTGGAGACAACACCACCAAAAGGTGTACAATAGAGTTTTGAGAAGGGACATAAGAAACAAGGAAAGTTTGAGATGTGGAGCATAGAGAAGATTTTTACAATTTAGCAAGTGAGTTTGTTGCATGGCAATTGAGGTTATTGTACTGGAAGGTTAAGAGCAATTTTTTGTTTAGAGAGGGGAAATATGTGGAAGATAGTGACCAAGAGAGGTCCAATATGTGTAATGACACAGGGGGATGCTTGATGAGAAGGCTTTCAAGAAAATAAGATTATGGAGGTGGGCACTTCCTGGGGGTAGGAGGGAGAGAGAAGTCCTTTGTAGAGCTATGGGAGGAGAGATTTACTAAGGGTAGAATAGTAGGTGTAGGGGAGTGGCTAGGTCATTATCTATCACTATGAGTCACTATCTTGGTTCCTTAATGAAGTTCATTAAGAAAGCCAACCCTTAAGTTAGGTTATTTATAAATATTACATGCATTTCATTATATATATATATATATATATATATATATATATATATATATATATATATATATATATATATATATATATATGTGTGTGTGTGTGTGTGTGTGTGTGTGTGTGTGTGTGTGTGTGTGTGTGTGGGCGTGCGCGCGCGCATCACTTAAAATATTAAAATAAAATTAAAAGTAACACCTAACAATACCATCTAATTTGGCATTTATAATTAACTAATCTTCCTTGACATGCTGACAATCACCTTGCCATCACATTGCCTCTCTCATCTTAATCATTCTTTTTTTATCTACTTGCTCTCCCCCTCTTCTACTCTTACCAAAAAAATTTAAATCATTGGCAAATAGAGAAGTTAGGAAGTCACATAGGAACTTGCAAGTAAAGTCATCAACAGGTCTAGGCTTTGCAAAATGCAATGAAGATGTCAAGACCTAAATTAGAAATAATTATAACCATTTTGTTAATCATCAATGAGAGCTAACTAATATTATCTAGATAATACAAACAGTAAAAAATATAATTATGCTAATATATATATATATATATATATATATATATATATATATATATATATAATAATCATGATATTCTACCAAAATAACCCATCACTAAAATATATTATGACAATAAAATGAAGAACTAATAAATGTAGAAAGAAAATCTAAACTTACCTTTCAGATCAACCTCACTATACTAGTTCCTTACCTAAAAATATGAGAGAAACTCTGAGATTTTTTAGTGAGAGAAAACTCCTTTTTTGAATTTTGTCTTCGCAATTTTTTCGCTTTCATGTGTTATGATGGTGACTGATAGCTGGCAATTTCTTACTGGTGGATCATCGATCGTCCATTAGCCTTCATCCATCATATCAACATCTATTTCTAGAAATGTCGGTGGTCCTAATGACAAGAGACTCAACAAAGAAGATGCAGAATGAGATATCAGGAATTTTCAAAAGCCATTGATTATCATAGAAGGTTATTGTTCAAATGTTCTCCAAGATTCAATAATCGAAGGAAAGGGGAAGACGTTAGTTGCTATTCCGAAGACATCTGGTGCACACAAACTAGATAAGTGTGTGAAGATGATTTCCTCTAGGATTTTTTATCATGAAGCCTCTACCTATTCAGATTTGGTTTTAAAAGTCAATAAATTTGTTGGTAATAACGAAGGAACACTGAGTTATAATTTGTCTTTGAATTTTTCAAATTCTAAGAATACAAATTTGAATTCGACAAATCTGGATATACTGAACGAGGATATTGAAGTTCAGCCGAATGAGAAAAATGATACTCATAAAGAAGCTTTTATCAACGCCTGGAATAGACCTTAGCTTATCAAAATTAATTTTGATATGGATTCAACGGAGATGTCGGACAATGGAGTTGCTGTCAAATTAAATTCAGATTTGGAGTTAGCAAACTCATAGATTCTAAAAAATTCTATGGTTTTGAAAGTTTTAGGGAAGAACATCCCATTTCCTGTGTGCAGAACGGAGCTTAGAAGGCAATGGAGCAAATTTGGCAATTTTCATTTAACAACTATGGGATTAGATTGGATCCTTTGCTCCCTTAAGATAATTGATGCTATGGAAGAAGTCCTCAGCAATGGCCCTTGATATGTTAGGGGTCACATTGTAGGGATGGAAAATGGTCTCCACACTTTTCTCCTTTACCATTAAAAGGTTTAACTGCACCCGTTTGGATTCGGTTACCCCTCTTGCCGTTACATTGCTGGGATGAAGTTAATATTGCTAAAATTGCTTCAAAGGTTGGGATACCTATGTATTTAGATGGCAACTCATTTAAATGGGGGAAGAGGGAATTTGCACGTGTGTGTGTCCGGATCAATTTGGAATCCAAATTACCATTGGGAATTTGGGTTGATGGTTTGGGTGGAAGATTTTTTTCAAAAGTTGGAATATGAAAAGATTACTTCTTTTTGTTTCCATTATGTCAAGATTGGGCATTTGAAATATGAATGCCCGGTTCTTCGAGCTGAAGAGGATAATGTAAAAGGTATTAGAGGCTTAACTGGAACTAATTTTTATGTTCACGATGCTGCAACATTCAATCAACCAAATGAGGAGTATGGGCCATGGATGTATGTCAAATTCAGAAATAAAAGAACTAAGAATTAGAGAAAGGAAACTGGAGATTGGAGAAAGGAAGATGACTCAAAACATTTAAAGAAATTGAATGAAATGAATGTAGTCAATATAAAAGTTCAATCAACTTACAATATTCAGGTTGATAATGTGGAGGATATGGGAATTCCTATAGTTTTTAACGAACAACAAGATAAGGTGGTAGAAAATATGACTAAAATTTCTAATAGTATAAAGTATGGTGTTTGTGTTGCTAATAGATTTGACATGTTAGCTGAAGATATAAAAGATGCAACTGTTGCTACTCATAATGTTATTCCAGAGATTAATAATGAGCCTATAAGTAAGGAGGAAGGTCCTCCTGCATCTGTTTCCACTAATCCTCCCGAAGGCATAAATGAAATTATTCATTCTTCAAATGGTATGGAAGTAACCCCTACATTTGCAGTGAATGCTTCTGGCGATGGGATTATCAAATCTAGAAAGAAAGATTCATTGGGTGTTAATAATGAGTCGCTGAATCTGAATTCTGCTAAATAGATATCCAAAATCTAGCTGAACTTTTTGGGACCCATAGAATCCATCCCTAGAAAAAGAAGAGAAGGAAATGTAAAGAAGATACGTGGGGACTCTTCCCTTTTGTGTAATTAATGTCTTCTTTTGTGTTTTGGAATTGTATAGGGGCCAAAAAGAAGGAAGTCTCTCTTTATCTTAGGGAGATTATGAAAGATAATGTTGTTTTCTTTATTGGGTTATCTGAGACCAAGTTGGTTAGTATTGAGAGGGTCGATGTTAATAGAATTATTGGGAGTGATTGGGATTTTTTTACCATCCGTCAAAGGGTGCTTCTAGGTGGATTCTTGTGCTTTGGAATAGGAATGTTGTGTCCTTTACTGTGTTGGAGCATTCTTCACAGTTGGTGTTTGGGGTTCTTGATACTGCTAGTAGGGGTTGTTGGAATGTGGCTACTATTTATGGGAATAAGGAGTTCATGTTAGAAGGGGGCTTTGGGAAAGTCTTGAGAGGAATGTGGTGGTAGTGTTCCTACTATAGTGGGAGGGGACTTCCACTGTCTTTTGTCTAAGGAAGATAAGAGGGGTGGAAAAAGATTTTGTATGTCTCAAGAGCCGAAGGAGATGAAGTATTTTATGTTTAACAATGTTTTTCATGATGTAGATGTTGTTGGACCAAGGTTTACTTGGTGTAACAATAAACAAGGAGCTGCTAGGATTTGTGAAAGACTTGGCAGATGTTTGTTGAATTCGGTGGCTTTGCAGATGGTTCCATTGGCAATGATCAGACATCTTGCAAGGGTGGCATCTGATCATTGTCCCATTGTTTTTAAATTTGATGAGGTGCCTCGGTTCCAATCTAAGATTTTTAGATTTGAAGACACTTGGAAGTCTTACCCGGCAACATGGAGCATTGTCACTAAAGCTTGGGAGAAGAATGATTTTGGTGATGCAGCAGACATTCTCAACAGGAAACTTCAAAGATCTATGAAGGTCTTATACTACTGGAATAAGAACAAATGAAAAAATCTGTGCTTGCTCAAGGATGAATTGAAAGAGGATATTCTTAAGTTACAATTGGAGGAAGATTTGGAAGAAGGGCTAAGTTCTGATAAGCTGAACTTACTTCATACTAAAGTTCATGAACTTAATGTTACCTTGGGAAAATTATCTACATGGTGGTATCAGAGGGTGAAGGCAAGTTGGCATGAAGAGGGTGACACTAATTCCAAATTCTTTCATGATTATGCATCAGCTAGAAGAAATGGGAAGCTTATTAGACAAATAAAGGATGAAGACAATAATGTAGTGGAAGATATGGAGCAGATTGAATTAGTGTTTCTAAAATTTTTTGAGAATAAGTGGCGTGCCAAGGACTGCCTTTTAACGGATTGGCCTTTGGTTAATGAAGATCAGAGGATTGATGCTGATGATATTGATTTGCTAAGTGCTGAATTCACTGAGGAGGAGCTTACTACAACAGTTTTTCAGAAAGGTGCAAACAAATCTCCTGGTTTGGATAAGAGAACTGCTTCTTTTTTCAAATTCTATTGGATGATTGTTAAAGGGGCAACTTGGAAAGCAATTGATGGTTTTTTCAAGAATGGTGTGATGCATGAAGCATGGAAGGATACTATGATTATTTTAATTCCAAAGAGGAAAAATTCGGTATTGCCTACTAACTTTCGTCTGATTAGCCTTTGTCAAACTATTTACAAGGTTGCTGCAACTATGATTGTGAATAGATTGAAGTGTTGTATCTCTAAGATTATTTCTGAAGAACAAGTTGCTTTCATTCCCGAAAGATTTATGTCTGAGCATTGTTTGTTAGCTCATGAGATTTTCAATAAATTTAGAATTTCCAAGAATAAGAAAGGTTTGATGGAGATTAAGCTGGATATGGAGCAGGCTTATGATAGTATGGGATGGAAGGCATTGGAGCATGTCTTGAAGTGGTTCGGTTTCCTAGCCAAGATTTCTAGTCTTATTATGGAATGTGTGGTGAATGTGAGATTTTATATCTTCCTGAATGGGAAGAGCACTAGATGGATTGAAGCAAAAAGTGATTTTCAACAAGGATGCCCTTTGTCACCATATTTGTTCATCATGTGTTCTCAGCTTTTATCAAATGCAATTAATCAAAGAGGACAAGGATTGGGAATCAAAATTTCTCTAAGAGCTCAGAAAATCACTCACCTTTTGTATGTTGATGACATGTTATTATTTGGGATAGCATCTCCTCGTTTGATTCAAGTTATGAAGAACATAATTACTGATTATTGTGGATGGACTGGACAAAACATTAACAAAGATAAATCTCAAATTTTCTTTAGTAAGACTGTTAGATCTTCCATGAAAAGAAAAATTGCAAAAAAATTGGGCTTCAAGGTGGTTAATGAGCTACAATACTTGGGAATCAAGATTGTATTACGAAGGATGGTGAAGGCTGATTTTCAATCCATGATTGATTATGCATTGGAAAGACTTAACTTGTGGGGAACTAGATTCTTATCATTGGCCGGGAGGATGTTGCTCATAAAGTCCTCTTTCTTATCTCTATCGATTTTCCTATCAACACACTTATTGGTTCCCAAAGGAGTTTTGTATGAAGTGGATAAGCTTTGTAGAGACTTTATTTGGCACAAAGGTAATGGTAGATGGGGTCTACATTATGTGGCACGGGAAGAATTGTGTAAATCGAAAAATCTGGGTGGTATGGGTTTGCATTCAGCAGTTCACATGGTTGGTCCTCTAAGAGCAAGATTGTCTTGGAGTTTTGTTCAAAACCCTTCATCTTTGTTACATAAAAATATTGCTGCTAAATATGGTAGTAATATTTGGAATGGGCAGTTTAAAAGAGGCCATTCAACTGCTTGGTATATCCTTTTGGATGGGGCTACATACCTCAAACCACTTGTTAAATGGAAAGTGGTTAATGGAGAAAATATTAATGTTATGAATGATATATGGTTGTTGGATAGATGTTTAAATAAATGGCCAGTGCTAGCTGATTGTGATGGATTAAGTGGTGTGATGCTTCAGCAATTCTTACTTCAAGGTGGTGGCTGGAATGTTATTGAACTGTATCAATTTTTTCATCAAGATCTGGTCAAGTTACAAGAATGTATTAATCACAATGGAGAAGAGGATCAGAAGGTTGCCCTGTTTCAGCATTCTGGAAGATCTTTATCTATATTGGCGTATGATGAGTTGATCAAATATAGCATTGAAGATGAAGATTTTGGGTTGTCTAATTGGTTAAGAAAATTAAAGCTGAAGCTAAGAGTTGAAATGTTATGGTGGAAGATGTCGAGGTATCATTTACCAACTAATGAGTTCTTAAAATATAGAAGGCTTTGGCATAATGACCTTTGTGCTAGAGGTTGTCAAGAGGTTGAAGATTATTCTCATATTGCTGTCAATTGCAAATTTTTAGTTAATATTATTTGCAAATTGAGACAATGGGGATTTCAAATTCCTATTTTCTAGTCTTTGGCAAATTGTTTATCTGAGCTTAAAAGTCTGTCCAAACATCATACGAATATTGTAAAGGTTTATTGTACTACAGTGTTTCTTTCTTGGAAAAGCTGAAATTATATCAAGCATGGTAATTCTACTCCTCCTACTTTGGTGATTGCTGCTAAAGTGTTATCCACAGCCATGTCAAAGTATCCGATGCTAGTCGACTAGGGTGCTTCTCTCCATTTGGAGTTTGAGGATTTTTGGCACCCTCCACCTCTAGATTGGATAAAAATTAATGTGGATGCCTCTTTGTTGGATTCGAAATTTGCAAGCATTTGGGGCATTATTAGAGACCATAAAGGTAGATTTCTTCTTGCTTTTGGGAAAAAGAAAATCCATTGGGACATAAATCATTTGGAGATGGAGGCTTTTTTTTCATTAAGAGAATTCTTACAAGAATGGATGTTTGAAAGCAAAGGTGTAATAATTGAAGGTGACAATCTTAATGTTGTCAAGTTCCTTCAAGATTCTATGAGGAAATCAACGTGGCAAGCTTAAACATTGTTTCGGAGAAGTTATCCTTTCTTAATGACTTCAATCAAGTGGTTTTTCATCATACCTCAAGAGAATGTAATAAAGTAGTCGATTTGTGTGCTACTTCGGCTTTAGAAAATAGCTTTTGTTTTGATTTATTCTCTTTTACCAACATTCCTTCTTTGTGTAGTTTAATAAAGAAGGAATATGATAGTTGCTTTTCTTTGGATAGTTTATAATAAGTTCTTTTTTCTTTAATGCAATTTGCAGTCTTCAAAAAAAAAACCTGAAAATATGACAGAAACCACACAATAAGCACAAAAGCCTAGCAAGTATCCAAAATTTACAACTAAAATCAATGCACAAATTAAAAATAATATACAAGAAATCATATCAGTATAAATAGTAATTCATCATACAAATTCTTGTTATTTCTATATCAAATGAATAAATCATATAATATATGTTTCATATATTATGGGTCTTCAATCGTATATCATGCTACATATCAATCATGTTTCTTATGTCATTCAATCAGTCAATCAATCTCATTGGTCGATCATGCTCATCAATCGATCAATCAATCTTAGCAATTAATGAATCTCATGAGTCAGTTAAACTCATGTCAATCAATCTCATTGGTTAATCAATCTTATCAGATAATTAATCTTATCAATCAATCAATATCATTGATAAATCAATCTTATTAGTTAATCAATCTCATTTATGTTGATATCTTCTATCTTGGTATATATTGTATGTTGTATATCTTATGCTTGTAGTTTCACATACAATAATCCAAATAATCCATTTATCATGTCCACATTATGCTATTAAATGCATATCTATGCATCTGTCAATGTATATACCAACCCACAAAACTCTAGTCACCACATGTCATATAAACAAGTGAGATCTGCTTTTCATTATTTTATGCATGTTGAATCAATACCCACTTTCTATAGAAAATCATATATATAAATTTAATCAGTGAAAATATAATATGATCATATCCAAATATTTAGATTAATCATATCTATAGCATATGAAAAGTTACATGGTGAAAACTTGCTAAATCAGGAAAAATTTTATCTTAAGCATATTTAGGAGAGAAATAAATCATAGAAATCAAAATCACAAAAACATATGTAGAGTAAAGGTCACTTACAATGATCAAAATAATTTTTATAATAGAAGCAACGGATGAAAAAGCTCCAAAAGACTTTCTTTCTCCTCTATTCCTTCCCTCTCATTTCTTCCCAAGCAATGAAATAACAAATGGGAGGGGGTGATAAGGTAATGAGGGTTATTTAGATTGATATATATATATATATATATATATATATATATATATATATATATATATATATATATATATATAAACATTATGTAGTTCCTGGTGCCATGGTGCTACAAACCAAGGTGCCATAGAGCTGCATGTAGAATTTCTAGTTTTTGTAAAATAAGAACAAAGCACCGCTGTGTGCTCCAATGCAGCACCGCAATGTTATAGTTTAAATTTTTTGTATTTTCAAATTAAGTCATTTTATGATTTTTGGATATTTCAAAAGAAGCAGAAATTGTGCATGATGTGTATGAGTTCGAAGGGATAAGACATTAATGGCAAGATATGATGAGTGTTTGGCAAACTCTAGTGTGATAGATGATGAAAAAAGCAATTTTGAGTATTAAAAATATAAACAAAATGTTTTAAGTGCTTTATTTTAACAAAAGAAACTAAAATATTATTAACATGTATAAGTTTCTACTAAAAAAAAAAGCTATCTAGCTACCTTCAATGAAGGATAAAACATATTGTTGTTAAGAAAATTGCAAAAGAAAAAACTAAATAAAAATAATATAAAGAAAAATTAGAAGCATAACAAACAAATCTACTCCAAAAAGTAGAATAAATAAACAAATAATGTGAAAATCACAAATGAATACATATAGTTAGCAAATGCTTGATTAATTTAAGAGAATCACCAAAAGGTCTCTTCATAAGGAATGAAAATGAAAATATCATCTACAAATTATAGTGAATTATTGCCAATGGTTCCCACATTTAAAAAAGAGAGAACATATTACCACCAAACTAGTGGAGGTGAAATAGAATCTTCATTTAAAAGAAATAAATCATGTTAGGAATACTTAGCTATTTCGAGGCATTAGGTCTTCTTTTCCAAATAATTGAAAATATTTATATTTATCACACATAACATTGTTAGCATTAATATCCTCTGTATTAACATGAATGTTAATAACATGATAATTATTAGACAACAAAGAGTTCTTGGCTATCAAATGGTCTACAACATTTTTATTATGATCCTACAACTATCACTAATTGAGGGCTATTAATAACATTATAAGACACTTCTTCCTTCATACTACCCTTATTAGTTGAGTTAGCAATATTTTCTTGCAAATCAAAATTAACATACAAATCATTATTAGAAATATCTACCATTTCATTATCCATTTGTATTTTGGGATTAACTAAATCCTTATTAATCATGTTTTCCTCAATAGGACTAACATTAATTGATTTATACATTTTTCTTTAAATGAAAATGTTGGATAAAACCATTCAAATTTAATAAGACAGTAGAATTTTGTAATTGAAATAAAAGAATTAAAATTTTCAAATTTCACTTTCTAATCATACCTAAATTCTTTTAGCCTATCCAGACTTCTTTAGGATGTTAAATTGTAACCTCCAATTCCATTAGCATGTGGGTGTCAAAAGGTCTCAATATAGTAAAGGCATGATCCATTGAAAAACATGGCCAAAGATCATAGTCGCAATAAAGAGTATGCAATTATTTCTAAATTGAATTTGTATACTTGGAAAAGATAACCAAGTAGGAACAACGAGAGACTCCTTTTTAACATTAAAGAATGGTGTCCATCTTCATTATCGCATCTACTAGTTATTGAAGTAAGATCTTATGAAAAAAAGTCTAAATATTCAAAAGATTATTTGATAATTTTATCAAAACATTCTTTGCACCAAATAGCTTAGAAAAATGATGATCATAAAATTCATACTAAATAAAACCAATCAAATATTATCCAAATTAGTTCTATTTAAAGGAAATTTATCAACCAAATAATATGTAAAAGGGGAAACTAACTTTTGAATTTCATCCTTTGATATTAAAATAGCCTTCAAACCTCTAAACTTTCTAGGAAAAAAATTTAAGATTGGGTATGAAAAGGTTTTATTTGCTAAAGATTCTTTAAAAAATCTAGCCACTTGGAGAATAATATCATATGAATGGCCAAGCATACCTTTAGGAGAAATAAGGTCATCCAAACCTTCTTTCATAAATAACAAAAAATCTGCCATAAGGAGAAAAAAAAAGTGGGCATAAAACATCAATAGAACAAAAACACCAAATAAATCAAGATAAGAACCAAGACAAGATATAGAAATCGAAGAGAGAAAGGATTCATCAATGCCCATGAGAAGGATTCAAGAATTGACCTACCCCTCTCCTTTCACTTCTTTCCCTTTGCTTCTCTCCATGTTAAAATTCTAACAATTTTTTTTCAAAGTGTGATGGTATGTTAGGTTTATACTCTATAATGTTTTATATACTATATATAAAAATCTCTCTTATAAACATATGCAGTTATTAGTTTCCTATTGGAAAAAGGTTTGTACTACTCTTCTATACAATTCTATCTTTCAAGTTATGTACTTGATATTTTAATCATACATTATACTAAAATGCTTAAATGTCAATCACTAGGAAAATTCTTGAAAAAAAAATATGAGACTTGTTCCTTCTTCACCAAAAGGATATGTATGTTATTTGTTCTTGATAATGTTTGGGAACCCCATCAATGCAACTAGGCATATTTAAATTATGTATGAGAATCTTGCCCTTAGAAGACATAGCCATTAAGATCACTAGCAAAAAATGATTACCTTTCTTTGGTGATGTTCATGTCTCCAGTATTTTTTTCCTTTGTTAGTCAATTCAATGTACTAGCAATATATTGACAAGAGAGAACTAAAAAATTTTTATTGTATTATATTATTTTTTCTAGATTGATTTTATTCATTAGCATAAACTACTTCTTTAGGTTTATCAAAATGTTCACTTTGAGTGCTCGTTCAAATGACACATGACAAGTTTGTTTGTTGGTGGCTTAATAATGATCATTTGTTAGCCAACAAGTTACGCTCATTAATAGGCTTCATAAGACTCATTTGGAAAGCCAAAAAATATTTCAATAGCTAATCTCATTATTGGATTGATGTGGTCACATTTATTTTTAAAAATGATCCACTTGTTAAGATCTCAATAAGCACAATCTGAACCAAACATAAGTTAAGCTCTAACTAAACACAAGCATCTATGATTCTAAATGTACTAAACTTGAATACAAACACTAAGCTTTAATCAAACTCAAAGAAAGTTTAATAAGTTCAAGTAGAGAGTTCAAACATGAAAAAGTTCATATTCAACTCAGTTTAATTCATTTGTAGGCCAACTCAAGAATCTCATGTAGTTTCCCATGGAAATTTAGTCCAAGATCATTTATAGTCCATTGTACATTATTATTGTTTGTACATTCATGAGTTGTCTTTCAACATAGCCATAAAAAAAATATCAACTATGCAATTAAGTCATAAAAAAACATCAACAATAATCTTTACAAATACATGATAGTCAGGTGTCTTAATTTCATAAAGTTTTTAATCATTTATATTAACACACTTTAATAGGTTTAATGGATAAACATTAGTAAATGGTATACTCTAATTCCTGGTACATACATCTTTAATTTGATCATTTGTCAATTTGTAAGTTGTCATACTCTTAAACCCTTCCCATCAAGCTCAATCAATTTAAGCATAAGCATTTATCACATATGTGTCAAATTAATGTTTTCTTTCATATTATCCTTTATTAAGTATTTGGTTTGGAAATATTTAAAAAAAAATCAATTTAATAGGCATTATGTCAAGGTTATAAAGATTAAAATTAGAGTGTTAATATAAGAATTTTCAAGATAAACTCCTTTTTGTCCATTGTGCTCCTTATCAAATCCATGATTTTTTGTGAAAGTTCCTTAGGGATGTTAATCCCTTATGAACTACCCTGAGGCTAACCAAAAGGTGGGGTGAATTGGTAGTTTTAAAAATTCATGAGCAAAAATGATATTGAAAATCTTTTTGAATGTTTTAAAACAATTACAATTTTGCGATGATGTGCAGATGTTTAACAAAATAAAAATAATAACTTTAATCACATGATCATCAACACAGAAGTAAAGTGCAGAAAATAATCAGAAAGAACACACCAAATTTTATAGTGGTTCGATCAACTTGACCTATGTCCACTCTCCGGAGCCTCCCCTCCAGGTATTGCACTAATACAAAGTGACTCTCCTTCTACTTCCACAATAAGGCGGAGAAGCCTTTATAAAACTCCTTTTCACCAACCCAATGAGGCAGAGAACTCAGACTCCTTTTACTTCCTCCTGAAGCAGGCAGAGAACCTTACCTCATTTCGCTTCCTCCTAAAGCAGGTAGAGAACCTCGATCTTCTTGTAGACATCCTTCCTTCAGAGAACCAAGGGATGAGGGACTACGACTGGAGATAATGACTCAAATCCTTGCTTGGAGTAACCTTTGTAAACACTTCAGAAACTCCCCCTCATAAGATTCTCTTTCTCTCTCCCAAGCTCTCCCTCTCTCTCTCAAGACTCTCTCAGGAGAGGACAACAGCAACAGATTTCAATAATAGCAAGAAAAAGATCTTAAATAGAAGGGCTTAAAAATAGCCCTAAATTTTAACTTGTTGTCAAATATCATCTAGGATGATATGTCGATCATACTGTAAGATTAGTGTAAATCAGTCCCTTTTCGCCTGGACGATCTAGTTCCTCTGGATGATTAGAAGATAAAGTTTGTTTAGATCGTCTGGAACGATTCTTAGATCATCTTGGATGATTAGTTTAAATCAGGAATATCGTCCAGAAGATAGTTCGGGATGTTCAGGAGAAAATCTTGGATGATCACAAGAAAATAACTTGATCGTCCAGGATGATATAAATATCGTCCTGTACGATTAGTTCAAAAGTGCCCAATATCATCTGGCTCACTATTCAGATCGTACAGGACAACTACGCTGGATGATTTCAAAATGACATGATTATCCAGGCTAATATCTATATTGTCCTGTACGATTAGCTCAAAAATGGTAGTATTATTCGGCAGACTATTTGGGTCATCCAGGTGAAATACACTAGACGATCAGGATTTCCAATTGATCATCCAGGATGATCTTGTAATCGTCCAAGATGATATGATCGAATCAATCAAACCTAAATTACTTTCCTTAATCACCTGACTAATTTAGGCATGATTGTAATGAATCGCCTAGGACGATCAGACCAAAATACTAAAAATAAAAACTTGCCTAATTTAGTCTGACGACTGAGAATTTTTGATTTGAGCATATCATCCTGTACGATGGGTGTTCCATCCTGGATAATCTTCTTAATCAGATTGACTTAACCCGGTTGCCCTAATTAGGGTTTTGGTTTTCAATGGATCGTTTAGGACGATGTGAATATCATCCAGGATGATTTGAACAAAATTAGAATAGAAACTCTAACTCACTAAAATTCTCCCCCTGAGTGTGTGTGTGCAAGGTTACTTAGTTTAGGGATCCGTTATATTACACTTGACTCAAGAAAGATGAAAAAATATATTGAACCTGAAACACAAACAGACTGACTCGATCTTAAGCTGGCTTGAATTGCAATTGATCTTGTGAACCTGAAAGGTTAGGAACTCAAATAGAAATAGAAATGTTTGCTATCATCAAAATCCTAATTCTTGAATTTAGATTCACAACATTTTGCTGATCACTATATATGCTTGATATAATTAATGATAATCTTGATACCTTAGAAAATAACTCTACTCCATACTTTTTTGGAGGAGGGTGGTTCAACTCAACTACTCTTACAAATTTCTCATTCTTCTTCTAATAAGGATGATCTATAAGTAAAAAATTATCAATGATAATCAAAGAAACTTACCTTGCCACAATGAACTAATGGGAGTGCTTTATTCTAATCTAAGAAATATGGACTTACCAGGTTTTTATGTGGACCCCATTTTGATAATATAGTAATATATGCCAAAAATCATTGATTGTCATATCTTTATCCTAAGTAATCACTAATTTAATTCATAGATGTTTCAACTCATTAATCCACTATCATAAAAGTACTTTTATGTTCTTTGTCATAATTTTTGGTTTGGAATGAGTAATGATAAAAACATGAAAGATTGTTTTATGCCATTTATAGCTATAAGTTGAACAATAACTAAAACTAGCCCCATGTATATGGAATGCTTGCTTGTCTAAGAGGATTAGATCTATCTATGTATATCCATAGTTAGACATTAGCCGTATGAACAAAATATTTTCAAGTTTCACCATCTTAAGGATGTGGCAACACTACCTTAGGGCTTATTTCACTTAGATATATAATTTTTAAAATTTGCATATCAATGTTAAGTAACAAATAACCTTTTAGTGAACATCTTTCAATCAACCACCTAAAAACTTTTTGACTTATATTGAGGGTGTCAAATAGTGTATATTCTCAAATATAAGTCATATATTTATAGAATAAGATATATTATTTGTATACATATTAATTTTTTCAATATTAATGCTAAAATTATTTATCATTATTTTTTTATACATATTGCATGTTACCTTTTCATCATATGAAAATGATTGTGACAAGCATTTAATAAATTAAATTTAGAATTATAGTTCATCAATTATGCAACTAGTAATAATATTGAATGAAGCTTGTAAACTTGCCACAAAGGTTCATCAACATATGGTATCAAAGAATCAAATATTGTAGCATTTGTATTTAATACTTCATTGATTTCAATCATATTTATGCATAAGTTTGAGCTAAAAAGCATATCTTATCTTATTAAGATAAAGATCATACTCAAAGAATTATTGTGGGGTTAACTTCATGTCACTTCTCTACTTCGATGATTCACTTTAGCATTCATGGTAGAGTAAGTTTTTATGAGCCCATTTTGGCAGAGATGAATAATAACATCATCTTGTATACTTATTATGACATTTTAGGCGAGGTTATTTAATCTAATTTTACAATGTATCTTCCAATTATTAGAATGAAAAATAAAGAAATTATCCACTCCTTATATAAATTCTTTTAACAAATCTTTGTTACAATACAATAGATAATACATCCGCTCATGATCATTACTAATATCTTTGTTGCTATACTAATATAAGGTGCATAAGATAATAATCAACAACATGAATTTCATGGATATAAATTAGTGAGCGTTGGATGTTATCCATTAAATTTCATAGTAATGAATAATAGTGAACATCAAGGTTAAGTGTTGAAGGGTAATTAGTTTAGTTTTTCTCCTGATAGGGGGAATTCCTAACCAATAAGAAGATGAATAATAAACATTGATGTGTGGAGGATGTTAAATAATACTCGTAGTTAAGCATTGAGTAATTATCAATAAATAATGTCATAAGTTAGATGATAGAGGGTGGTCAACTTTATCAACTTTCTAAAAAGTGTGTAGATAAGGAAACTAAGAAGACAAGCATCGAATATTAGTGTCTGACAGTTTTGGATATTAATTATTGGCATGCATCAAATGATGATCAAGGGGAAACATCATAAGTTGAGAAATAATGAAAGCCAATTTATTCATTCTTTTAATAGCAGAGAAATCGAAAGGATGAGTATGTTGCAATCAAGATCCCTAGCTTGTGATTTTAATAATAACAAACATTATTGATTGAAATCTTAATTCTCTTAACACATGTATTACATATTATTATTATTTTTTTATGTGTACTAACATTTTAGGTACATCATACACTACTAAAAAATGTTTAATACTCAAGTTTGGATGGAATAAGATGATATTCAAATAAGTCTGTATTTTTAATTTCTTTTATTTTATATTTCTTAAGTCTGGCCATATAAGGGTGTATATTAAATTGGCGACCATGCACACACACAGGGGAGTGAAAATATGAACTGAGATTTTCTTAACTAATCGTATCATACGATTACGATCATATTGTACGATCAGTTATATGGATAAAGAGAATTAACATCTAATTATGCAATTAATTCTTACGAACTAATCATACTGTATGATGTTAATAATACTGTATGATTTGTTTCCATCAAAAAACCCTAGCCACCAGATAATTTAAGTAAGTATTTTAAAAATCAAAATTTGAACTTATCATACCATATGATCCTAATTGTATTGTACGATATTTGAAATCTTACTTATATTAATCCCCATGATTAGTCAATCAAATTAAGGTTTAATAAATATGGCTAATTGTACTGTATGATATATATCGTACTGTACGACTGATAGAGATGAAATTCGATCATCTCGGATATTGTACTGGATGAAAGCCTTAATTTTTTGAACTAATCGTATATTATGATGATGATCATATTGGATGACCCTTGATATTTGAATTAATTATATAGTACGATGTAAATTATACTAGATGATTGACATGATCATCATGCTTAAATAGAATGAAATTGAACTAATCATACCGTATGATAAGTACATAGAAATTAAACAGTTTGTCTGAACGATTGTTTCATCATACTAGATGCACTATTATTTTAAACTAATCATATTGTATAAACCAAGATCATACTATACAAATAGTGATGACTTAATTAAAAATTTAGGTTTATCTAAAGCATACTTAAGCAACTCATTCAAGTCTCAAGCAAGATTTTTTGTTGTTGAAGGAACTCTGACGGAGAATTCTTGAGAGAGCTCTTGGGCTTTAAGAAGGAGAAGGTGAGGTTGTGCATGAGGGAGAAGGAGTTTTAAGGGGGTGTTGATATGGTTTCTTCAGGCAAGTTTACACCTTACTTCCTTCAGTGGTCTTGGTGAGTTCTTGGAGTTGCTCTTGGGAGAGAAGCTTCAAGGTCAAAGGTCATGGGTACTCTGCCTTCACTAGGAGGGTAAAAAAGGATTGAAGGTTCTTTGCCATCACATGGAGGGTGAGAATGATTTCAAAGGTCCACTACCGTCACTAGGAGGGTGACATAGCTTTCGATTCTCTGCCGCACTAGGTTTGGTAGAAGTGAATTGTAAGGGCTTCGCCACCTTATTGTGACGGTAAAAGGATAGTCACTAGTGTTTTAGTGTAATACCCAGAGAGGAGGACTCTGGGGAGTGAACGTAGATCACGGTTGACCAAATCATTATAAAATTTCTAATGTGCTCTTTTTATTTTTTTCTACTCTTTTACATTCTATATTTTAAATTTCCTATACGAGTTTAATTTTTATTATATATAATTGAATTGCTAATCTTGCTTATTTAGATGTATTTATGTTATAAAATAAAAAATAATAATAATCACATTTTTAATCTACTTATTCTTGTGCTAGTTACTCAACTTGATTATTTTCATAAACTTTGATTTGGTTAAAATAAAAAGGGATTTTATTTTAGTATATTTTAAAACCACCAATTCACCACTCCCCCCCCCCCCCCCCCCCCAATTGGTGCGCCTAGGGTTAGTTCAACGAGATCTTATATCCAAACTTTAAGTGGTATTAGAGCAGGTCTTAGATATTGTGATCTAAAAGTCTTAAGTAAAGATCTTATAGCGTATTTTGATAATCAAAATATTGCAGAGGGTTATTCTATAACTCATCCACCTATGTTTGAAAATATTTTATTTGATTTTTAGAAAATCTACATGTCTACATTTCTACAATCTATTTATTTTTGAATTTGCATATAATTCAAATTAGTTATTCACTTCCATCACATATAGTTAATGGAGTTAAAACTGATGTCCCGTTTATTGAATGAAGTAATGAGAATATAGAGCTTGCTCAGTTAAATGCAAAATATTTGAATTTTTTTTTTTTTGTGCATTGAAATCTGAAGATTACATGAGAGTGTCTACATGTAGTTTGGGAAAGGAAATATGGGATAGGTTGTGCATTCTAGTGAAGTCAAACTGTCTAGGTTGAACATTTTACTACATGATTATGAACTATTTAGCATGAAATCTCATGAGATAATATCTAAAATATATATTAGATTCACTCAAATGGTAACATCCCTACATGCATTAGGGAGAGAACTTTTAACTCTGAAAAGGTTAACAAAATACTACGTTGTCTACCTAGTGCTTATAATGCTAGGGTCACTCCAATTTTTGAATCTAAAATTTTGAATGTGTATTCTATTGATAACTTACTTGGCTCACTCATTATCTATGAGCAAGGTGTGAGTCAGAGATTACTTGATACATGTGACACAAAAAAGGAAAAGACTATAGATTTGAAAGCCAATGACTCAGACAGTGATAGCTCTATAATTGAGGAGGATAACAACATTGCATTGATGACCCGACGGTTCAAAAACTTCTTGAAAAGAAAGCGAAAGTGTCATCAGCAATGGAGAAAAGGTAAAAAATAGTAAAAAAATTAAACCGTCATCTAAAACAATTTGCTTTGAATACACGAAACCAGGCCACCTGCAAACTAAATGCCCAAATTTGAAAACTCACCTGGTCTAGGAGAAGGGTGAAGAGAAGGCAAAGTTCAAAAAAGGAAAGCAACATACATAGAAGACTTTTTTGGCTGATTCCATCTCAAAATAATCAAATCATGAAGTAGAGGAGGAGGTAACTAATCTGTGTCTCATGGATAAAAATAGTATTGATCAATCAGATCAAGATGAGGTATGTAGCTATCTTATGATGAACTTTTTATTATATCTGAAAAAATTCATGATTCATATAGGAAGCTGAAAAAGATGTATGCTAGTTTAAAACTAATTTTTCTACTTTACAAAAGAGCATGATAGTCTAATAGTTGAACATTCTGCTTTAGATAGTAATCATATGTCTTTACTCGATGAGTATAATGCATTAAAAAAGAAGCATATTGACTTAACCAATGCACATGAATCCTTAAAAATAAAGCATGTTGAAATAGAAAATTTATACAAACAGTTAGAAATATTAGCAACTGAATTAGATCATAATGAGCATGCATTAAAATTAAAAGTTGCAAGTCTTGAAAGTGCAAATGAATTCCTAAAAGAGAAAATTCATGCACTTCAACACAATAAATCATCACCTACATTGACACAATGGTAAATCCCCACATTACTGCATGCATCATATACCCCTAGGAAAAGGCATAACCAGCAGCATAAAACTAGTAAATCCATTCCCTAGGGTTAGTGTCATTCTTGTGGCATGCTAGGTCACATAGCCCGCACTTGTATAATACATTGTAGGACACATCTAGTGTGAATGCCCAAATCACTTGCACCACATCATAGTATGCATTCAAGTCATTCATCAAAATAGAAGATAGAACTTAAACTCACTTAGGTTCTCAAATCTAGCATTTAATTATAAGATTACTCTCATAAAAGGCCTAATAAGAGCATATGGTACCTGGACAAGGCACATGACTGGAGATATGAAGCTGTTCATCACACTGAGGCCAGGTTATGAGGCACGATCACATTGGAAGATAGGACCACCAGGAAAGTGGTGGGCTCGTATATAATTGAAAACTCTTAAAATTTTATCATTGATAATATTTTACTTGTAGATGGTTTAAAACATAATTTACTTAGTATTACTCAGTTATGTGACAAAGGATTTGACATTAAATTTTTATCCATAAAATGCATGATTAGTTTGAATGGCAAATTTATTTTGGAAGAAAAAAGAGTTAACAATATTTATATGCATGATTTGAATTGCATTGAATACTCTAATTATTCATATTTAAAACTACTATTGATGAATCCTGGCTATGGCATAGGAGATTATGTTATGCAAGCATGTAGACCCTTAGGAAGATTATCCGAAAAGTCTTAGTTAGAGGCATACCAAGGTTAGATTTCACTAAGGACCACCTATGTGATGCCTACCAACTAGGAAAGTAAATTAAATCTTCATTTCATTCAATAAAGGACATCATCATCTCTAGGCCACTAGAAATTCTTCATATGGATCTATTTGGACCTGTTAGTACAGCCAGCCTATGAGAGAAATTATATGGATTTGTGATGATTGATGATTATTCTAGATTCACCAAGGTTAGATTCCTAGCATAAAAAAAAGAATCATTTAAAGAATTTAGAACCTTCTCCACTAGATATAGAGGAAATTAGGATGTGAGATCTCAACCATTCATAATGATCATAGTGGAGAGTTTGAAAATGATAAGTTTGAATCCTTTTGTCAAGAAGTAGGCATAGAGCATAACGTTTTTGCTCCTAGGACTCCTCAACAAAATAGAATAGCTAAAAGAAAGAATAGGACTCTAATAGAAGTTGCTAGGGCTATATTAGCTGAATATTCTCACCCTAGATACTTTTGGGCAAAAGTAGTAAATACTACTTGTCATGTGTTGAATAGGGTCAATGTTAAATCTATGTTAAATAAGACACCTTATGAGCTCCTTAAGGGTAAACAGCCAATCTTTCTCACTTGTATGTATTTAATTGTGGATGCTTTGTACTGATTAATGGACCTCTAGGAAAGTCTGATCCCAAATCTTCTTAGGATATTCATCTGTAAGTAAATCTTACATGATCTTTAATAAGAGGACCCTAGTAGTAGAATAGTCTACCCATGTTGTGTTTGATGAATCAGATAAATCTTATGAGCCTAGGTTAGTAGAAGAAGAAGTAGTGGTCACCCAATCGGTAGAATCCATTGACCTAGGAGATAGAGTAAAACCTCAGAAGCCTTTGCCTAGATATTGGAGATACTCATCTAGTCACCCTAAAGAACTCATCCTAAGATGCCCATCAGTAGGTGATAGAACTAAGCATGGACATAGAAAGGAGTTAAGTCATTCTGCATTCATCTCTATAGTAGAACCCACCAACATGGATTAAGCTCTAACCAATGAATTTTAGATCCTAGCAATGCAAGAAGAATTAAATTAAATTGTTTGTAAATGATGTACGAGAACTAGTTAGCAGATCTAAGAACTAAAGCGTTATTAGAACTAAGTGGATTTTCAAGAATAAAATGAATGACACTAGCATAGTGATTAGGAATAAGGATAGATCAGTAGCTAAGAGGTATAACTAGATTGAAGGAATTGATTTTGAGGAGACCTTTGCCCTTGTAGCTAAATTAGAAGTCATTAGAGTGTTATTAGCCTTTATTTGCTGTAGAGGACTCAAGTTATATTAGATGGATGTTAAGAGTGCATTCGTAAATGGGGTGATCAAAGAAGATGTATATGTTGATAAACCCCCAAGTTTTGAGAATTCTCAATTTTTCAATCTTGTATTCAAATTAAAAAAGGTATCATATAGATTGAAGCTAGCACCTAGAGCTTAGTATGAGATGCTGGGCATATTCCTCCTAAAAAAGAGCCTTTATTAAGGGTAGTGTAGAAATTATCCTATTCCTTGAGAAAGTAGGAGAAGATCTGCTCATTATTTAAATTTATATTGATGATATACTATTTGGATCCACAAATAAGAATCTCTATAATGAATTTTCAAAAATAATGAGCTAGGAGTTTAAAATGAGCATGATGGGAGAGCTTACCTATTTTCTTGGATTTAGTGTGAAGCAAAGGGATGATAGAACCTTTTTTAGCCAATCAAAATATATTAAAGATATCATTAAGAAATATGAGATGGATAATGCTAAGGTAATCAATACTCTCATGAGCTTAACCATTCTGTTAGATAAGGATACCGATAGAAAATTAGTTGATTGGAAGAAATATAGAGGGATAATTGGATCACTTCTTTATTTGACTGCCAGTATGCCTAATATAATATTTAGTGTATGTTTCTATGCTAGATTTTAGGCTTATCCCAAAGAATCCCACATAATTGTTGTTAAGAGAATGCTTAGATACCTATTAAGCACCCAAAACCTAAGTATCTAGTATCCTAGACATAGCTTATCCATTGAAATCATAGGATATTTAGACTCTCACTTTGTAGGATGTGGGGTAGATAGAAAAATCCCCTCAGGAGCTTGTTAATTCATAGGCCAATCTTTAGTTTCTTGGTCTAGTCGAAAGCAGAATTTAGTAGCCCTATCCACCATTGAGGCAGAATACATTATTGTAGTTAGCTATGTTGCTCAGGTCCTATGGCTGAAGCAATAAATCATAGATCTTTGATTATCTGTAAGCATCATTTCTATTATGTGTGGCAACACTAGTGCCATCTACATTTCCAAAAATCTAATCCAACAATCCCACACTAAGTATATAGATATCAGGCATCATTTTATTAGGGATCATATAGCCAAGGGAGATATAAAACTATATCATATAGCTACTACAGATCAATTGGTAAACATCTTGACCAAACCCCATGCCTATAACACCTTTAGCATCTTGAGGAATAGATTAGGTATTATACACATTCATGCTTGATTTAGGATGAATCTAAATCTCTCTATCACTTGAAATTAACTAATTTTTTTTGTGTTCAAATGTGTGTTACATTTAAAATTTTTATGACTATGTGTTTGTTGATTATGTTTTCATTTTTTATTTTGTTGTAGTGCATTTGATAGATGTTTCCTGATCTCCACACATGATTTAAATTAAAACAAAATAAAAAAAATGAAAATTAAAAATTTTCACATTATACTATATTATTCCCTTCATACCGTATGATCTACACATCCCAGCATAAATCTTAGCCTTTCGTGAAATCAAAGGCCCTGATTTGATCAATTATTGGTGATTGTACTATACAAATAACTATTCATCCTGTATGATACACATGTCAAAAGCCATTGGATGAATTCAAATCGACCGGTATGATATTAATTGACCTATCATATTGTACAAACACTTGATCATACTATATGAACTTTTGGTCAAAAATCATACAGTCGACTCATCAAGATGAATGCTTTTCTTAAGATCATCCAGTACGATACAGATTTTATTGTACGATTTGACCTCTTTTCTGATAAGTCATCTAGATGATTTAAGTTGTATGATCATACTTTACGATATATAATTGTACTATACGTACGGATAAAAACTCTATAACTTGGAGGGAATTCTAAAGCTTAACTTATCCAATCCTTCAAATCCCTTCTTCCTTCTTGATCCATACTTTTAATTGCTCAAATAGCCAGAGGCAGCAAGCTTGGTCAACTGACTCAAGGAGGCTCTCCCACTCATCATCTTATCGACAATCACTTCCAATCCACAAAAATGAAGCTGCATATTATTGTTGCAATCCAGGATCCCTAGCACCTGATTTTGATGATGACAAATAATATTGACTGAATTACTATATTCTTCCTTGAAAAATATAGATGTTTATTTTTGTCTTTGAGCAATAATATTTCAGGTAAGATACATACCGCTCAAGACTGCTAGAGACTTAAGATTTGGTAGAATAAGATGTAAAAGAATTTATATTTTGTACTTTCTTCATTTTTTCATTTTTTTGAGTCTGCCATAAAAGAGTACATGCAAATGGGGTGACCATGCACACACACAGGGGGAGAGTTTCTCTTTTCGATAAATTTTTTTTTGAAGAAATTTGAAATGTATAATTTTTAATCGTACTATACGATCTGTGATTAAAACTCAAGCTTAACGGCTAATTCTGAATGATTAGTTTGTGAACTAATCATACTGTATGATCATGATCGTACTGTATGATTTATTTCCATCTGAAAATCCTAGCCACCAGTATAGTTTAGGTAAGATTTTAAATTTGATTTTTTTGAACTAATCGTATTGTACGATCCTAATCGTACTGTATGATCATTTGAAATCTTGTCAAAATTATCCCCCATAATCAAGTAATTAAATCATGGTTTCTTAATTACTATCATTTATACTGTATGATATGAATCATAATGTACGAACAACAGAGATAATTTTGGGTCATCCCATAGATCATACCAGACAAAAACAAAGTTTTTTAAACTATTCATCCCAGATAATAATTATATCGTACAGGATGATGGTCTGAATTAAAATATTCATACTGTATGAAGTGTATAGTGCGAGACAATTTATAGAGACAAATTTTGGTCATCCCATAAGTCATCCCGTACGAACAGTTGAAAATAAAATGATCATCCAATATGATCTCTCGATCGTACTGTATAATGTGTGTAAAATTTGTGAACTATTTGTCTGCCTTCATACTAGATGGAACTGATTTTGAATTGATCATATTGTATAATATTGGATCGTACTGTATGAACAGTATCATCTAAATTGAATCATTAGGATTTTCTGATGCCTAATTTAAAAAGAAGTTTTTCTTATTCAGAGGGTTGTTATTATTGTGTGAAGGAGAGGAACGTAAAAACTGAAGGAACTCTTAAAAGGGAGCTTTTGAAGAGATCCAAGGTTTGTGAGAGGAAAAAAATATGAGCTTGAGCATGAGGAAGAAGGAGTGTGAGGGGATCACACGATTGCTTCGAGCTAGCTGCATGCTTGCTCCTCCTATGGCCTTATTGAGTCTTGTGGAAGCTCTCTAGAGAGAGAGGCTTCAAGGTCAATGTCCTCAAGGTTATCTACCTTCTCTATGAGGGAGAAAAAGGAGAAGGTCTGCTGCCATCACCAAGAGGGTGACATAGCGTCTAGCACTCTGCCACACCGAGGAAGGTGAAAGTGAGTTTTGTAAAGGCTTCTCCGCCTTGTTGTGGGAGTAGAAGGAGGGTGAACTTTTAGTAGTGCAACTCTCGGAGTGGAGGACTCTGGGGAGTGGATGTAGGTTAAGTGACCGAACCGCTATAAAATTTTCTGGTGTGCTTTTTCCATTTTTTCACATTTTACTTTTCGTGCACTCATTTTCTATGTTAACTGCTTGGTAAAAAATCTTATTTTAGCTTTTCATTGTTAGATTTAAAATTGTATCACCACTATTATAATTATGAACAAATTGTTAGCTTCCACATTTAACTAGTTAAATTTTTATTTTAAAAAAAATCTAAAAAATCCTTTAAAAACTAGAACTCGTGTTTAGGATTTATTTTTAAAATACCAATTCATCCCCCCTCTTGGTGCATCTCATACTTTCAAGTGGTATCAGAGTGGGGTTTCAAAATAGTATTTTAGAAAACCTAGAAACTTACAATCCATGGCACAGTTTGGTAACCATAACACTGCGGAGGGTTATTTAATAACCCATCCAACCATATTTGACAATATATCATTTGACTTTTAGAAAATTCGCATGTCTATATTTTTATAATCTATAGACTATCGCATGTGAATGTTGGTTCAAGAAGGTTACTCTGCACCTTTTCAACTCATGAATGGCATTAAAATTGTTTTATCATTTAATGAATGGAGTAATTAGGATAGGGAACCCGCATAATTAAATGCAAAATGCTTGAATTATTTCTTTTATGCATTGAAATCAAAAGATTATATGCGAGTGTCTACTTGTAGTACTGGTAAGGAGATCTGGTATAGATTGTGTATCACATACGAAGAAACCAGTGAGGTTAAACAGTCTACTACATGATTAGGAACTCTTTTGCATGAAACTTAGCAAGACTGTATCTGAAATATATACTAGATTCACCTAGATAGTAACATCCTTGCATGCTCTAAGAAGAGAGTTATCTAATTCTGAAAAAGTTTTGTAATAGAACATAACTTCTTTGCCCCTAAGACCTCTCAGCAAAATGGAATAGCTGAGAAAAAGAATAAAATCTTAGTAGAAGCAGCTAGGGCAATATTAGCTGAATACACTCTTCCTAGATATTTTTGGGCAGAAGCAGTGAATACTGCTTGTTATGTTTTAAATAGGGTGAATGTTAGACCCAAACTTAATAAAACACCCTGTAAACTCCTTAAGGGTAGAACACCTAATCTTTCTCACTTACACATTTTTGGATGCAAATGCTTTATCTTAATTAATAGTAAGTCACCCTTAGGAAAATTTGATCCTAAATCTGATGAAAGCGTCTTCTTATGCTATTCATCTATAGGTAAAGCCTATAGAATCTTTAATAAGAGGACCCTTGTAGTAGAAGAGTCTACGTATGTGGTATTTGATGAATCAGATAAGACCTCTGAACCTAATCCTAAAGAAGAAGAAGTTGAGGTCATTCACGGGGTAAAAACCATTGCCATAGAAGAGAGAATAGAACCTCAGGAGAGATTGCCTAAATATTAGAGATATTCTTCTAGTCATCCTAGAGAGTTGATCCTAGGATACCCATCAGAAGATGTAAGAACTAGGCATGGACTTAGGAAGGAAGTTAGTTATTTTGCATTTATCTCCATGGTTGAACCCACCAACATAGATCAAGCCTTAGGAGATGAATTCTAGATTCTAGCAATACAAGAAGAGCTAAACCAATTCATTAGGAATAATATGTGGGAATTAGTCAAGAGACCTAAGAAACAAAGTGTTGTTGGAACAAAGTGGGTCTTTAAAAATAAGATGAATGACTCTAGAATAGTAGTGAGAAATAAGGCTAGATTAGTAGATAAGGGGTATAATCAAATTGAGGGAATAGATTTTGAGGAAACATTTACCCCAATAGCCAGACTAGAAGCCATAAGGGTACTCTTAGCCTTTGCTTGCTTCAAGAGTTTCGAATTATATTAAATGGACGTTAAGAGTGCTTTTCTAAATGGGATAATTAAAAAAGATATTTATGTTGAGCAACCCCCTGGATTTGAAAACTCATAATTTTTAAATCATGTATTTAAATTGAAAAAGGCACAATATGGGTTAAAGCAAGCACCTAGAGCCTGGTATGAAAGACTTAGCACATTCCTACTAGATAGAGGCTTTGTTAAGGGTAGTGTGGACACCACCCTCTTCTTAAAAAGGGTAGGAGATAAGATACTCTTTGTTCAAATTTATGTAAATGACATCTTGTTTGGATCTTCAAAGAAAACCTTATATGATAAATTTTCAAAAATAATGAGCGACGAGTTTGAAATGAGCATGATGGGAGAACTTAATTACTTCCTTGGATTCAGTGTAAAATAAATTGAAGATGAAACATTTCTTAGCCAATCTAAGTACATCATGGATATTCTAATAAAGTATGAAATGGACAATGCTAAGGCCAAGAATACTCCCATAAGTTCTACCATTCAATTAGGTAAAGATCCAAATGGAAAGTATGTTGACCAAAAGAAGTATAGGGGAATAATTGGATCACTTCTCTATTTAACTGCTAGTAAATCAGATATAATGTTTAGTGTATGTCTCTGCACCCGATTTCAAGCCGACCCAAAAGAATCCCACATGGCTGGTGTCAAAAGAATTCTTAGATATCTACTAGGCACCCCAAACATAGGAATTTAGTATCCTAAATACAACACTATGTTTAAAATCTTAGGATATTTAGATTCTAATTTTGCAGGATGTAGGGTAGATAAGAAAAGCACCTCTGGTACCTGTCAATTCATAGGATAATCCTTAGTTTCATGGTCCAATAGAAAATAAAATTTGGTAGCCCTTTCAATGGCTGCAACAAAATATATAACAGTAGGAAGTTGTGTTGCTCAAATTTTGTGGTTAAAACAATAACTTTTAGATCTTGGACTACCTGTAGGAACCATCCTAATTATGTGTGACAATACTAGTGCAATTTGTATATCTAAAAATCTACTTCAACACTCACGCACAAAGTATATAGATGTTAGGCATCACTTCACAAGAGATCATGTAGCCAAGGGAGATATCGAACTACACCATATAGCTACTGGAGATCAACTGGCTAATATATTCACAAAACCATTAGTTTATGACACATTTAGCACCTTGAAGATAAAATTGGGTATCATAGACGTTCATGTTTAATCAAATAAAAAAAAACCAAACAAAAAAGCATTGTTTTTAAAACTCATGTGTTTGTACTCATTTTTTTGTGTTGTTATTTTATTAGAAAATTAAAAAAAGGGGTTTCCTGATCACACATCTTGCTATATATCATATTGTACGATACATAATCGTACTATACGATACACAATAGTATTGTATGATCCTCATAAAATACACAAATCATAGCCCTTAATTCCATCAACAGTCCATATTCGCTTGCTGATACGTACATCGTACTGTACGAACCACCACTCGTACTGTATGATACACAATATTGATCATCATACTGTATGATTTCTCTCTTCGTATGGTATGATCCATGTGTCAAATTGGATGGGGATAAATTTAAACTTGTCCAGTATGATCATAATTGCTCTTCATACTAGACAAACACATGTTCGTACTGTATGATACCTTTTGTCAAAGGTCATACCGACGACTCCTTGGGACGAATAAAATCTCATAAGATTGTCAAGTATGATGTTGATTGTATTGTATGATTTGACTGTTTTTTCTGATAAGTCATCCAGATGAGTTATTTCATCTGATCGTACTGTACAAATCCCTATCGTACTGTACAATCATCTATAAAATCTATAAATTGAAGGGTTTTTTTGGCTCAACTATAAACTCACTCTCAACTTGTCCAAATCTCTTATCCCTTTAATATTTATATCTAATGGCTAGTGTAAGCAAACATGGTAGACTGATTGAGGGGAGCTCTTCCTCCTTTCGACTATTTGACGACCGTTTTCTCTTCGCCACTGATTAAAAAGCCTACAACAAGTTCAAAGAGGCAAAGATCACTCCATCACGCATGCTTAACCAAGTCGCTTTAAATTTTGAGGTTATGAATCTTTTTACCTCCACCACTCTTCAGTTTCTTCTTACCCTAGCCTTCCCTTTTAACTCTGAACTCCTCTACAAATTTTTAGCAAATCTTAGGATAGATTTTGAATGCACAACCTTGACCTCCTTTGTATGTAAATGAAATATAGAAATCACTAAAGCCGATCTAGCCGAACACATTGGACTTTCTACCGAAGGACCTCATCCCAAATCTCTCCTCACCAATGACTTTGATTAGACCTCAATTAATATGCTGCTTAGGAATGTGCCCAAAAACTAACACCTACCACTTGTCCAAACTCTAACTCAAAATGCCCGCATTATCCAGCACGTTCTTCGAATATCCATTATACCAAAAGCTAGAGATCGCATACATATTACCCCGCTTCTGCCCGTAGTCACTTAATCATGTTAGCCACCAAGTTTGATGAAGCTCAAATGATCTTAGATTATATTCATAACCTGTCTGCTATTCGATATCCCAATGCCCGTAAATAAAATATTTCCTTAGGACATATCATAGGATACATCCTCAATGCTAAATATCAACTCAGCTATCCTATTCCACCGGATAATCATCATATCTTTTACATAGACACCTCATTCTGTATTCTTTTCCATCGAGGACAAGAGTATGCTCATCCGAATTTTGATGAAGAAGGAAAAGCTGCTCCTGTAGAAGGACCTCCACCACCACCAATACCACCACCTAGACCTGCCTACCTTGTCTTCACTCAGGATGATATTCTTTAGAGGCTTAATCAACTTGAAGCTTGACTGGACTACCACATTAACCAACAACAATGACAGCACGATGCTGATATGCGATGGTTTGGCAAATGATTCACCTTGATAGATCAATAATTCATGTCCATCCATCAGTACTATTAGCCACCTCCACCACCACCACCACCTGATCGGGATCCCGACTACTAGTTACTTTTGCTTGTGTGTCGTGTATTTCTTTTTCTTGTACTATTTTTACTTCCCTGTTTTGTGTGTACTCCTCTTTTTGTTGATGTCAAAAGGGGAGAAATTTCTATGTTATGTTCTTGTAAAGTTCTATGCTCCCATTTGTTTGTATGCGATGACATTTTTCAAACTACGTATGTTTTTTTATGTTGTATTTTTTTTCTTAATCCTGTTATGTTTTATTTATGTTTTAAAAAAAAATAATTAAAAAATAACAAAAATTTTAAAATTAAAAAATTTGTTTGTAAATCCTCCCATCTTTTAAAATCCATCATCTAGTGAGGGGGAGCTAAGGAGGAAATAACATTGAACTTGCCTATTAGATAACATTATTTGACATCATCAAAAAGGGGGAGATTATTGTAATCCAGGATCCCTAACACCTGATTCTGATGATGATGAAAAATAATATTAACTGAATTATTATGTTCTTCCTTGAAAAATATAGATGTTTATTTTTATCTGTGAGCACTAACATTTCAGATAAGATACACACCGCTCAAGACTGCTAGAGACTCAAGACTGGGTAAAATAGGATGTAAAAGAATTTATATTTTATAGTTTCTTTATTTTTTTCATTTTTTTTATTCTTCCACAAAGGAGTGTATGCAAATGGAGTGACCATGCACACACATACAGGGGGAGAGTTTCTCTTTTTTTATGATAAAATTTTTTTTGAAGAAAATTATACTGTGTAATTTTTAATCGTACTATATGATTTATGATTAAAACTCAAGCTTAACAGCTAATTATAAATGATTAGTTTATGAATTAATCATACTGTATGATCATGATCGTACTGTACGATTTATTTTTATTGCAAATATGGATTCAAGGATTATGATTTTGATGATAACAAATATTTCTATTTCTATTTGAGTGCCTAACCTTTCATGTTTGTAAGATCAATTACAATTCATGCCAGCTCAAGATCGAGTCAGTCTATTTCTGTTTCATGGATATAATTTTTCTACTTTTATTGAGTCAAATGTAATATAATGGATCCCCAAGCTAAGTAACCTTGCACATACACACTCAAGGTGAGATTTTTTATGAGTTAGAGTTTCTGTTTTGATTTTGTTCATATCATCTTAGACGATAGTGATATCATCCTGGAAAATCCATTAAAAATAGAAACCCTAATTAGGGCAGCCATGTTAAGTTAGTCTGATTAAGCAGATCATCTTGGATGATACTTCCATCGTACAAGATGATATGCTCAAATCAAAAATTCTCAGCTGCTAGACTATGTTAGGCAAGTTTTTATTTTTAGTATTTTGGTCTAATCGTCCCAAACGATACATGTATCATCCAGGATGATTCATTACAATCATGCCTAAATTAGTCAAGTTATTAAGAAAAGTAATTAAGGATTGATTGATTCGATCACATCATCCTGGATAATCTCAAGATCATCCTAGACGATCAATTAGAAATCCTCATCATCTAGTCCGTCTCAGCTGAACGACCCGAACTGTCTGCCAGATGATACTGCTATTTTTGAACTAATCATACAGAATGATAGAGATATCATCCTGGATGATCAGCTCATTTTAAAATCATCCAGCCTAGTTGTCCTGAACGACCTGAACTATAGGCCAGATGATATTGGTCATTTTTGACTAATCGTACAGGATGATATACATGTCATCCTAGACGATCAAGTTATTTTCTTTTGATCATCCAGGCTTTTCTCTTAGACATCCCAAATTATCTGCTGGATGATATTCTTGATTTATACTAATCGTCCAGGATGATTGCAAAATCATCCTGGACTATCAGAACAAACAATGTCTTCTCATCGTCCAGAGGAACCAGATTGTTCAGGCCAGAAGGTGTTGATTTACATTAATCATACAGGATGATCGAAGGATCATCCTGGATGATCTTTGACGGCAAGTTAAAATTTATGGCAATTTTTGAGCCCTTCTATTTAAGGTATCTTTCTTGCTACTGTTGAGATCTTTTGCCACTATCCTCACCTAAGAGATACTTGAGAGGGAGAGGGAGAGCTTGGGGGAGAGAGAGAGAATCATATGAGGGAGAGTTTGTGAGGTATTCATAAAGGTTACTCCAAGCAAGAATTCGAGTCATCATTTTCCAGTCATCACCCATGTCCCTTGGTGTCTCTGTGGGAAGGATCATCTGTAAGAAGATTAAGGTTCTCTACCTGCTTCGAGAGGAAGCAAAAGGAGGTAAGGTTCTTTGCCTACTTCAAGAGGAAGCAAAAGGAGTCTAGGTTCTCTGTCTCACCGAGTTGGTGAAAAGGAGTTTTGTAAAGGCTTCTCCGCCTTGCTGTGGGAGCAAAAGGAGAGTCACTTTGGTTTAGTGTAATACCTAGAGGATTGGCTCCGGCAAGTGAATGCAGGTCAAGTTGACTGAACCACTATAAAATCTGGTGTGTTCTTTCTGATTATTTTTTGCACTTTACTTTCCTGTTGATGATCGTGTGATTGAAGTTATTGTTTTATTTTGTTAAACATCTTCACATCATCGCAAAATTATAATTATTTTTAAAACATTCAAAAAGGTTTTCAAAATTATTTTTTCTTAAGAATTTTTAAAACTACCAATTCACCTGCCCCCCCTCTTGGTTAGCCTCGGGCTAGTTCATAAGGGATTAACATCCCTAACGAACTTTCAAGTGGTATCAAAGCGGGATTCATAAAATCAAGTTTTGAAAAACTTTTGAATTTGATCCATGACTAACTTTGGTAATAGAAACATCGCGGAAGGGTATTCCATTACTTGACCACCCATATTTGATAACATACCTTTTAATTTTTAGAAAACTAGCATGTCCACCTTTTTATAATTGATTAATTATCGCATGTGGATGCTTGTTAAAGATGGTTATGATGCACTGTTTAGACTTGTTAATGGTGTTAAAACTAAGCTTTCTTTTACTAAATAGACTCATAATGATAGGGGCTTAGCACAACTGAATGCAAAATACTTAAACTTTTTTTTGTGTATTAAAATCTGAGGATTACATGCGTGTCTCTACTTGCACAACTGGCAAAGAAATCTGGGATAAATGATATATCACTTATGAGGGCACAACTGAAGTTAAACAGTCTAGGTTGAATATCTTGCTTTATGACTACGAACTCTTTCGCATGAAACCTAGTGAGTCAATATCTAAAATGTATACTAGGTTCACACAAATCGTCACCTCCCTACATGCCTTAGGAAGAGAACTTACTAACTATAAAAGAGTTAACAAAATCTTGAGATATTTGCCTTCTTCATATGATACCAAGATAGCTATGATTACTGAATCTAAGAATTTAAACACATAATCTATTAATAACTTACTTGGATCACTCATTGGTTACGAGCAAGGAGTGAACCAAAGACAACTTGATGCAGGTGAGAAGAAAAAGGAGAAAACTATGACGTTGAAGGTGAACGATATGGATACTGATACTTTCGGGTCTGAAAGCGATGATGTTGCCTTAGTTACTAGGCAATTCAAAAGCTTTCTATGGAAGAAGCACAAGAACTATCAGAAATAGAACAAAGATAAGTCTAGCAAAAATTCTAAAGTTTCTTCTGATATAGTTTACTTTAATGCAGGAAGCCAGGACATATAAAAGCTGATTGTCCTACACTTAAGGCTAACTCAAGCAAGGAGAAGGGTGAGGAGAAACCCAAGTTTGGGAAGGACAAGAAGCGAATTCAAAAGGCATTTTGAGCGGATTCTACATCTGACTCCTTTGAGACTGAAGCTGAAGAGGAAACTATAAACTTGTGTCTGATGGCGGATGAACATCTTGGTCAGTATGACCAAAAAGAGGTATGTAAACTAACCTACAATCAATTACTTGATGTTTCTGAGAAAATCCATTCGTCATATAGGATACTTAAGAAAATGCATGTTAGTCTGAAATTGGAATTCTTAAACTTGCAAAAAGAGCATGAAGTTTTTCTTAAGAATCATTCCACACTTGACAGTAATCACATGTCATTACTTAATGAATTTGATGAGTTAAATAAAAAGCATTCTGAATTAATTATTGAGTATGATTCATTGAAAATATTACATGCTGATTTAGATAAAGCGTTTAAAGAACTAAACACCATGGCATGTGATTTAGATAATGATGAGCATGAATTGAAATTTGAAATTAAAAGTCTTAAAAATGAAAATGAATTCCTAAGTGTAAAAATTAGTGCATTTGAGAATAACAAAATACCTCATACATTTGCACAATTTTATAAACCTCCATCACTTGAAGAATTTCATTAAAAATCATCAAAACATGTATCATTCAAACTTAGGAAGAGGCACTATCACTCCTATAGATTAGTTAATCCTTTTCCTGGCATTAGATATTTCTCATGTGGCATGTTAGGACATATCTCCCACACCTGTGCTGTTCACCGTAGTACACATTGGGTGTAGAGGCCTAAATTGCATGATTCAAAGCATAATATACATACATTGCATTTTTATTTCCATAAGAAGGAACCCAAACTTATTTGGGTTCCTAAATCTAATATTTGATGATTTTGTAGGGATCCTCTCACACAAGACCTCATAAGAGCATGTGGTACCTGGACAGTGGATGCTCAAGGCATATGACTGGAGATACAAATCAATTCATTTTGCTGGAGGCCAGGGTTGGAGGCAAGGTCACTATTAGAGACAACACCATTAAGAAAGTGGTGGGCACAGGTATAATCAGAAACTCCAAGAACCTTTTAATTGAAAATATTTTGCTTGTAGATAGAATGAAACATAACTTAACACTGCCGTTGCCAGGTCCCAAGTCCTGGATGAGAAAAGTGGAGGGTTGCGTTAGGTAGTCGACAGCCAGCGTAAAACTTGTCGAATAATAATGACATGAATCCTTTAAGAAATTGTGTTAATGCTAGGGCGTCCCCTGGAAGCGACGCGTTGTATGGCCTGAATACAGCGACAAGTGTGCAAGGGCCGCTGCACCGCCGCCCGGGTGCAGTGTTAAATAGGCAAGGGTTACCACATCAAGGACGGATGTGGGCAAAGAAGCTAGTCCATGAAACTAAAATTAGGATAGGAACTTGGAATATAGGTTCCCTTACAGGAAAATTAATAGAATTAATAGATATTATGATTCATAGGAAGATAAATATTCTGTGCATTCAGGAAACTAAATGGGTTGGAGAGAAGGCTAAGGAGATTGATAGTTTAGGATTTAAACTTTGGTATTCGGGTAGGAGTCGTACTAGAAATGGTGTAGGTGTGATTTTAGATAAGAGTTTGAAGGATAATGTTATAAATATTAATAGAATTGGAGATAGAATTATAGCTTTAAAGATTGTTGTTGATGCTAAGATTGTTAACATTATAAGTGCTTATGCTCCTCAAGTGGGTTTGGATATGGATTCAAAATTAAAATTTTGGAATGACTTAGAAGAATTAATACAAAAGATACCTCTTGAAGAAAGAGTTTTTATTGGAGGAGATTTAAATGGACATGTTGGTAGAGAGGTAGATGATTTTAAAAGCATTCATGGTGGCCATGGGTTTGGAACGACAAATGAAGGTGGTAAGTCCATATTAGATTTTTGTTTAGCTTATGATTTTTTAATTGCTAATACATTATTTAAGAAAAGGAATGAGCATCTCATTACTTATAAAAATAGATATAGTACAACTCAGATTGATTATTTTCTTATAAGGAAATTAGATCGTTTAGATTACAAAGATTGTAAAGTTATTCCGAGTGAAAACTTATGTACCCAACATCGTTTATTAGTTTTGGACTTGAAGATAATGGGGAAGAAATTAAAAAATAAAGTAAAACGTTTTCCTAGGATTAGATGGGGGCATTTAAAGAATATTAACAAAAATATTTTTGAGAGTAAGATTTTAGATCTTAAGATTTTGTCTGTGCATGAGGATGCTAATGTTATGTGGGAAAAAGTGGCTAGTAATATTAAGAATATTGCAAAAGATGTGCTTGGAGTTTCAAAGGGAAAAGCTCCTAATAGTAAAAATAGTTGGTGGTGGAATCCAAATGTGCAAGAAAAGATTAAAAATAAGAAGATTTGTTATAAAAATTGGTTTAATTGTAAAAATTCTGATAATTGGAAATTATATAAAGAGGCACGTAAGGAATCTAAGAAAGCAATATGTGATGCAAAGAGTTTAGCTTTTAGTGATTTATATAATAGATTAGATACTAAGGAGGGAGAAAGATATATGTATAAGCTAGCCAAACAAAGAGATAGGAGTAGTAAGGATTTAGTTCAAGTGAAGTGTATTAAGGATGAAGATCAAAAAGTACTTTTTTTAGAAGATGATATTCAACAAAGGTGGATGAGATATTTTGCTAAACTTTTTAATGAAGAATGTGAAAATAAAATTGACTGTAGTGACCTTAGCACCTTAAATGAAAATAAAGATTTCTGTTTTTATCGGCGTATTAGTAAAACCGAAGTTAGAGAGGCTTTAAAGAAAATGAAGGGTGGAAAAGCTGTTGGACCTGATGATATTCCAATAGAGGTGTGGAAATGCTTAGGAGATGAAGGAATTTCTTGGCTTACTAAACTTTTTAATACTGTTTTGAAGACTAAAAAGATGCCAGATGAGTGGAGAATGAGTGTGTTAATCCCTATTTTTAAGAATAAAGGTGATGCACAAGATTGTGCGAATTATAGAGGAATTAAGTTAATGTGTCATACTTTAAAACTATGGGAACGAGTTATGGAGTATAGGTTGCGGCGTGATACTAATGTTTCTCAAAATCAATTTGGATTTATGCCGGGTAGGTCTACTATGGAAGCCATACATTTATTACGAGGTTTGATGGAGAAATATAGAGAGAATAAGGAGGATTTGCATATGATATTTATTGATTTAGAAAAAGCATATGATAAAGTCCCAAGAGAAGTGCTATGGAGAGTTCTTGAAAAGAAAGAAGTTAATTACGCTTATATTCAAATCATTAAAGATATGTATGCAGGAGCTATTACTTGTGTTCAAACACAAGGTGGTTTGACCAAGTATTTTCCTATTTCGGTTGGATTACACCAAGGATCAGCCTTAAGCCCATATCTTTTTGCTTTAGTCATCGATGTTCTCACTAGACATTTGCAAGAGGATATACCTTGGTGTATGCTTTTTGCTGATGATATTCTTCTTGTTGATAAGACTAGAGAGGGAGTTGAAGGTAAACTAGAATTGTGGAGGTCAACCTTAGAGTCTAAAGGTTTTCGCTTGAGTAGATCTAAAACGGAATATATGGAGTGTAATTTTAGTAATAATAGACCTAGTGAGGGCATTGTGACTTTGGCCGATCAAGTCATTAATAAGAGTACACGTTTTAGATATCTTGGATCTATTGTTCAGAGTGATGGTGATATAGATGGGGATATTATCAGCAGAATCCAAGTTGGATGGTTGAAGTGGAGGAATGCATCAGGCTTATTGTGTGATAGAAAAGTACCCCTCAAACTTAAGGGAAAATTCTATAAGATGGTGGTGAGACCTGCAATGCTTTATGGTGCTGAATGTTGGCCATTAAAAGAGAAGCATAATTCTAAGTTAAGTGTTGCAGAGATGAGGATGCTCAGGTGGATGAGTGGCTTTACCCTTAGAGATAGGATACGAAATGAGCATATTCGTGAAAAGGTTGGAGTAGCTCCAGTGGAAGATAAGATTAGAGAGAGTCGCCTTAGATGGTTTGGTCACGTAAAACGGCGGCCTCCCGATGACCCGGTTAGGAAAGTAGAGGTCTTAGATTTGACTTATGTTAAGAAAGGTAGAGGTAGACCTAAAAAGACTTGGTTAGAAAATATTAGAAATGATCTTTCTTTATTAGATTTAAACGAGAATTTGACTTTTAATAGGACACAATGGAGAAAAAGGATTCATGCAGCCGACCCCACATAGTGGGATAAAGGCTTGATGTTGTTGTTGTTGTTGTTGTATAGAATGAAACATAACTTGCTCAACATCAGTCAACTCTATGACAAAAGGTTCAGCAAAAAGTTTCTAACAAACACTTGCATTATAAACTTAAATAATAACACTATTTTGTAGGGCAAGAGGATCAACAATGTTTATATACTTGATTTAAATAACATTGAGTGCGCTACATCATTTTTCTTGAAAATTACTGCTGATGGGTCTTCGCTGTGGCATAGGAGGTTATGTAATGCCAGCATGAAAACCCTTAGAAAGGTAACCCAAAAGGATTTAGTTAGAGGTGTCCCCAAGCTTAAGTTTATTAAGGACCACCTGTGTGATGTCTGTCAACTAGGAAAGTAAGTACAATCCTCTTTCCACTCTATTAAGGGCATCAGCACCTCTAGACCTTTAGAAGTCCTTCACATGAATTTATTTGGACCCATTAGCACTACCAGCTAAGGGGGAAAAGTATATGGTTTTGTGATTGTCAATGACTACTTGAGGTTCACTTAGATTAGATTTTTATCATATAAAACTGAGTCATTTGATAAATTTAAATCTTTCTTCACTTAGATTTAGAGGAAGTTAGGTTGTGAGATCTTGAGCATCTATAGTGATCATGGTAGAGAGTTTAAAAATATGAGATTTAGACCTTTATGTGAGGAGCAAGGGATTAGCCATAACTTTTCAGCTCCTAGGACCCCTCAATAGAATGGGGTAGCTAAATGGAAGAATAGGACCTTAGTGGAAGCCGTTAGAGCCATGTTTACTGAGTATTCACTTCCAAGATACTTTTAGGCAGAAGCAGTGAACACAGCCTGTTATGTATTGAATAGGGTAAATGTTAGATTCAAACTGAATAAGACACCCTATAAGATCATTAAGGGTAGAACTCCAAACATGTCCCACCTCCATGTCTTTGGCTGTAAGATCTTTATTCTTAAAAATGGAAATCATCCTTAGGAAAATTTAACCCAAAATCTGATAAAGGAGTATTCTTAGGATATTCAAGTGTGGGAAAATCCTTTAGAGTGTTTAATAAGAGGACATTTGTGGTAGAGGAGACTACTTATATAGTTTTTGATGAATCTGATCCTAAGGAATTTAGAGCTGAGGAAGAAGAGGAAATAGGAGAAACTATCCAGGGAGTAGAAAATACAAATCTTAAGGAAAGGGTAGAACCTCAAAATACATTGCCTAGAGATTAGAGATATTCTTCGAGTCATCCTAAAGAACTGATCTTAGAAGATCGTTTTAAAGGCGTTAGAACTAGGCATGGACTTAGGAAGGACGTAAACTATTCTGCCTTTATCTCAATGACTGAACCCACCAATATCAATCAAGCCCTTTCTGATGAATTTTGGATCTTAGCTATGTAAGAAAAACTTAACCAATTTGTGAGGAATAATGTTTGGGAGTTAGTAGAAAGATCTAAGAATCAAAGTATAGTGGGAACCAAATGGGTCTTTAAGAATAAAATGAATGATTCTGGTGTGGTGGTTAGAAATAAGGCAAGATTGGTGGCTAAGGGGTATAACCAAATAAAAAGGATTGATTTTAAGGAGACCTTTGCCCCTGTAGCTAGATTAGAATCCATTAGAGTGCTACTAGCCTTTGCTTGTTATAAGGGATTTAAGCTTTTTCAAATGAATGTCAAGAGTGTCTTTTTAAATGGGGTAATAAAATAATATGTCTTTGTAGAGTAACCCCCAGGTTTTGAGAGTTTCTAATATTCAAATCATGTTTATAAATTAAAAAAGGTCTTATATTGATTGAAACATGCACCCAGAGCTTGGTTTGAGAGGCTTAGCACATTCCTACTAGAAAGAGAGTTTGTTAAGGGGAACATAGACACTACCTTTTTTTGAGAAAAATAGGAGATGATCTACTCATTGTCTAAATCTATGTTGATGATATACTTTTTAGATCTTCTAATAAATATTTATGTGATGATTTTTCTAAGACAATGAGTAAAGAATTTGAGATGAGTATGATGGGAGAATTATCCTACTTTTTGGGGTTTAGCATAAGGTAAATGGATGATGGTACATTTCTTAATCTATCAAAATACACTAAGGACATCTTGAAGAAATATGAAATGGATAAAGCTAAATCAATCAACACTCCCATGAGTTCCAGTGTTCAATTAAATAAGAATTCAAATGGAAAATTTGTTGATTAGAAGAAGTACAGAGGAATAATTGAATCACTCCTTTACCTGACTGCTAGCAGACTTGATATCATGTTTAGTGTTTATCTTTGTACTAGATTTCAAGCTGATCCTAAAGAATTCCATCTAACTGCTGTTAAAAGAATTCTTAGATATCTCTTAGGAACCCAAACTTAAGAATCTGGTATCCTAGACACAACACTTCTTTTAAAATTATTAAATATTATTATTTTGATTTTGTAGGGTGTAGGGTGGATAGAAAGAGCACTTCTAGAACTTACCAATTCATAAGACAATCTTTAGTCTCCTGGTCTAGTAGAAAACAAAACTCTGTTGCACTTTCCACTACTGAAGCTGAGTATATTATCTTAGGAAGTTGTGTGGCCCAAGTCCTTTGGTTGAGGGAAAAAAATTTTGAATTTATGATTACCTCTTGGCACAATTTCAGTTCTAAGTGATAACACCAGTGCCATCTACATCTCTAAGAATCTAATCCAACATTCAAACCAAACACATTGATATAAGGTATAACTTCATTAGGGACCATGTTACCAAAGGGGACATTGAGCTATACCATATAACAACTGAAAACTAACTGGCTGACATCTTTACTAAACACTGGCCTTTGACTCATTCAACATTTTCAGGTCCAGATTGGGTGTGATTGACATAAATGCATGAATTTGATGATTATTGATTTCTGAACTTTTTGTTTTTCATTTTTCTTTTAGTTTTTATTTGATTTGATTGTCTGTTTCTTCTTAGATCTTTTATTTTCCTACTTATTTTTGTTTTGTTTGATTTGCTTATCGGATTTGTTTATTTCTTTTTATGGGCTTTCCTCTTCTTTTATTTTTTTATTATTTACTCTCTTCAGAATCAGATCACCGCTCACTACTACTGATAAACTAAATTTTTAACTGAGAGTTTTGCCTTATTTTTGTTTGGAAGCATATAAGCAGTAATTGACTACTCTGAAATAGTTAAAGGGAAGAAACATTAATTTGTTTCTCTTCTTCCATCTCCTTTTCAAAAATTAATTTTTCAACTTTTCTAGATTTTTATCAATTTTCTTCTTATTATCTATTGAATTGAAAATTAAGAAAAAATTCAGATTTACTCGAGCAGATCGATTCAAAAAAAAGTTTTTTATGTTATTTTATTTTGTTTCCCCTCATTTTTATTTTAGTTTTTCTTTTTCTATGATTTGATTTTATATTTTTTTTGTGATTTTTGGGTCCCCTGATCATCCTCTCCATCTTTCATCTTTTTTTCATTTTTTGTAATAATAGAACTAGTGAGGGGATTGTGACTTTGGGCGATCAAGTCATTAATAAGAGTACATGTTTTAGATATCTTGGATCTATTATTTAGAGTGATGGTGAAATAGATGGGGATATTATCAGCAGAATCCAAGTTGGATGGTTGAAGTGGAGGAATGCATCGGGCTTATTGTGTGATAAAAAAGTACCCCTCAAACTTAAGGGAAAATTTTATAAGATGGTGGTGAGACCTGCAATGCTTTATGGTGCTAAATGTTGGCCATTAAAAGAGAAGCATAATTCTAAGTTAAGTGTTGTAGAGATAAGGATGCTCAGGTGGATGAGTGGCTTTATGCTTAGAGAGAGGATACGAAATGATCATATTCATGAAAAGGTTAGAGTAGCTCCAGTGGAAGATAAGATTAGAGAGAGTCACCTTAGATGGTTTGGTCACATAAGATGGCGGCCTCCCGATGATTTGACTTATGTTAAGAAAGGTAGAGGTAGACTTAAAAAGACTTGGTTAGAAAATATTAGAAATGATCTTTCTTTATTAGATTTAAATAAGAATTTGACTTTTAACATGACACAATGGAGAAAAAGGATTCATGTAGCTGACCCCACGTAGTGGGATGTAGCCGACCCCACGTAGTGGGATAAAGGCTTAATATTATTGTTGTTGTATCATCCTGGATGATCCCCATATCCTCTTAGACGATATGATCAAATCATCCCCATCATAAACCAACGGTTGATCTGAACCAATTATTGGTGATCATCCTAGATGATACACCTCATCATCATGGATGATCCACGTGGCAGCAGTTGGACAATTTGAATTCGGCCTGTCTGCATCACTTATTGTATATCATCGTACAAGATCTACCTAATCATCCTGGATGATCCATTTAGTCAAAAGTCGTCCAGCCTGACTCCTCGGGATGATCACCTGTGTCTAATCATCCTGGACAATATCTGATCATCCTGGACGATCCGATCGCCTTTTTGACCAATCATCCTGGATGTAATTATTACTACATATCGTCCTGGATGATCCTACGATCATCTTAGATGATATGTCCAATTTCTATTTAAATAGCTAATTTCAGCCATTATATCACCAATCTTCCTTCTCCTTTCATTCAATCCTCCTCTTATGGCTGATGGCAAGAGATCTAGGCAGCAGGGAGCTAGTTCCTCCAGGGGGAGTGTCAATCCCCGCTTCCCTGATGCAGCCGATCAGGCTGCTTTCTAACGTTATCTCGATGTGAGAATTACCCAGTCCAAAATTGTAAATCCACGCATCCTAACCTATCTAGTACTGGACCTTTTTGCTCATATCTCCCTCACTTTCATTTTGACACTGCTTTTTCATTTAGCACTGAGCTTCTTCTTATTTTTTTCGAATCTTCGCATTGATTCTGCTTACACCTCCCTCTGCTCTTATGTTAACTGCCGCCTCGTAGAATTAACCACTCAGGACTTTCATGATATTCTACAACTTTTTATCACTTGTGATAAACTTCATCTTTTGTCCTCTGACCCTAACTTTAACTAGAGTGTCGCCAACCATTTTATTAGAAACACCAATGCCCCGTACCACGATAATGCTTGCTCTTCCTTAGTTAAGGATGCTAGACAATCCAGCATGTCCTTAGCTCCTCTATCATTCCAAAGGATGGGGACCGCATCCATATTGCCCCCTTGCTCTTAATGACTACCTATTACATCATGGCCCGTCGTGACTTCAACGCAACTGATCTCCTATTTAGCTACATTTAACACCTAACTAGAATTAGGGATCCGGGCCACAGGAGAAGTCCCAACCTAGCCTTAGGACACCTCATTACCAAGCTCTTGAAACAAAATACAATCTTCAATATCCAATTCCAGCAAATATCCCTCCTTCCTTCTACTCCAATAATTTTTTTCATGTTCTTCATAGCACTCATCTTCATCCAGAGCACAGCATGGATGTTGAGGGAGAAGAGGAAGAAGCTACTCCTGAACCTGCTGCACCGGCTCCTCTTAGTATAGAATCACTGTTAGATCACCTGGTGCATAGGTTTGACCAGTGAGAGGCCCACTTTGACTCCTACATGGTTGCCCAGGAGCAGCAACACACTGAGGATGTGAATCGATTCAATACCTACATCGCCCAGCAGCAGCAATAGCACGACCAAGACATGGCCTGGTTTGGAGAACAGTTTGCCACCCTTCACAGTCTGTTTCAGCCACCACCACCACCTCCTCCATCTGATTAGGGTCCCTCTTATTTCTAGTTTGATTGCTATTCATATTTTTAGTGATGTTTGTTATTGTCTTTCTCTATTTCTATGTGTTGTTTCTTTTCTATTTTCCCCTTTTTGATATGTCAAAAGATGGAGTAGTTTGGATTGTTAGTATTCTGGGTCATTGTACTTTTGAATTATCTGTGTTTAGTATTTGTGTATTGTTTGCATGGCTAATAAAATTTGTATTGCTTAGTTTTCCTTGCTCTGTGTTTTATTCACTGAATTGGAATTTTTTAACAAATGTTTGGCATCATCAAAAAGGGGAAGATTGTCATAAATCTGAATTCAAAGATTATAATTTTGATGATAACAAACATTTATGTTTCTGTTTGAGTGCCTAACCTTTTAGGTTCACAAGATCAATTACAATTCAAGCCAGCTCAAAATCGAGTCAGTCTATTTTTATTTCATGTTTAATGTAATTTTTCTACCTTTATTGAGTCAAATGTAATGTAATAGATCCCCAAGCTAAGTAACCTTGCACACACACACTTAGGGGGAGATTTTTTGTGAGTTAGAGTTTCTGTTATGATTTTGTTCATATCATCTTGGATGATAATGATATCGTCCTAGACAATCCATTAAAAATAGAAACCCTAAATAGGGCAGCCATGTTAAGTTAGTTTGATTAAGCAGATCATCTTGGATGATACTTCCATCGTATAGGATGATATGCTCAAATCAGAAATTCTCAGCTGCTAGACTAAGTTAGGTAAGTTTTTATTTTTAGTGTTTTGGTCTAATCATCCTGGACGATACGTGTATCATCCAAGATGATTCATTACAATCACGCCTAAATTAGTAAGTGATTAAGGAAATTAATTAAGGATTGATTTATTCGATCACATCATCCTGAATATTCTTAAGATCATCCTAGATGATTAATTAGAAATCCTCATCGTCTAGTGTGTCTTAGCTGGACGACCCAAACTGTTTGCCAGACGATACTGTCATTTTTGAACAAATCATACAGGACGATAGAGATATCATCTTGGATGATCAGGTCATTTTAAAATCGTCCAGCCCAGTTGTCCTGGACGACCCGAACTGTGGTTCGGACGATATTTGTCATTTTTGAACTAATCATACAGGACGATTTACATATTGTCCTGGAAGATCAAGTCATTTTCTTTTGATCGTCAATACTTTTCTCCTGGATGTCTCGAACTATCTGCAGGACGATATTCCTGATTTACACTAATCATCCAGGATGATCGCAGAATCATCCTGGACGATCTTAACAAACCATATCTTCTTATCATTCAGAGGAACCAGATCGTCCAGGCCAGAAGGTGATGATTTAGACTGATCGTAGGACGATCGAAGGATCGTCCTGGATTATCTTTTACGGCAAGTTGAAATTTAGGATAATTTTTTAGCCCTCTATTTAAGGTCTCTTTTTTGCTACTGTTGAGATCTTTTACCACTATCCTCACCTGAGCCAATCTTGAGAGGGAGAGGGAGAGCTTGAGAGAGAGAGGTAATATTGTAAATTTGATTTTTTGAACTAATCGTATTGTACGATCATTTAAAATTTTGCAAAAATTATCCCCCGTAATCAGGCAATTAAATCATGGTTTCTTAATTATTATCATTCATACTGTACGATATGAATCATACTGTACGAACTACATAGACAATTTTTTATCGTCCCATAGATCGTACCAAACGAAACCACGGTTTTTTGAACTATTCATCCTAGATGATATTTATATCGTATAGGATAATGGTCTGAATTGAACTATTTGTACTGTATGAAGTGTACAGTGCGGGATGATTTATAGAGATGAATTTTGGTTATCGCATAAGTGGTCCCGTATGAACAGTTAAAATAAAACGATCATCCAGTAAAATCTCTCGATCGTACTGTACGATGTGCGTAAAATTTGTGAACTGTTTCTCTACCTTCGTACTAGATGAAACTGATTTTGAGCTGGTTATACTATACGATATTGGATCGTCCTATATGAACATCATCATCTAAATTGAATCATTAGGATTTTTCGAAGCCTAATTTAAAAAGAAATTTTCTTATTCAGAGGGTTGTTGTTGTTGTGATTGCTGTGTGAAGGAGAGGAACGTGATAACTGAAGGAACTATTGAGAGGGAGCTTTTTAAGAGATCCACGGTTTGTGAGAGGAAGGAGAAGGTGAGCTTAAGCGTGAGGGAGAAGGAGTGTGAGGGGATCACACGGTTGCTCCGAGCTAGCTGCACGCTTACTCCTCCTATGACATTGGTGAGTCTTGCAGAAGCTCTCTAGGGAGAGAGGCTTCAAGGTCAACATCCTCAAGGTTCTCTGCCTTCTCTAGGAGGAGAAAAAGGAGAAGGTCCACTGCCGTCGCCAGGAGGATGACATAGCGTCTAGCACTCCGCCACAGCGAGGAAAGTGAAAATGAGTTTTATAAAGGCTTCTTCACCTTGCTGTGGGAGCAGAATGAGAGTCAACTTTTAGTAGTGCAACTTTCAGAGTGGAGGACTCCGGGGAGTAGACGTAGGTCAAGTGACTGAACCACTATAAAAATTTCTTGTGTGTTTTTTTTATTTTTCTGCATTTAACTTTTCATGCACTTATTTTCTGTGTTAACTGCTTGGTGAAAAATCTAATTTTAGCCTTTCATTGTGATATCTAAAATTGTATCGCCACTATTATAATTATGAGCAAATCGTTAGCTTCTATATTTGACTAGTTAAGTTTTATTTTAAAAAAATCTGAAAAATCCTTTAAAAACTAGAACTTGTGTTTAGGATTTATTTTTAAAATATTAATTCACCCCCCTCTTGGTGCATCTTGTACTTTTAATTATCAATACAATGAAGCCCACATCACTCCATCAAGAATGCTGAATCAACAAGTCCTGAATTATGAGGTGATGAATCTCTTCGTATCCACCTCTCTTCAATTCCTACTTACCCTTGCCATTCTCTTCAACTCTAAACTCCTCTATGAATTCTTTACAAACCTAAGAGTTAGTATCGTTACTCCCATTATGAGATCCTATGTCTATAAGCGGCCTGTGGAAATAACTAAGAAATACTTAAGCAGATATCTCCACCTATCCATAGAAGGACCTCGACCCCAATCAATAGCTTCTTAGGGAGATTTTGATAGAAGTACTGTCAATTTAATCATAAAAAATGTCACCCTAAATCAACATCAACCCCTTATTCACTCTTTGACTCAAAATGTGCATATTATCCAGCATGTTCTTTGAACCTCAATTATTCATAAAGTTGGAGATCACATAAACATTACCTCACTCCTTTCCTTGGTTACCTACTTCATCATGCCTGACACATAATTTGATGAAGCCCAAATGCTCATTGACTATATTTAAACCTTACTACCATTCACCTTCGTTCCAACAGAAAAAAGCAAAATATTGCTCTTGGTCATGTCATTACCTATATTTTGGACAAAAAGCATGAGCATACATATTCTGCTACTACTGGTCACTTTCTAATTTTCTACACCAATGGTTCCTTCCACATTCTTTTCCATCACCACTGGGGACACAAGCAAGAAGAAGAACATAATTTTGATGCGGAATGGGGAGTTTGTCCTGCAGTAACACCTGCACTAGAGCTTGTACTAGCACTAGTGCCACCAATTGTCCTAGCATACCAGCCTTACCCCTACGAGGAGCTAATACAAGGATTTGATCAATTTGAGTCATTCCTTAATATCCATATTTAGCAGTTGCAAGAACAATACGAGGCAGATATGGCTTGGTTTGGAGAATAATTTTCATCCATTCAAAAATATTTCTAGCCTCCACCACCACCACCTGATCAGGGGCCTTCATACTTTAGATTTTGTGTTTTGTGACTTGTTTTTTTTTTATTTTCTCTATTCTGTAGCTTTTTTCTTCTGTCTCTGCTTGATCCTTCTTTTTGTTGATGTTAAAAGGGTAAGTAATGTCATGTTTTTTTCTCTTTATATGATAAGATATTGGCTAATTGGGAGGATAAGCATCATATATTATGGCTCTTTAATGTTAGGCATCAGTCATTTATAGCATTGGATGATGAAGGGCATTCAACTTCATCATTCTCAAAATAGTAAGGAGAGATCAAGAAACTAAGAAGATGAAAGTTGGACATTAACATTATCATTAGTAAAATATTGGGTAATGATCAACAAAATGAAATTGAAATTTAGATAACATAAGGTGACTGATCAATGGTTCTCCTAATATGATGGGAGCTTAGATTACTAAAATAGTAGTCATGGGATGTCAATCATTCAAGGATGCTAGGCATAAGTTGTAAGCAAGTGTTAAATCAAAATTGAGGGGGAATATAAAAAATGTGATAATGGTGGGGGGTTGACTTGATTGTTCTCTTGATAGAAATAGAACTGGGCGACAAAGAAGATGGATGTCAATGGTTAAGTGACGTGGGTCACTTGCTCAACGTTAGGCGACAACCTATGGGGATAAACAAACATTAGACTTCTAAGTTTTTGGTTTAATTTTTCTCATGATAATAGTGAAGATCAAGTAACTTAGAAGACGAATGTTAAATGTCAACATATAATATATATCATACATTAGGAGCATCGAAAAACAATCGATGATGAAATAAAAACTAGATAATATAAGGTGACTATATTAATGGTTTTTTTCTAAATATGATTGGAGCTTGGATGACTAAAATAGTTTTCATGGGACATCAATCATTCATGAATGTTGGATATAAGTTATGAGTGGTGTTGAGTGGCGATTGAGGAGTAATGCCAAAAAAATTAATAATTTTGGGAGGTTGACTTAATTGTTCTCTTGATAGAAAGAGGACTGTGTGACATGGAAGATGGGCATTAGTGGCTAAGTCAAGTAAATCATTGGCTGGCATTGGCTAACTACCTATGGAGATCAATATAAGTTAGACAACTATCGGTTATTGGCTTGATTATTCTCATGAAAAAGTGGAGATCAAGCAAGCTAGAAGAAAATCTTTAAATGTCAATGCATGGCATATATCATACATTAGTAGACATCGAGAAATGATTAATGATGCAATGAAAGTTAGATGACATACGGTGATTATTTCAATGGTTCTCCCAATATGAATGAAGCTTAGATTATTAAAAAGGTAGGCATGGACGTCAATCATTGTCAAATGTTGGATGTAATTGTGAGTGTGTGTAGGGTGGCAATTGATGGGGAATGTTAAAAAAAAAAAAAGGCAAATAAGTATGGTGAAAGATTGACTTGATTGTTCACATAATAAAAAGAGGATTGAGCAACAAGCAAGATGGATGTATGTGGTTAAGTGATGTTGGTTGTTGGTTAGCATCAGACGATTGTAACAACCCAAAAAATATAAAAATATATTTTAAAATAAAATATTTGAATTTTTATTTGAATTGGAGCACTGTGGCATTGAGACTGTGAGCACTGAGGCACTAACTTTTTATATAATTTCAGATAAAGGTAAGTAACCTGTGGTTTGAGGCATAATAGTAAGAAGCCTGTGATTTTATATTTAATTTTTTTGGTTATATGTATTCTTTTTTAGCCTATCATGTTTATTATACATATTATTTTTAATAATGGCTATAGAATATAAACATCGACTTAAAAAATGTAATGCTATTTTTTCTGCTATTATTTATTTTCTTCAATGCAATTAATCAACTTTAGATGTCAAATTAATTTGGTTGAATTGAATGATTATTGGTTGTCAACTGAAAGAAAAATAAATAGAATGAATAGAAAAGATAAAAGGTGAAAAGAAAAAAAATTCTTCCACTTTAAATCCCGGTGCGTGACAGACAGCGACGACCAATGTATTTCCAAATAAATACAACTATGAGTTGTTGTCTTGTTTCTTCTCATGATAATAGTGGAGATAAGCCAACCTAGAAGATGAACATCAAATGCCAATGTATGACATATATCATACATTAGTACACATTGAGCAATGATTGACAATGGGGCACCAATGTCAATCAATGATTAGCGTCAGGCAATAAGGAATGATAAACATCTACATTGATTGACAAAGGATGACGATCATTCATGTTTGTCAATGGTCTACATCAAATAATATATTATAGAAAACATTAATATCAATTGCTGATTGGTGCCGATTCAACAAATGATGGTTATTATCTTATTCAGTCGATAGCGAGCAAATTATGCAAAATTCTAAAATTCTCTTTGAATTCAAAATGGATATAAAAGCCGAACTAGCCCATCTAACCGTGTTCTAGAATAAAAGGTAGGTAAGGAAGATCGGAGCTAATGAAGATAACAGGTTTGCTATGTTAAGAAATATTGATCTATAAATTGCGTCTCCTATGAAAAAAAAAAAAATCTTAATATGTGCAGAAAAAAAACAAATAATTATATAAAAACTTACAAGAATCAACATAAAAACATGAAATCATGGGAGAGCAGATTATCATGTAGTTTCATATACACGCATCATAAAATTAGCTCCATTATGATGCAAAATATATCAGAATATTCTTGCATTATTTTTATATTTGTGCTTTGAACTCAACTCTCCAGCCTTTATTCATCACGTATCAGACTAGAGTTGCCATAATCTCTGGTTCAATCTCGCCACTTTGTCCCTCATCAATCACTCTCTGTTCTTTGCTGTCGAGACCTAAAGTGTTTACTCGAGTTCCAGGTAGTGGAAAGGTCAGATTGGTCATGGGAACTATAATGTTGCTAGAATCCTTTGAAGACTCTTCTGACACCATTGAAAGTATCCGTTTAAGCTGAGACCTGTGGCAGACGATTCGACCTTTGCTCCATCCAGGAAAATGGAAAGACTGAGACACTTTGTCCCTAAGATATGAATATGCTGCCTTTGCAACAGGCAAAGCCCTTGCTGCTGTACTTTTCTCCATCACTCCTCGTCTGCATTTGACATCAATGAATATCATCAGGCACAAAATGTATGTTTTGGATTATGAATTTAAACTCAGTTTTATAAGTAGAATAATGAAATTCCTTATTTCCTTGATTTTTGTTTTTTTATGACCAGAAGAAGGCAAAACTCAGATTGGTAAGAACTATCTTTTCAACAATCAGTAAAAACGAGGGGGGGGGGGGGAGAGAGAGAGAGAGAGAGAGAGAGTAGATTAGAAACTTACGCCACCACAACAGTTGCCAGATGAGGAAGATCTTCTCCACTTCGAAATCTTTCATGAAGGTCATTAAACCAAACAGATATTGCTGTAAGAGCACCACCGACAGACATCCTAAGTAATGAATTATAAGTTATGAGTAGATCAAAAGATTAAAATGATTCTCATGTTTTTATGGTGTCTACTTTAGTTCAAGACTTTTTCAAGTGTTCAATTTAAATCCTCAACACATCAAAATGAAACAAATTTGGGCCTACTGTCTGCTTTCTCCTTTTTTTTTTTTAATGACGGAAGCTGGCAAAGAAAAGCTTTAATAAAATTGTATGACATTTTAGGGTTAATTTATTAGTTAAGGTAGTACTAAGTAGCGAGATTAATCCACAAAATCTCAATATGCCCTAACGAAAAGCTTCCCTCCACTTATTTCTATCTATACAAATAATAATTTTGACAGTAGTAATAAATTTAGATTAAACATCTGAAATAATATAGCAATAAAATGAACACACCTAACAAGTCAAGGGATCACTTTGATCATTTACTTATTAAATTATGCATCATGCCATGTTCAAAATTCTAAAAAGGCTATTCTAACAACAAACAACTGCTAAAATAACAGCAAAATCAAATACCTATGCACATCAACAGACCACACAAGCTTGCTTCGACGATAAAGCTCTGGGAAGAGTCCTCTTCCTGTTGCTTCATGCAGTACACGTGCAGCACGTGCCTTCTGGCCAAACCACCATAGTGCATCTAGAAGAGTGTTGTAGAATCTTAAACCCAAACTACAGCCAGCAGAGTTGTATTTGTGAAAAACATATTCCACCATTTGCCAGTTAGATTCATCATCATAATCACCCTTGATCAATAAGCTGATCACTTGATGAGCGTTCGAAACCCTGTTTGATTTCATTTCACCAAGAAGTTCATATGCATCATCCCACCTGATTACAAGCCACACTCATCATATAAATTGTCTACTACTTATAAGATTGTGAGATGAGAGTACATTCTTACAGCAACATTCAATGACATGCGACTATCTGGATAAAGAAAGCTGAACTTGGAGGCACAAGACAGATGCACATAAAATTTACCATCAAAGAAATGAATGCAGCCAATGAGATGTGCCTCATCCATCAAAGCCCAGAATCAATCATCTTATTGTTTAAGTTCCATATTCATTTCCAAATGTCCACTGCTGGCGGAAAAAAAGATAAACACTGTACTTTGCATCTAAACTTGAATGTTTTCCATCTAACAGAAACCACGAAATGAATTAATTGTAAAAAATCCCGTTCACTATAATTTTGTGGAATGTTCTGGACCAATGAAATCATCCAGTGCTCATTTGGTTTCTAGAGAATAGAAAAAGATGTTTTGTAAAATGATTAGTTTATTAGATTTTATCATTTTGTTGGATGCAGTTAGAACTCAATACAGGTCTACAAACATCTTCAAAATCCTTTAAAAAGTGCTCATTTCATTTAAATCAGACTTTCCAAAAGCATGCTTTCTGTCTAAAAGCAAACCAATAAGCCTTTATCTTGGTAATGATGACCCTAGAAATGACATTTGAAAACAATTCTGGGACTTTAAATGAAAGTAAGAATTTACAAAAAAATCATTAAAACACTTTGCATGGCAAGCCAATAGATGAACAATCAGTCTCCAAACATGCTGGGAATCCTAGCAGAATTTGGCTGCAAAGTTCTACAATTTAGGAAATATTTTGATGCTGTGATTGGTAAAGGTAAAGAAAAAAGTATTACAGATTGTAGAATCGATAGAATATTGATAGGAAATGAATACAATTTTCTCGAAATCGGGGAATGACAATAAGAAATTAGAAAGAAAAACATACCAAAATTATTTTTGTTGCAAGATATATGAAAGAAAATAGCAAGATACAGTTTGATCTTCAATTGAAGAGAAAGATCCGGCTCTTCCAAATCCCTAGCCAGCGGCTAGAGCCCTCACAACCTAAGAAATTCTAATTTCAATAAACTCCAAACATAATTCTGAAATCACCCTATTGTTAGCCTTAAATAGGCTCACCTAATTCCCTCTCAAATTTGAATTCAAATCAGCCATCTTTCCCTAAATAATTCCCTCCCAAATTTGAATTCAAATCAACCCTCTTTCTCTAAATAAATCTTCTCAATTTCCCTCATATCAAATCCGCTCTCTTTCCCTAAATAAGCATTCCTAATTTCCTTCCAATCAAATCAACCCTCTTTCCCTAAATAAACCTTCCTAATTCCCTCCCAATCAAATCAACCGGTCCATCAATACTCCCCTCCCAAAGACCCATCTTGTCCGCAAGGTGGAAAGACGGCTCCTTCTCCAATTTCCTCGTCATCATAAATGATGAGCACCTAAAGAGTTCGGTCCTTACACCTGTATCTTGGTGTATACCTCTCCTCAAATCTGAAACACAGCCTCTTCGCCCTCTTTTTCTGTAACTCAATTTTTATGAGCTTCTTGAAGTTTTTCCCAGGTCTCCCTCCTTCAATATTCTCCTTCGGAGTCTCCTTAAGAATAACCGATGTTTAATGCCAAAATGGTGGTGGTCATCCTATACAAACCTTTTGAGCTGCTTCTTCCAGCCCCTCTCTCCAGGTGCCTCTGATCCTCCACTAATTGGGCTAGATCCATAGTCTCTCCCAAATCACGGGGCCTCATCACTCTAACTGCCGACCGAATATCTAATCTGAGCCTTTCATAAAGTTCTCCGATACAGTTTCCGGAAGTTGGTCTAGTCGACTAGCCAGCTGCTTAAACTACTCACGAAACTCCACCACTATCCCCTCCTACGTCAGGGCGAAGAGCTGCTCATAGAAGTCTCCTACCTTGCTAGTTCAGAAACGTTCCAATAAGCAGTCCTTAAACTCCCTCTAAGTCCATATGGGTCTCCTCATATCCCTCCACTGGTACCATGTCAATGCTTTCCCCTCCAAGCAAATCTCGACCACCGTCAGACTCTCCTTCTCCATCAACCTATTGACAGTAGGAGTATGTTTCCACCCTTGTGCATCCTCTCCCTCAAAAATAAGCATCTTCATCTTTCTCACTCTCGAATCTCCTCCGTTCCTCTTATTTCCTCCATGATTTCTTATTCCCCAAAAGGGTGGTCCCCCAAGTGTCCCAATCATCTCTTGTACGCTCGTACCCAAACCTTTTGTCAAAATCTCACATTCTCCTTTCAAATTCAGCACCCCTTAGATCATAATTAGCCATTCTCATTTTAATTTTAGCACCCCTTCAACTATAATCGGCTCCTCTCCTTTCAAATTCTACCCTCTCATCTCAAATTCAGCACTCCTTCGTTCATGCCCGACCCCCTCACGCCTCTCCTCATACCCTCTCTACCCGACTCCTCCCTAGGAATAGGCTCCATGGGAGGCATTCTCTCTTCTCACTCCAAAATCTCAACCTCCTGATCTTCGTTTCGCCTTATCGGATTAGGGTTTTTCCCCGTTCCTTGGCTGCCAGCAGCTTCTTCGCTTAGAACGAAGATGTCTTGGGTTGGCCCTCGAGCAAATTCTTCAACATCTCCTCCAGGATGAAAAATTTTCCATCGATCTTCACATGGTCGCCTGAATTTTGACTTCTGAAATCTAAAAAATGAGTTTTGAGATGCGAAATTTCAAATTTCAAGTGTCCGATCTCCCCTTGCAACACTTCTACCTTTCTTCCAGCCATACGTACCCAGATCAAGGCTCCAAACTGCAAAAAAAAGTAATTCCGGTCTTCAAACAGCAGAAATCAACACTTTGGAGGAAAATGTTGCAAATCTGGTTTTGATGATGACAAACATGTTTCCAGTGTGTTTTGCTTGGCTAATCTGTTTCAGGCACAAAAGACCGCGAGCCACTCAAGCCAACTCAAGATCGGGTCCAAGTGTGTCAAATGTATGATTTTTTCTTTTATTGAGTCAATTGTAATGTAACTGATTCCCTAGCTAAGTAACCTTGCACACACACACTCAGGGAGAGAGATTGAGTGAATTAGAGTTTCTGTTAAAATTTTGTTCAGATCGTCCTGGACGATTTTCACATCGTCCTGGACGATCCAGCCAAAACAGAAACCCTAATTAGGCCGACTAAGTTAAGAGGGTCTGATTAAGCAAATCGTCCTGGACGATCTACGGATCGTACGGGACGATATGCCCAAATCGGAAATTCTCAGCCGCCAGATTAAGTTAGGCAAATTTTATTTTAAGTATTTTGGTCTGATCGTCCCGGACGATACGTGTATCGTCCTGGACGATTCACTACAATCATGCCTAAATTAGTCTGGTAATTAAGGAAAGCAATTAATGTTTAATTGATACGATCACATCGTCCTGGACGATCGCAGGATCGTCCCGGACGATCGTGATCGTCTAGTGCATTACAGCTATACGACCCGAACTGTGTACAGGACGATTTAGGGCCTTTTTGAACTAATCGTACAGGACGATGTCCATATCGTCCTGGACGATCAAGTCATTTTTTTGTCGTCCAGCACAGATTTCTCTGGACGACCCGAACTCCCTTCTGGACGATTTTCCCCGATTTGCACTAATCGTCCCGGACGATCGCAGGATCGTACGGGACGATATGAACAACTTTTTCTACTGATCGTCCAGAAGAGCCTAATCGTCCAGGCTAAAACAGCTGAATTTGAACTGATCGTACAGGACGATCGATCGATCGTCCTGGACGATCTTGGCCGACCAGTTGAGATTTAGGGCAAATTTTAAGCCCTCCTTTAAAAGAACTTTTTCCAATTTTTGGAAAAATCTTTTGCTGCCTTCCTTCCCTGAGAAACCTTAGAGAGAGAGAGAGTTGGGAGAGAGAGAGAATATCTTGTGAGGGGGAGTTAGTGAGGGATTCACTAAGGTTGCTCCAAGCACGGATCTGAGTCAACTTCTCCGCTCGTCGTCTTTCGTATAGTCGGTGTTCGTCGTGGGAGGATCGTTTGCAAGAAGATCCGGGGTTCTCTGCCCGCTTCAGGTGGAAGCAAAAGGAGTTCGAAGGTTCTTTGCCTGCTTCAGGAGGAAGCGAAAGGAGGTCGGGTTCTCTGCCTCACCGTGTGGTGAAAAGGAGGTGATTGTACAGGCTTCTCCGCCTTGCTGTGGGAGCAAAAGGAGAGACTTTTGTTTAGTGCAATACCCGGAGGGGAGGCTCCGGGGAGTGGACGTAGGTCAAGTTGACCGAACCACTATAAAATCTGGTTTGCTTTTCTGATTCAGTTTTGCACTTTACTTTTCTGATATTAACTGCTTGGGTGAATATCTGTGGTTGATCTTTTTATCGTTGTTTTAATTTGTTTCCGCTGCACGTTATAAAAAGATTTTCATTGTTATCGTGAAATTTTTAAATAATCAATTCACCCCCCCTCTTGGTTAGCCTCGGGACTAGTTCACTAGGGCTTAACATCCCTAACGAACTTTCAAGTGGTATCAGAGCGGGATTCAAAATTTAGGTTTAAAAACTTTTGAATTTGATCCATGGCTAACTGTAACAATCGTAATACTGCTGAAGGATATTCTATTACAAGACCACCGTTGTTTGATAATATTCCTTTTGATTTTTGGAAAACACGCATGTCTACTTTTCTGCAATCTATTGATTATCGCATGTGGATGTTAGTTAAGGACGGATACGAACCACCTTTTAGACTGATTAACAATGTGAAAACTAAATTGCCTTTTGCTGATTGGACATTTGATGATCGTGATTTAGCACAGTTAAATGCAAAATGCTTGAACTGTTTCTTTTGTGCTTTAAAATCTGAAGACTATATGCGTGTTTCTACTTGTACAACGGAAAAGGAAATCTGGGATAGATTATGTATAACATACGAAGGTACAACTGAAGTCAAACAGTCTAGGTTAAACATCTTGTTACATGATTACGAACTTTTTCGCATGAAACCTAGTGAGACTATTTCAGAAATGTACACAAGGTTCACTCAGATTGTTACCTCTTTACATGTTCTAGGTAGAGAACTTACTAACTACGAAAGAGTGAACAAAATTCTAAGATGTTTGCCTGCTTCTTATGATGCTAAGATTACTGCTATTACTGAATCTAAAGATTTAAATACTTACTCTATTGACAGCTTACTTGGATCACTCATTGCTTACGAGCAAGGGGTGAACCAAAGGCAATTTGATGCAGGTGAACGCAAGAAAGAGAAGACAGTGGCACTAAAGGCCAAGGATTCAGATGCTAGCACTTCCGGGTCTGATAGCGATGATGTTGCCTTAATCACAAGGCAATTCAAAAGCTTTCTAAGGAAGAAACATAAGAACTATCAGAAGTGGAACAAGGGTAAGTCCAATAAAAATTTTAAGGGTTCATCTGAATCTGTTTGTTTTAAATGCAGGAAGCCTGGACACATTAAGGCTGATTGTCTTTCACTTAAAGCTCACCCAAGCAAGGAGAAGGGTGAGGAGAAACCAAAGTTCAGAAAGGACAAGAAGCGGATTCAGAAGGCGTTCTGGACAGACTCTGCATCCGACTCTTCTGAGACTGAAGCTGAAGATGAGGAAACAAACTTATGTCTTATGGCTGAAGATCACCCTGGTCAGTCGGATCAGGAAGAGGTATGTGAGCTTACCTACGATCAATTATTTGAAGTTTCTGAAAGAATTCATACATCGTAGAGGAAGCTTAAGAAAACTCATGCTAGTTTGAAATTAGATTACTTAACTTTGCAAAAAGAGCATGATTCTGTAGTTAAAGATCATTCCACACTTGATTCAAATCACATGTCTTTGCCTGATGAATTCGATGAGTTGAATAGAAAATATTCTGATTTAGTTTTTGAGCATGATTCATTGAAAACTACGCATGTGGACTTAGAAAAAGCTTTTAAAGAGTTAGATACAATGGCATGTGAAGTAGAAAATAGTAAAGGAACCTTGAAATTTGAAATTGCAAGTTTAAAGAAAGAAAATGAATTTTTGAAGGTAAAGATCAGTGCTTTTGAAAAGAACAAAACACCGCCTACTTTTGAACAGTTTTATGCACCGCCACCTTTTGAAAAATCTGTTGCAAGTTCTTCAAAGCATGTTTCATATACATCTAGGAAGAGGCATTATCATCCACGTAGATTAGTTAACCATTTTCTTGGTGTTAGATGTTTTTCATGTGGCATGTTAGGACATATTTCTCACACATGCACTGTTCACCGTAGTACACATTGGGTGTGGAAACCCAAACTGCCTGTTTTACAGCACAGCACGCATGCATTGCATTCTTCTTTTCATAAGAAGGAACCCAAACCTGTTTGGGTTCCTAAGGCTGACGTTTGATACTTTTGTAGGTGTGCTCTCATACAAGACCTCGTGAGAGCATGTGGTACCTGGACAGCGGATGTTCTAGACATATGACTGGAGATGCAAATCAGTTCATTTAGCTGGAGGCCAGAGCTGGAGGCAAGGTTACACTTGGAGATAACACCACCAGGAAGGTGGTAGGCACAGGTATAATTGGTGATTCAAAGAACTTTATGATTGATAATGTTTTGCTTGTAGATGGACTGAAACACAACCTGCTGAGCATCAGTCAACTCTGTGACAAGGGATACAGCATCAAATTCCTGCCCACTGGCTGCATTTTAAGCTTAAATAATAAAGTTGTTTTGCAGGGGCAAAGGATCATCAACGTCTACAAGCTGGATGTAAGTAGCATTAAATCTGATAATTCAATTTGCTTAAAAACTGCTGCTGATGAGTCTTGGTTATGGCATAGGAGATTGTGTCATGCCAGTATGAAAACCCTTAGGAGAGTCACCCAAAAGGACTTAGTTAGAGGTGTGCCCAAGCTTAAGTTCACTAAGGATCACCTGTGTGATGCCTGTCAGTTGGGGAAGCAAGTCCAGTCCTCTTTTCACTCTATTAAGGACATTAGCACCTCTAGACCTTTAGAAGTTCTTCACATGGACCTCTTTGGACCCATTAGCACTGTCAGCTTAGGGGGGAGAGTCTATGGTTTTGTGATTGTAGATGATTATTCGAGGTTCACTTGGGTTAAGTTTTTGTCACATAAATCTAAGTCATTTGATGAGTTTAGATCCTTCTCTACTTGGATTCAGAAGAAAATAGGATGTGAGATTATTACCATCCATAGTGATCACGGGGGGAGTTTGAAAATGAAAGATTTGGAAGTTTTTGTGAGGATCATGGGATTAGTCACAATTTTTCAGCTCCTAGGACCCCTCAGCAGAACGGGATAGCTGAAAGGAAGAACAGGACCTTAGTGGAAGCCGCTAGAGCCATGCTTGCCGAGTATTCACTTCCAAAATACTTTTGGGCTGAAGCGGTGAACACTGCCTATTATGTGTTGAATAGGGTGAATGTGAGAGTCAAACTGAACAAGACACCTTATGAGATCATTAAGGGTAGAACTCCAAATCTGTCCCACCTCCATGTCTTTGGCTGTAAGGTTTTCATTCTGAACAACGGGAAGTCACCCTTAGGAAAATTTGACCCCAAATCTGATGAAGGAGTGTTCTTAGGATATTCAAGTGTGGGGAAATCCTTTAGGGTGTTCAATAGGAGGACTTTGGTGGTGGAAGAAACAACCCATGTAGTGTTTGATGAATCTGATCCTAAGGAGTCTAGATCTGAAGTTAAAGATGAAGAGATTATTGAGGTTACCCAAGGAGTTGGAAATACAAATTTGGAAGAAAGGGTAGAACCTCAAACCGAGTTGCCTAGAGATTGAAAATATTCCTCGAGTCATCCTAAAGAACTGATCTTAGGAGACCCTTCTGAAGGTGTTAGGACTAGGTATGGACTTAGGAAGGAAGTAAACCATTCTGCCTTTATCTCAATGACTGAACCCACCAACATCAATCAAGCCCTATCGGATGAATTTTAGATTTTAGCTATGCAGGAAGAATTGAATCAATTTGTAAGGAATGATGTTTGGGAGTTAGTAGAAAGACCTAAAAATTAAAGTATTGTGGGAACCAAGTGGGTCTTTAAGAATAAGATGAATGATTCTGGTGTGGTGGTGAGAAATAAGGCAAGATTGGTGGCTAAGGGATATAATCAGATAGAAGGGATTGATTTTGAGGAGACTTTTGCCCCTGTAGCTAGATTGGAAGCCATTAGAGTGCTACTAGCCTTTGCCTGTTATAAGGGATTTAAGCTGTTTCAAATGGATGTTAAGAGTGCCTTTTTAAATGGGGTAATTAAAGAAGATGTTTTTGTAGAACAACCCCCAGATTTTGAGAGTTCCTAATATCCAAGTCATGTCTATAAATTAAAAAAGGCCTTATATGGATTGAAACAGGCACCCAGAACTTGGTATGAGAGGCTTAGCACATTCCTGTTAGAAAGAGAGTTTGTTAAGGGGAGCGTAGACACCACCCTTTTTCTGAGGAAATTAGGGGATGACTTACTCATTGTCCAGATCTATGTTGATGATATAATTTTTGGATCTTCTGATAAATATTTATGTGAAGAGTTTTCTAAAACGATGAGTAAGGAGTTTGAGATGAGTATGATGGGAGAATTGTCCTACTTTTTGGGGTTTAGCATAAGGCAAACGGATGATGGAACCTTTCTCAATCAATCAAAATACACTAAGGACATTTTGAAGAAATATGAAATGGACAAAGCCAAGCCAATCAATACTCCCATGCCCTCCTCAGTTCAGTTAGATAAGGATTCAAATGGAAAATCTGTTGATCAGAAGAAGTATAGAGGGATAATAGGTTCACTGCTTTACCTGACTGCAAGCCGACCTGATATCATGTTTAGTGTCTATCTTTGTGCTAGGTTTCAGGCTGATCCTAAAGAGTCCCACCTGACTGCTGTTAAGAGAATTCTTAGATATCTTTTAGGAACCCCAAACCTAAGAATTTGGTACCCTAGGCACAGCACCTCTTTTGAGATCATTGGATATTCTGATTCTGATTTTGCGGGGTGTAGGGTGGATAGGAAGAGTACTTCTGGGACTTGTCAATTCATAGGACAGTCGTTAGTCTCCTGGTCCAGTAGAAAACAGAACTCAGTTGCACTTTCCACTGCTGAAGCTGAGTACATTGCCTTAGGGAGTTGTGTGGCCCAAGTTCTTTGGTTGAAACAACAAGTCTTGGATTTAGGAGTACCTGTTGGCACAATTTCTGTTCTGTGTGATAATACTAGTGCCATCTGTATCTCTAAAAATCCAATCCAACATTCTAGGACCAAACACATTGATATTAGGCATCACTTCATTAGGGACCATGTTACAAAGGGGGATATTGAGCTGCATCACGTAGCAACTGAAAATCAGCTGGCTGACATATTCACTAAACCACTGGCCTTTGACTCATTCAGCATTTTGAGAATCAGATTAGGAGTGATTGATATAAATACTTGATTCTGATGACTACTGATTTATGATTGTTCTGATTGGTATTCTGATTTCTGTTAGTTAGTTTTCGTATTCTGATTTCTGATTTCTGTTAGTTAGTTTTGGTATTCTGATTTCTGATTTCTGTTAGTTAGTTTTGGTATTCTGATTTCTGATTTCTGTCTATTAGTTTTTGTTGGATTATTTGCTTTCAGTTGATTTTATTTCTTCTGCTGATTTCTGTGTTAGCCTTACTATTAGTTTGACTTGAGTATTTACTTTGCTGTGATTTTCCACCTGTTTTTATTTACTGGTTCATATCTTGCACTTACTGTTTTATGCTTTTCAAGATCTGATCACCGCTCACTACTTCTGATGATCTGAATTTTCGACTGGGAGTTTTTACCTTGTTTTGGTTTGGAAGCTGGTAAGCAGTGATTGACTTCGCTGAATCTGTTAAAGGGAAGAAACATTGATAATTGTTTCTCTTCCTCTAACTCCTTTACTGGTGTGTAGTTTCTTTTGAATAAAAATCCTCTTCAAAATTAAAATGTTAATTTTTGAAATAGAGATTATTTTATCTTCCTACAGTAATCTGCCTCATATCAATAGTGTTTTTCAAAGTCTTGAGTCATTAGTTTGATTTTCTAAACCAAGTGATTGCATTTATCATATGTTGTATGGCTTTTGTTTTGTGAATCGTTCTTCCTTAATGCGGAGAGTCATCTCCTATGTCTGGAAGATAATCTCACAGCTGAGACTCTTTAATGATTATGAAAAGGAGAAAGCTTATAAAAGATGCGTAGTGCGCCAGATAATTTGAAAAAGAGGCATAAAATGAGCCCAAAACTGAAAAGATGCGAAATTGTCAAATTGGATACACAAAGTGTATCAAAAATCAAAAGATGCGCAAAGCGCCAACCAATTTGAAAAAGAGGCACAAAATGAGTCCAAACCAAGCTTTTTTCCTTTTCAGATTATTAAATGTCTTAGAAAAATCTGTGCGCCACTTAATATTTTCAAAAGCTTGAGTCTTGAAAATCCTGATTTCTGATTTTTTACTTTGTAACACTATTATATCAGATATTTTTCTGGAACGAGGCTTGAAAGGATTTCTTTTCAAATCTAATGTCTTTTATTCTGAATCGAATTTTTGTTTTGAAAGAGGTTTGCATCGATAAGGTGCCCGGGGTCGGAGCTACGAACGTTGATTATTTCAAACCTTTTCTGGATTTCAGCGTTGTCAATCGTCCTGTCATTAGTTTTCGAATCTAAAGTCAAGGAAAAATTCTGATTTTCTCGAGCAGTTTAAAAAAAAAATGCTTCTATGTGTTTTTGCGGTCAGTTTTATTCGTCTTTTTGTTATTTTGATTTCATGGTTGTATTTTTGGGATCCTGATCGATCATCTTCATCCTTCATCCTTCATCCTTTTCTGCTTTTCTTCACATCGTCCTGGACGATCCAAAAATCGTCCTGGACGATTCATTCAAAATCATACCCACTGCTCCTGCTGCTGAAACTATCCCAATTATTGGTGATCGTCCTGGACGATCCATATATCGTCCTGGACGATATGATCCATATCTTCCTGATCTGATCAAACGGCTGATATTACACCAATTATTTGACATCGTCCCGGACGATCCTCTTATCGTCCTGGACGATCCACCTGTCAAGCCGCTGGACGATTCAACTTCGGCCCGTCCGACCTATTTATTGTAAATTGTCCTGGACGATCCACCTAATCGTCCGGGACGATACCTTTTCGTCAACGGTCATCCAGCTGACTCCTCGGGACGATCGCCTGTGTCTAATCGTCCCGGACGATATCTGATCGTCCTAGACGATCGGACCGCCTTTTTGACCAATCGTCCAGGACGTCATAAAAGTCCAGATCGTCCCGGACGATGTCGCGATCGTACGGGACGATCAGTCCATGTTCTTTATAAACAGCAGTTTTCTTGAGATTTTTTTCACACCGATTTTCTCCACTCCACTTCTCCTCCTTACCCTCTCAATTCCTCATGGCTGGTGGCAAGCGTTCCCGTCAGAAGGGTGCCAGTTCCTCCCGGGGGCCGGTTGATCCTCGCTTCCCTAATGCAGCCGATCAGGCTGCCTTTGAGCGATACTGCGAGGTGGGGATCACGCCTTCGAAAATAGTAAATCCTCGCACTCTCACTTATCCAGTCCTTGATCTCTTCGCACACACTTCTCTTACCTTCATCCTCACCCTCGCTTTTCCCTTTAGTTCCGAACTTCTTCGCGTTTTCTTTGCGAACCTGCGGATTTCCACTGACTACTCCACTCTCCGTTCCTATGTCAATCAGCGCCCTGTCGAACTTACCTATCAAGACTTTCACGACATTCTCCAACTGTCCATCACTGGCGACAAACTCCATACCCTTATCACAGACCCAGATTATAATTGGAGTGTCGCCAATCATTTCCTCCGCAATACCAATGCCCCTTATCATGACAATGCCTGCTCCACCCTTCTTAAGGACGCCCGAACCATTCAACATGTTCTTCGTTCCTCCGTCGTTCCAAAGGCGGGGGATCGCATTCACATCACCCCCCTCCTGTCCTTGACCACCTACTACATCATGGCCCATCGGGAATTTAATGCTGCCGATCTCATTATCCGGTACCTCGAGCACCTTACCACCATCCGGGATCCAGGACATCGTCGTCGCCCAAATCTAGCCTTAGGACACCTCATTGCCTATGCTCTTGAAACCAAGTATGACTTGCAATATCCCGCAGCCCCAGATGTTCCTACCTACTTCCTCACCAACAATGCCTTCCATGTCCTCCACAGCACCCGACTACATCCGGAGCCCGCCCCGGATGGTGAGGAAGAGGAGGAAGCGGCCATTCCCGCTCCTGCTGCACCCGAGGCACCTGCTCCCCTTCGCATTGCCTCTCCCCTTGACCACCTGGTGCAGCGCTTTGACCAGTGGGAGGCCCGTTTTGACTCCTACGTGGTTGCCCAGGAGCAGCGGCACAACGAGGACCTCCAACGCTTCGCGGACTATGCTGCGCAGCAGCAACAGCAGCATGACCAGGACATGGCCTGGTTCGGAGCTCAATTTCAGGTCATTCACCATTACTTCAACCCTTCACCACCACCTCCTCCTTCCGATCAGGATCCACCTCTGTTTTAGTTTCCTGCTTTTGTAGTTATTCTCTTCTATGTTTTATTTGTGTTCTGTTTTTTTTTTCCCTCCTCCTTTTTGTGATGTCAAAAGGGGGAGTCAGTTGTAGCGTGTCTGTTTCTGTTTTATGAGTCATGGTTCCTGTATTGTGTTAGTTGATAAATGAAAATTTGGAAAAATATTTGTTGTGTTTGATCTCCTAGTTTACTTTTATTTTCAGACTACTTTACAAATGTTTGCCATCATCAAAAAGGGGGAGATTGTTGTAAATCTGGTTTTGATGATGACAAACATGTTTCCAGTGTGTTTTACTTGGCTAATCTGTTTCAGGCACAAAAGACCACGAGCCACTCAAGCCAACTCAAGATCGGGTCCAAGTGTGTCAAATGTATGATTTTTCCTTTTATTGAGTCAATTGTAATGTAACTGATTCCCTAGCTAAGTAACCTTGCACACACACACTCAGGGAGAGAGATTGAGTGAATTAGAGTTTCTGTTAAAATTTTGTTCAGATCGTCCTGAACGATTTTCACATCGTCCTGTACAATTTTCACATCGTCTTGGACGATCCAGCCAAAACAGAAACCCTAATTAGGGCGACTAAGTTAAGAGGGTCTGATTAAGCAGATCGTCCTGGATGATCTACGGATCGTACGGGACGATATGCCCAAATCGGAAATTCTCAGCCGCCAGATTAAGTTAGGCAAGTTTTATTTTAAGTATTTTGGTCTGATCGTCCCGGACGATACGTGTATCGTCCTGGACGATTAACTACAATTATGCCTAAATTAGTCTGGTAATTAAGGAAAGCAATTAATGTTTAATTGATACGATCACATCGTCCTGGACGATCGCAGGATCGTCCCGGACGATCGTGATCGTCTAGTGCATTACAGCTGTACGACCGAACTGTGTACAGGACGATTTAGGATCTTTTTGAACTAATCGTACAGGACGATGTCCATATCGTCCTGGACGATCAAGTCATTTTTTGGTCGTCCAGCACAGATTTCTCTGGACGACCCGAACTCTCTTCTGGACGATTTTCTCCGATTTGCACTAATCGTCCAGGACGATCGCAGGATCGTACGGGACGATATGAACAACTTTTTCTACTGATCGTCCAGAAGAGCCTAATCGTCCAGGCTAAAACAGCTGAATTTGAACTGATCGTACAGGACGATCGATCGATCGTCCTGGACGATCTTAGCCGACCAGTTGAGATTTAGGGCAAATTTTAAGCCCTCCTTTAAAAGAACTTTTTCCAATTTTTGGAAAAATCTTTTGCTGCCTTCCTTCCCTGAGAAACCTTAGAGAGAGAGAGAAGATCTTGTGAGGGGGAGTTAGTGAGGGATTCACTAAGGTTGCTCCAAGCACGGATCAGAGTCAACTTCTCCGCTCGTCGTCTTTCGTCTAGTCGGTGTTCGTCGTGGGAGGATCGTTCGCAAGAAGATCCGGGGTTCTCTGCCCGCTTCAGGTGGAAGCAAAAGGAGTTCGAAGGTTCTCTGCCTGCTTCGGGAGGAAGCGAAAGGAGGTCGGGTTCTCTGCCTCACCGTGTGGTGAAAAGGAGGTGATTGTACAGGCTTCTCCGCCTTGCTGTGGGAGCAAAAGGAGAGACACTTTTGTTTAGTGCAATACCCGGAGGGGAGGCTCCGGGGAGTGGACGTAGGTCAAGTTGACCGAACCACTATAAAATCTGGTTTGCTTTTCTGATTCAGTTTTGCACTTACTTTTCTGATATTAACTGCTTGGGTGAATATCTGTGGTTGATCTTTTTATCGTTGTTTTAATTCGTTTCCGCTGCACGTTATAAAAAGATTTTCATTGTTATCATGAAATTTTTAAATAACCAATTCACCCCCCCCTCTTAGTTAGCCTCGGGACTAGTTCACTAGGGCTTAACATCCCTATCGAACTTTCAGAAAATCACAGCAGAAATTGACAAGGAAAGGCCTTTCACCCTAAAATACCGCTTTGATACCAATTTGATAGGAAGTGGATACAATTTCCTCGAAATCAGCGAACAACAATAAGAAATTAGGAAGAAGAACACACCAAACCTGTTTTATTGCAGGATATATGAAAGAAAATAATAAGATTCAGTTGGATCTTCAATTAGAAAGGAAGATCCGGCTCTCCAAAATCTCTAGCCGGGGGCTAGAGCCCTCATAACCTAAGAAGTTCTACTTTCAACAAACTCCAAACATAATCCCGAAATCACCCTATTGTTAGCCTTAAATAAGCTCCCCTAATTTCCTCCCAAATCTGAATTCAAATCAGTCATCTTTCCCAAAATAATTCCCTCCCAAATTTGAATTCAAATCAACCCTCTTTCCCTAAATAAACCTTCATAATTCCCTTCCAAATCTAAATTCAAATCAGCCCTCTTTCCCTAAATAAATCTTCCTAATTTCCTTCCAATCAAATCAATTATCTTTTCCTAAATAAACCTTCATAATTTCATCCCAATCAAATCAGTCGGTCCATCAGATATCTAGGTTAAAGCTTTATGGTGAAGCGTTTAGGGTTTCCTAAATGATCTCATGCATGTAATTTAACTTTTCAAGAGAATCCAAGGTTTTTAGGAATCAAGGTTGAAAGAAACATGAAATAATTTATGAAGGTATTGCGAGGACCAATATAGAGTTATTGCCAATCAGTTTTTTTCTTTTTTAAAGAAAAAAAAATTACAACCAATCATTGAGAATGTTAAATGAGCAAGTGGTCACAAAGAATTGTCAACATACAAAGAAAACAAATAAATTACATTGAGCCAATATAAATTAAAAGCTAAGTGATTAAGATCCACCTAAGCAGAGAGAAGCAGGCCCACATTCAGATATTTGCTAAGTATAAAATGCCAAAGTCAGCATGAGAATTATTGTGACTAGCTTGGCATCTAATTAACCTAGGAGAATGAAGAATTTTTTTTTTTTTAATTTCTGCCTCCACAAGAAAATATAAGCTAAAACCTTTTATCCACTAAACCAGGTATAAACATTTAATGTAAGTTCCCCAACCCCTTTTTTTCGTATAAACTTAAAAAACAGGAACCAAAAGCACAAGAGCTAAAAGATAAGCAAAGTAAAAAACTAATCCTCTCTTTACAAAAGAAGAGAGATAGAGAGAGGAATCACTACAGAAAAAGAAACGGCAAATATTAAAAATCATGGCACAAACAATGGCCAATAACATAACTATGGAAAAGCTGTTATCTCCTTCAAAAAACTTCCCTTCTTTTACATTTAATATGCGATTCTCATATTAAATTTGGGACTCAACCATTATCTTCTTAATCATCTCGGGGTGATTAGTTTTTATCAATTAATAGCCTAATTAGGGTTTCTATCAATGCATGAAAGGTAGGTCTTAATTAGGAGAGAGATAGTGGTTGATTCTTGCCAAATAGAGAGAAAGATGGTGGATGCTTAGTTTTTTTCATGAGAATTGTCTTGATGATTTGGGAATTCTGGATTCTTTTGCAAGTCATGTAATACCTTGAAATTACAGCCTTGATAGAAATATTGTAGAGAGAATAATAGGAGAGAGATAATATACGGAGAATGAAAATTCACTTGCTTCAACATAAGAGAATATATCCGAATGCAGGCTATCTTTAGCCATTTTATAATAAGCTGACATGATAAAAAACTAAGAAATATAAGTTATCAAAATAAGCTATCGGATAAGAAAAACCACCTCAATATCTAAGATAAGCTATTAGATACAATATGTCCTTTTTATGATAATTGTCACCTCTAGATCAATTTTTATTCCTGTGGAACATTCAAAACATGGACAATAAACTGTCATTTAGTTCAATGGTTTTGATGAACAATGAGATGCATAACATGATTCTTGCAAAACTTCAGATTAATAATTTATTGTGCTTGCTCTACTATTTTTAAGATTCAATATGTGTTGTTTAAGGATTTGACTATTGTTGGCCCGCATTTTATGACATGATGAAGTTGAAAATCGACAATGAAAGGCACATCTAAGTAATTCATATAGATTGATGTGTTGAAATGTAAGTTGCTAGTTTTTTTACTAGCAAAGGACTATGAATGATGAATATATGAGCATTTCCATTATATTCATATCTTATGTTAATTTTATGCTATTTCATGTTTGAAGCAATAAAGGCCATCATCAACTACCACAGCTCACCCTTCAACCACTTTTATTGTACTACAAGAGAGAAGGGAGTAGGAGTATATATCATCAGAAGAAACGGAAAGGTTTGAAGAATAAGAATTTAGACTTCATAGAGATAAAGAGATTATGTGAAAGAAAGAGATGATAATAACTACAATTTTTTGTTCCCTACTTTTACATTTATGATGAGAAGAAACTCTTTTGACTTTGTTTAGATTTTTAAATACCAACTTTGTACTTTTTATGGATTTGATAAGACTTTGAACTTCTAAGTCTTTAATTTTGGTATACTATAGTCTTGGAATTCCTATAATTTATGAACATATTGCATTGCTTATCATATTTCATTGATTTCTATGCATAGTGGAAATTGGCAGATTTATAGGTTGAATCCTAAATGCAGGCTTCAAAAAAAGAATGCACTGCATACTAATTTTTATTAATTTTAATTGAATTTTTTAAATTTATACTTCTGTGGGGCTTTATTTACTTTTTTGCAACTCATTTATAAATGTATTTGATGTTTTTTTGGTAACTTGTTAATCAAAGTATTCATGCTCTATTATTAAAATTGAAAGTGCCATTATATTAATTGAAAGTTGTTATATGATGCGATTGTCTTGAGCTAAATGAAAGGGTACTATACTCGCATGATAATATACAAATGATATAGAAATCATAAGTACTTTAATCAGTAAAAGCATCACTTCGCTAAATGCTTTCTGTATTGAAGCAAAAATAACCCCTTATGAATTGCATTGCACTTTGCTTTTTTAAATCACTTGATGAATACATATTACATTAAGTAAAATTTTAATTATGAAAACTTTAATTTTTCATATATTTGATTTAGAACTCCTATAGAAAAATGAGCGTAATTTAACTTTCATGGTTGTCATATTCGATGCAAAATCTATTATAATTGAAAAAGAAGATTGTTAAATTTATAAAGACAAATTGCATCTATGTCCTATATTTTTATCAAAAAGTATCAAGTCCTATTTTAGTTTCGTACAGTGTTCTCTGGCTAAATAACCTCTCTATAAATATAGAAATAATTTTGCATAAATCACCCCTTTCCCAGACAACAAATTCAATGGGGGGAGCTGCATGCATTGGATATGCTTTTCTCCTTCATAAGTATCTGGCTGGTGTAAAAATCATTTAAACCAATATCGTTGGCTTTGTTTACTAATCATTTTGTAAATTTCAAAACTTATAGCTATTAAATGCCTCAATTGTATTTATCATTCATTTTATGACTGTCAACCTTAGAGTCTAAAGATTTTCGCTTGAGTAGATCTAAAACGGAATATATGGAGTATAATTTTAGTAATAATAGTGATGTAGAACTACGAGATTAAAATGAATGAAATAGATTATTGCACGATTTCTTGTTTAGAGCATTAAGGATACAATCATTAGCTGTTAGAACGATAAAATAAAACTAGAGACGAATGCCTACGTTTAGGCCAAATCACTAGCCAAGCACTTGGACAAACAAAATAAACTAGAAATTCAACAACATGTGTAATGATAAGAGTTCATTCAAAATCCCTACTCTAACAATGAGATTAGAAACATAGAAAATCAATAACTCATCCCCTACGTTTACTACGCTTTGGCAAGATTTAAGTGGAGCGATCCCTTGCGCTTCTGCCACTACCTACAAGGTTAGAATAACGAAGAGGGAATTGAAAAGAGAAGAAAAGTCAACCCTTACTTAGAGATGAATCGTCGCCGAAGGAACTCCTTTGAATTGCCAATGGTACCGGTGATGATTTGTACGAGACGACTAAAGTAGCTTTTGAAGGGAAACGGTGAAGTAGCCGGAGGGATGGCGGGTGTGAATCGACCGACGGTAATCCACTGCCCTTTGATCCTTTGATCGTCGAGAGTATCAACCAAGGAAACGTGGATCCGCTCCAAGTACTCTTCGACGGTAGTTTCGTAGCCAAATCCCACGTCGAAGAAGGGGAGCGGAGTACGTCGATATTGTCTTGATCGTCAAGCACCAAGCCCGAATCCCATGGGTGGACTTCCATTCATGCTTCTTAAGACGTAGAGGAGGTGAAGTTGATGTAGCTTTGCTGTCCTTGAAGGTCCCTTCCAAGGGATTAGGGATTTCCCTTTGAAAATCAAGTAGAAAGGGCTAGGGGAAGTGGGCGGCCAAGGTAGGGTTAGGGAGGGAAAGTTGTTTGTAGAGTTAGGGTTAGGGTTAGGAGAGTTTAAAATTTTCAAACATGAAATTATTTTCAGATTTTGAAATTATGTGGGAATTAGAAAAGGCAATAGGATTTATTGATTGGAGGGGGATTGGAAAGAGAGAAGGGGGGGGAGAGGGGCGGCGGCAAGGGCATGGGGCCGGCAGCTTTAAGGAGAGGGAGGGAGGATTAGGAGCAATTAATGTTGTTTCCTATTTGATAATTAAAAAATAGGAAAGATTTGCATCAATCCTATTTAATTAAATTTAAATAGAATTCAAAATAGGAAACTTTCCTAAAATAAGAATTATATCTTAGGCAATGATTTGAATTCAAATTAATTTGAATTCCCTCATTAATTAGGTTTCCTAAAATATAAAACTAATTTAGGAAAGGGTTAATTGCACACAAAAGGGGAGGATCAAGGGGAGGGGCCGGCGGTGGGCTTGGCCGTGGGGTTGGGTGGTGGCCGAGAGGAAGTGGAGGGTAGGGAGGGGCCGGTTTGGGAGGGGGAGGGGAGGGAGGTTGTCGGGTAGGGGAGGGAAGAGAGGGGAGAAGAAGGGGAAAGGGAAAGAGAAGGTAAGAGACCACGAACCCGGACTTCTTCCTAGGTTGGTGGGTGATCCGCTCTCCCTCTCCTAGGGATTTCTCTCCAATGCTCTCAAGCTCACACAAGAACACAAAGTGCAGGAATTTTTTTTAATCATCATTCATTCCCCTTAAAAGATACATAGAAGGACTTTAAATAGCCTCACACAAAGACACAACATAAAGACGACGATGCCCTCCGGGCTTACAAACAATCCACCCTTGTATAAGGGGTAAAATAGGGAAATAAATATAGGAAATAAAACATAGAACTAATGAAAGAAACAAAGACACAACTAGACTCAAAAATATAAGGACTCGATCGTGGCCGTAGATCGACGACTACGTCTTCGATAAACTTTCCATGTAGAGATGTCCTCATCATTCTCCCGGGGTAGAAGAAAGCTCGACTCCGTCGAGTAAGTATCTCTGGTGCTATCATAAATCTCCAATGCATCAGGGTCCACCTGCTGTAGTTCCTCACGATCCAGCCAAGTATCCTCAGACTCGGGCTTACCTCTCCACCTGATCAAGTACCTACGTCGTCCACCTTCCCTTGTAGAAATGACTTCATCACTCAGAATCGCGTCCACTTTTTCTGCCATAGGTGATTTAGGGATATCTGGGAGTGGAGGTAGGTTAGGGATCTCACAAGGCGGGTTCACACAAGGCTGTTGTATGAGTGGGTTTGGTGGATTGAAATCCGGACCTTCATATGCAACTAAATCTTCTATGTTAAAGGAGGGATTGATGTTGAACTCAACAGGAAGGTCTACCACATAAGCATTATCGTTGATTTTCTTAATTATCTTGAATGGTCCAGCACTCTTAGCATGCAATTTCTTAACCGTTCCCTGCGGGAACCGTTCCGGACGAATCCGCACCATCACGGAGTCACCAACATCAAAAGTTTTAAATTTTCGTTTCAGATCAGCATGTAACTTGTAATCATTATTGCTCTTTTCAATTTGTCGTGCAATTTCTTTATGAAGTTCATGCATATGTGATGCAAATGATGATGCAGACTCAGAAATTCTATACCTAGGGCACATGGGTATGAGATCTAACAGCTGCCTAGGTTTGAACCCATAAACAATTTCAGAAGGACTCAGGCCAGTGGTTCGGTTCACAGAATTATTATATGCAAACTCAGCAGTAGGTAAAATAGAATCCCAATTCTTAATATGTTCGCCGACCAGAGACCGTAATAGATTTCCTAAGCTCCTATTAACTACCTCCGTCTGACCATCAGTCTGTGGATGAAAGGCTGTAGAGAATTGTAACTTAGTGCCTAATTTCATCCAAAGGGTTTTCCAAAAATAGCTAGTGAATTTAACATCACTATCCGATACGATGGTCTTCGGGAGACCATGTACTCGGACAACCTCATTGAAATAAAGCTTGGCGATGTGGGAAGCATCGGATGTTTTGGAGCAAGGTATGAAATGAGCCATTTTGGAAAATCTATCAACTACGACACATATGGCATCATTTCTACGAATTGTCTTGGGCAGGCCTAAAATGAAATCCATACTACCATCTTGCCAAGGACAACTAGGGACAAGCAAAGGAGTGTAAATGCCAGTGTTCTTCTTACGCTGTTTGGCTAACTGACACGTGTGACACCGGCTAACCATCCTACCAACGTCTCTCTTCAGGCTGGGCCAAAAGAAACGGTACTCCATGGCTTCTATAGTTTTGTCCCGTCCGAAGTGCCCAGCGAGGCCTCCGGCGTGGAGTTCCCAGATAAGAAATTCCCTAAGGGAGGTGCTAGGAATGCAAAGCTTTTGAGCTTTGAAAAGGTAACCATCCTCCAGAAGGAAGTCATCCACAAGGCGCGGGCTGCCTGTGGACAAGAAAGAGTAGGTCTCTTTGAAATCGGGGCAATCCAAATAGTCCCTCTTTATTTGGTCGAAACCTACAACTTCAGCTTTCATCTCAGTGGCAGTCATCATACGACGACTGAGAGCATCGGCAGCTTTATTTTCGACTCCAGCCTTATGTCTAAGGGTGTATGTGTACTCTTGAAGGAACTCTACCCAACGACCGTGGCGTGCATTCAATTTCTTTTGGGAGTTGATGTAACGCAGAGCTTCGTGATCCGAGAAGATGACCAACTCTTGCGGGAGCAAGTAGTGTCGCCAATAGCGGAGGGATTGGATCACATCATAGAACTCTTTGTCGTAAGTAGAATATCGCTGCCTAATGTCATTCAGCTTCTCGCTGAAGTAAGCTACCGGGTGACCTTCCTGGGATAGGACTCCTCCAATTCCGACTCCCGAAGCATCGTAAGTCACTTCGAAGACTTTGGAGAAGTCAGGAAGTCTCATCACTGGGGCTTCCACCATTTTTTTCTTAATCTCATCAAAAGCTCGAGTGGCGGCCGAGGTCCAGTGAAAATCACCCTTCTTAAGACAGTCAGTGATAGGAGATACGATAGTGCTGAAATTCCGGATAAATCTCCTATAGAAGGTGGCCAATCCGTGGAAGCTGCGGACTTCCCGGATGTTCTGAGGAAGAGGCCATTCAATGATGGCTTTCACTTTCTCGGGGTCAGTAGAAACCCCTTGAGCTGACACAATAAATCCTAGAAAGATGACTTGATCGACAAGGAACGTACACTTCTTAGGATTCGCGTACAATTGTTCCTTCCTCAAGATCGAACAGACTTGCTTTAAGTGGTCCAGGTGTTACTCAACAGAATGGCTATAGATAAGAATATCGTCGAAGTAGACAACGACAAACTTACCCATAAAAGGGCGTAACACCTGGGTCATGATTCTCATAAAAGTGCTCGGGGCGTTACTCAACCCGAAAGGCATGACCAACCACTCGTATAGACCGTCCTTGGTCTTGAAAGAAGTCTTCCACTCATCACCGAGTCGGATCCGGATCTGGTGGTATCCACTCTTGAGATCGATCTTGGAGAAGAGAGTGGCACCCGTCATCATATCTAGCATATCATCTAATCTTGGAATAGGGAAACGAGATTTGACGGTGATTTTGTTGATAGCACGGCTATCAACACACATTCTCCACGATCCGTCCTTCTTAGGAGTAAGAAGGGCGGGCACCGCGCAGGGGCTAAGACTCTCCTTAATGAAACCTCGCTGTAGTAACTCATCGACCTGCTTCTTAAGTTCGGCATGTTCCGTGGGGTTCATGTGATAGTGTAGCAGGTTAGGGAGGGAGGCTCCAGGGACTAAGTCTATTACGTGCTGAATGTCTCTAAGGGGAGGTAATTGATCCGGGAGATCTTCAGGGAAGACATCAGCAAACTGCCCCAAGATAGGTTGGACTTCTTGAGGAATAGGGTCATCAGATTCGGTGGGAATCTCACGACCTACTAATGCGTACAGAGGTGCGCCTCGGGTAATCTCAGAGTCCAGAACTTTAGCGGTGACTAAGTTCAGTCCTTTCCTGGACTTGAGGGGGTGGGGTTTGGGTTCTTCCTTGACCCGGGGCTGCGAGGGTAACAACTTAATCTTTTTGCCCGCATGTTCAAACACGCAGGTGTTTGAACACCCATAGATGTGGACATCATTATCAAAAATCCAAGGTCGCCCTAACAGAATTTGTCCAACATCCATAATCAGAACATCGCACCACACATTCTCCTTATAAGTGGCAAAGGAGATAGGTACGAGACTTCGTTCTTTCACCTCCAAGGCAGTGGAGTTGAGCCAAGCTACCTTATACGGATTGGGGTGAGGAACAGCAGAGAGACCTAATTTGGACACCATGCTGGAGGAGACAGCATTGATGCAACTGCCACTATCTACGATGACTTTACAGTTTTTATCTTGGATTTTGGTGTAGGTGTGAAAGATAGAAGTCCTACGCCAGTCATCGGAAGTAACGGGGTGTGACAGTGCACATCTCACCACACAGATGGGAGCTGTGTCCAATTTCTGAAGGCAGTGGAGGACGGCGGTGTCATCATCCTCCTCGAAGAAATCACCTCCTTCCTCTACTTGATGGACCTGATCAACCTCAGGTTCAAAATCCTCCTCAGTAATCTCCTCAATGATAGAGACTTTGTAGGGACTGGAGCACTGAGAAGCGATATGCCCATACCCCTGGCATCGAAAGCACTTAGTCCCGGGGCTGGACCGAGGGGGGTATCCGGAGTGGGAGGTTTGTTTCTAAAATCAGGTCGGGGGTTTGGTTGGCCCGTAAGTGGTTGGGCCACACTTCCAGGAGAGGGTCGTGCAGTGGTAGAGTGAGGAGTGGCACTACTAGAAGGTCTGTAGGAAGGTCTAGAGTCATGTGAACGGCTTGGGTGCTGGGAGCGGGTTTCCTCTAAATCCAATACTAAACTGTAGGCGTTTTCCAGGGTAGTAACGTTCCGGGCAAACAACTCGTTGCGAAGATCCTCTCGCAACCCGGTACGAAACATAGACAAAATCTGCGCGGGAGTGGTAGAGGTCTCCCCTTTGCATCGAATCAAGTAATCATCGAAGGAGGCGATGTACTCTTTGACTGGTTTATTTTCCTGGGTTAGCATATTCCATCTATCCAATAGCCTAGGGAAGTACGAGGGAGGCAAGTACTTCTGCTTAAGTTCTCGTTTCATAGATGGCCAATCAGTGATGGGGTAATCGTTCCTAGCTTCTCTAAGGCTCTCTAAGTTTGACCAAAATTGACTTGCCCTACCCGTGAGTTTCATCTCCGCAAAACTAACCTTCCTTGCCTCGGAGATGTTATACCACTTAAAGAAACTGTCCATACCTTTAACCCAGTCCAGGAAGAGCTGGGGATCGAGGGTGCCATCAAAGGTAGGAGCATCAACTTTAATATTTTTCATGAGTGGTATATCAGGATCATGACGGGGGTTCATGTCCATAGCGTGGAGTGCGATGATTGGCACGATGTTGCCGCTCATCAGGGTAGGTGTCATCCCCATACATAGACGGTGGTCTAGACAGGGTGTAGGGAATAGGATGATCTCTGGCACGCTCAAGTGTATCAAATCGTTCAGTGGTGTCCCTACGAAGTTCAGCTAGGTCGGCTTGATTTTCTTTGAGCTGCTGGCTAATGTTGTTCATTTGTCCTACCAACAAGTCTAAAGTCCTTCCAAGTTATTCCGGATCCATACCTAGACACTAGGTGACACTTAGGGTTGAGTTGGATAGAGGGCAGCACCTATTTGTGAAGAAAAACTTTCTAAAATGTCACTAGAGGGTGCAGAATTTACTTGGACAGCAAACTACTAAGAGGGGTTAAGCAACCTAGACAACTAGTGAAGCGGCTAGGTTAAGGACAGCACTTGAACACTTGATAAACAAGCTTAACAACCTCTAAATGCATGCGGGAATGCAGTGGACAACGAGCATATAATGTAATTAAACTATCCTAAATGATAACAAGCATGCAACAACACATAAAACTAGTTAGAACAAAACCTAGGATGATGTCTAGCATGCAAAACTAGAGCAAACCATGCTCTGATACCAGATGATGTAGAACTACGAGATTAAAATGAATGAATAGATTATTGCACGATTTCTTGTTTAGAGCATTAAGGATACAATCATTAGTTGTTAGAACGATAAAATAAAACTAGAGACGGATGCCTACGTTTAGGCTAAATCACTAGCCAACCACTTGGACAAACAAAATAAACTAGAAATTCAACAATATGCGTAATGATAAGAGTTCATTCAAAATCCCTACTCTAACAATGAGATTAGAAACATAGAAAATCAATAACTCATCCCCTACGTTTACTACGCTTTGGCAAGATTTAAGTGGAGCGATCCCTTGCGCTTCTGCCACTACCTACAAGGTTAGAAGAACGAAGAGGGAATTGAAAAGGGAAGAAAAGTCAACCTTTACTTAGAGATGAATCGTCGCCGAAGGAACTCCTTTGAATTGCCAATGGTACCGGTGATGATTTGTAGGAGACGACTGAAGTAGCTTTTGAAGGGAAACGGTGAAGTAGCCGGAGGGATGGCGGGTGTGAATCGACCGACGGTAATCCACTGCCCTTTGATCCTTTGATCGTCGAGAGTATCAACCAAGGAAACGTGGATCCGCTCCAAGTACTCTTCGACGGTAGTTTCGTAGCCAAATCCCACGTCGAAGAAGGGGGAGCGGAGTACTTCGATATTGTCTAGATCGTCAAGCACCAAGCCCGAATCTCATGGGTGGACTTCCATTCATGCTTCTTAAGACGTAGAGGAGGTGAAGTTGATGAAGCTTTGCTGTCCTTGAAGGTCCCTTCCAAGGGATTAGGGATTTCCCCTTGAAAATCAAGTAGAAAGGGCTAGGGGAAGTCGGCGGCCAAGGTAGGGTTAGGGAGGGAAAGTTGTTTGTAGAGTTAGGGTTAGGGTTAGGAGAGTTTAAAATTTTCAAACCTGAAATTATTTTCAGATTTTGAAATTAGGTGGGAATTAGAAAAGGCAATAGGATTTATTGATTGGAGGGGGATTGGAAAGAGAGAAGGGGGGGAGAGGGGCGGCGGCAAGGGCATGGGGCCGGCGGCTTTAAGGAGAGGGAGGGAGGATTAGGAGCAATTAATGTTGTTTCCTATTTGATAATTAAAAAATAGGAAAGATTTGCATCAATCCTATTTAATTAAATTTAAATAGAATTCAAAATAGGAAACTTTCCTAAAATAGGAATTATATCTTAGGCAATGATTTGAATTCAAATTAATTTGAATTCCCTCATTGATTAGGTTTCCTAAAATATAAAACTAATTTAGGAAAGGGTTAATTGCACACAAAAGGGGAGGATCAAGGGGAGGGGCCGGCGGTGGGCTTGGCCGTGGGGTTGGGTGGTGGCCGAGAGGGAGTGGAGGGGAGGGAGGGGCCGGTTTGGGAGGGGGAGGGGAGGGAGGTTGTCGGGTAGGGGAGGGAAGAGAGGGGAGAAGAAGGGGAAAGGGAAAGAGAAGGTAAGAGACCACGAACCCGGACTTCTTCCTAGGTTGGTGGGTGATCCGCTCTCCCTCTCCTAGGGATTTCTCTCCAATGCTCTCAAGCTCACACAAGAACACAAAGTGCAGGAATTTTTTTTAATCATCATTCATTCCCCTTAAAAGATACATAGAATGGCTTTAAATAGCCTCACACAAAGACACAACATAAAGACGACGATGCCCTCCGGGCTTACAAACAATCCACCCTTGTATAAGGGGTAAAATAGGGAAATAAATATAGGAAATAAAACATAGAACTAATGAAAGAAATAAAGACACAACTAGACTCAAAAATATAAGGACTCGATCGTGGCCGTAGATCGACGGCCACGTCTTCGATAAACTTTCCATGTAGAGATGTCCTCATCAAATAGACCTAGTGAGGGGATTGTGACTTTGGGCGATCAAGTTATTAATAAGAGTACACATTTTAGATATCTTGGATCTATTGTTCAGAGTGATGGGGAAATAGATGGGGATATTATTAGCAGAATTCAAGTTGGATGGTTGAAGTGGAGGAATGCATCGGGCTTGTTGTGTGATAGAAAAGTCCCCCTTAAACTTAAGGGAAAATTCTATAAGATGGTGGTGAGACCTGCAATGCTTTATGGTGTCGAATGTTGGCCATTAAAAGAGAAGCATAATACTAAGTTAAGTGTAGCTGAGATGAGGATGCTCAGGTGGATGAGTGGCTTTACCCTTAGAGATAGGATACGAAATGAGCATATACGTGAAAAGGTTGGAGTAGCTCCAGTGGAAGACAAGATTAGAGAGAGTCAACTTAGATGGTTTGGTCACATAAAACGGCGGCCTTCCGATGACCCGGTTAGGAAAGTAGAGGTATTAGATTTGACTCACGTTAAGAAAGGTAGAGGTAAACCTAAAAAGACTTGGTTAGAAAATATAAGAAATGATCTTTCTTTATTAAATTTAAAAGAGAATTTGACTTTTAACAGGACACAATGGAGAAAAAGGATTCATGTAGCCGACCCCATGTAGTGGGACAAAGGCTTGATGTTGTTGTTGTTGTTATTGTTGTTGTGAAGAAACACTTTTTAGTTTATAAATTTTTGTATTTCCTCACTCCACAATCAAATCTCGTTATATATTATATCTAGACTTTTAAACTGCCACTATGAAAACTCATCAATGTAATCAGCCCCTTCATTCCATATCAAATTCAATTCAATTCTAAACAATTAACATCATTTAAGTACCATCATCTCATCCCATAATTCTTTTTCTGAGAGTTGCTTATTTATGCTTCTAGGATAAACACCTTTTAACTTTTTATCTACATTATGTGGTTAAAAATTTCTTCTTGAATTATCATTAAATCTTTGAAAGCAAATTACTTTCCCTTTAATTGAAAATAGACCATCTGTGGTTTTAAAGCTCCACATTTGAAAGTAACTATGTTTTTTCTCATTTTGCTTTGTTCATGAGTAAGATCCACAATTCAACTATCATGTTAGAATGTCAATCCTTAAATCAAATCCTAGTTTGGGTTCAAAATAATAAGGATCCCAAATTCTCAAGGCATGCTATCAACTTATACAATTTCATAAACAAATGATAATCATAAAAAAGGTACTAGTCAGCAACATATAGTGACACTTAAATAAGGTGATGCGGAGCATCTCAATCAGAGTTGTTGTCATATTAGTATTTTGATAGACTATATTTCATATATCTATAACTTATTGTGTTGTATTCATGAGATTTAATGATTGAGTGATATTATATATGTTGAGGCATTATCATGTGTTTGTATTATGTACATAAGTTTAGAAATTGTCCAATTGATCTTAATATCTTTGAGGATCTTTCTTGATTTTGTATAGCACATGGACACAAGATTGTGAAATCATCCAAGCCTCCTACTCTTCATAATAAGACTAATTGGTTGATTTTGTGTACAACCATGGACATTAAATTAGGAAGCAGTTTTATTTTATTCGTTTTATATATTACATAATAGAGCAAAATCTTGATGACTCATAAATCTGTCAAATATTGAGTCATCTTTTATGTTTCAGGTTTTGTTCCACCCGAGTGAAATATTAACCTTGAACCTAATCCAACAAGTGTCCATCCGATTTGATCTCATTGATAAAATTGTAACCTTTTGATGATCTTTTGATTAATATTATCTCAATTTTAAGGCTACATTAGTCATTTCTTTACTGTGTTTCTTTTGAGAAAAGGTTATCAACCACCTGGATATGGTGATACACAGTCTATCTAATTTATTTAGGACATTCTAGGTCAAGGGTCATGCTGGATCTTTATGTCTTAATGGGTTATTGGATTGTACCATTCAATTTAATGCTTCTCTCCTTTTTTCCTTACTCCAACCACCCCACTTCATCCCTACCATGAACTTTGACTTCTTAGTTGATGAAATATTAAAGTCAACACCTTCTTCACATTTTTCCTCTTTTTTTCTCTTTTGACATCTCCCACTTAAATTTTCTTCTCATTTGGCCCCTCCTTAAGTGGCCTGCCACCTCCTCATTCTTCCTTACATTGAATTAAAATGGTTGGTAGTTTGTATCATGGAGTGTATATGAATGGTTATTTTTCATATAACAGTACTTAAATTTGAATGAAGAATTTCCTTTGCTTCCAATCTCTTCTGTGTGCTTCGTCCAAATAGAAGGTTTTCTTGTTTAAGAATGATCTGCATTAGAGAAAAAAAAAAGATTTTAATAAAGGGTGTAAGATCTTAGCTATAGTGTGTACTAAGAAAATGATAATAGTTTTTTGAATTTCAAGAAAGTATTTAAAATTATTATTGTTTTAAGATAAACATTGTTGTTTTTCAATTCTATCAAAGAACATATTATTTTGGTTAAATGAAAACTCATGTCATGGTGAACATTTGTGCAAGGAGCTCTCAATAAAATTTTTTTAACTACTAATTACTCTCAAATTGAACATTAAGTGGGCTACATTAATATTGAATTTACTTTAAAATGAATGTAAAACTAAATTTTGATTGATTATTCATATTAGTAAATTTTAAAACTATTGAATTTACTTTGAAATGAATGTAAATTAAATTATACCTTGATTCAAATATTGAATAATTAACATGGACATATGATGTGTGTTTAAGAATTAAAGAATTAGACTTCAATAATAAAAATTGCACTCAACTTGTACAATGGAGAACAAGTTGATACGGCAACAGCTAAGTGGAAAATTTCGACCCCCCTTGTGGAGCCCAGCAAGAAATTAATTCATTATGTTTGGGGAGGAATTAAGAAGAGGATCAAATAAAAAAAAGATTTCCTAATTGAATTTAAATTATATAGCGAAATTAATAAAGAAACAAATCAATTTTGGAGGCAATTTGAGAGCTTATTTAAGGAGGGGTCAAAGATTTATTTTTCTTCATGCATGTTTTGAGTTTTCTGTAGTTTTTCCTTCGTGAGGACTTCCTAGCGGCGACTAGATTGTTTGGAAGAGCCAATCTACTTCTCTAATTGTACATCACTTGAATCTTGTTTTTCATTGAATACTACTCCAAAATCAGCCCTTATTCCTATTGTTTTTTTTGTTTTTCCTATTGTTTCTGTTGTTTCTCTCGTTGATTTTACTCCACAACGTATCAAATTGGTATCAGAGACGTGTCTTGGGCGGAGATTATGCCCCCATTGTTGAATTCTGCTGTTTTTCTCTTCCAACCTTGCTGATTTCGTTTGTTGAAGACCAGAATCGCTAATTTTTGCAAAAATTTTCACGGTTGGCAACATAAATCTGGGAATGGCAGCAAAGAAGATGAAGGCATTAGAAGGCAGCAAAGAGGACGGAGGCATTAGAAGGCAGCAAAGAGGATGGAGGCCTTAGAAGGCGAGCTGGAAAACTCAAGGCCGGAATGGAGGAGAAATTTTCCGGGATGGAGAAGTTTTCTGAAATGAAGGAATGGTTTTTCGAAATGGAGGGGAGGTTCACAACTATGGAAGGACGGCTTTCATCCATGGAGAATCACTTTGGAAACATGGAAAACATAATGAAGAAGTTGATCGAGATGCAATCGAAGGCTTCGCCGGCAACTCCTAGGAATGACTGGAAGGGTAAGAAAGTTCAGGAGAAAGAGGAAGAAGTGGAAAGTATCTTTCCTCAAGTACCACCCCAAGGAATGCCGAGGGGAGTGGCATTGGGGTATCCGGAAGAAAGGGCAGCGAGAGGAGGTGAGACCGAACCTTTTGGAGACCACCCAGGCGGAGGAAAGGTGGATCAGAGGAAACAATGGTTGGGTTGATCCATGGGGTCCAAATCCACCAAGGGAAGAAGGGAGAGAATCGCACCAGCACTATACAAGAGAAACTAATAGAGGGAGAAGTCATTGGGGTACGAATGCGAGATCAAGGAAGTTAAAGATGCCGGTCTTTGAAGGAGCAGATGCTCAGGGTTGGGTGTATAGGGTGGAGCGTTACTTTGCTATCAATAGGCTAACAGAAGGGGAGAAGCTCATGGAAGTGGCCCTATGTTTGGAGGGGAAAGCCCTAGCTTGGTTTCAGTGGAGGGAGGCCAGATATCATATCTACTCTTGGGGAGAATTTAATGATTGTTTATTGGAACGTTTCTGAGCCATTCGAAAAGGAGACCTCCACGAGCAATTCTATGCCTTAACACAAGAGGGAACCATTATGGAGCATCGAGAAAATTTTGAGCTACTGTCAGGAAGACGGGGGGGGGATTTTTAAGGAAAGGTTGGAAGGAAATTTCATGAAAGGCCTTAAGGAAGACATACAAGCAGAACTATGGGTGTTGAGGCCTAGAGGACTGAAAGAAATGATGGAGACGGCACAAAAGGTGGAAGAGAAACACTAGAGGGAGAAGGTCAGCCGGAGCAACACCAGAGGAGGGGCCTACAGGAGTACCTCCACAACCCTGATACCAAGGACCTAGATGGTATCATTTCAGAGGAAAGCCCCAAAGGAGAAGAGCAGCGAAGTTCGTCCTGGAGGCAATTTCAAGTGCCTTACAGAAGCATAGGTACATAAGCGAGCAAAGGGGTTATACTTCAAGTGTGATGAGAGATTCACACTAGTGCATAGGTGCAAAAATCGAGCCCTTCAGGTCTTGATGATCTGTGAAGGAGAAGAGGAGAACGAGGATGAGCTGGAAGATGACATAGAGGAAACGGAGCAATTATATTTAGATGTGGCAGAGGTGTCATTGAACTATGTGGTGGGATTTATCCCAAATCATACCATGAAAGTAAGGGGGCAAATTGGGGAGCAGTCAGTAGTGATTTCGGTGGATGGTGGAACTACATATAATTTCATCTCAAATTGGATAATGGATAGATTGAGGTTGAAGTTAGTGAGGACTGAACGATGGGGGGTGATGATGGGAACAGGCAAGATAGAGAGGAGCCGGGGGATATAAAGGGGTGGTGATGACCTTGCAAGGCATTCAGGTGGTGGAAGACTTCCTTTCCTTGAACTAGGGAAGTATGGATGTGATTTTGGGGATAAAGTGGCTACAGACAATAGGGTATATGAAAGTGAACTGAAATCATTGACCATGGAGATACAGGTGGAAGGGAAGAAGTAGTGCTTCAAGGAGATGCTAGCTTATGCAAGATCATAGTATCACTTAAAATCATGCTCAGGGCAATCCAGGATGCAAGCTTGGGGTATTTGGTGGAGTTACAAAGCATAGACGGAGTGCAAGAACAGGAGGCAAGGAAATTCCAATAAGGGTCCAGCAGATTCTGCAACAGTATCAGGACATATTTCAACCACCTATCAGGTTACCACCGCCATGAGAGCACGAGCATGCCACCAACCTAAAAGTGGGGACTTCTCCAATGAGTGTCAGACCATATTATTACCCCCAGATTTAGAAAAATGAGACAGAAAGGCTGATCAAGGAGATGATGAAAGCATGGATCATCAGACCTAGTGTGAGTCCCTACTCTAGTCCAGTCCTATTGGTGAAAAAGAAGAATGGTAGCTGGAGGTTCTGTGTGGATTACAGGGCTCTAAACAAGAAAACAATGCTATATAAATTTCCAATTCCAATGATTTATGAACTCTTGGATGAGTTATTTGGACCAGTAATCTTCTCCAAGATTGATTTAAAGTCGGGATACCATCAGATCAGGATGAAAGTAGCTGATGTGCACAAGACGGTCTTCAGGACACATGAAGGACACTACGATTTCTCGATGATGCCTTTTGGCCTCACCAATGCCCCTGTCACCTTCCAGTCACTTATGAACCGAGTGTTCCAGCCACATCTCCGAAGGTTTGTCTTGGTATTCTTTGATGATATTTTGATATACAGCAAAATAGAGGTAGAACACTGGGAGCACTTGAAGACAATAATGGAGACCTTGAGGGAGCATCAGTTGTTTGTCAACTAGAAAAAGTGCGCGTTTGGGCAATCACATGTGGAGTATTTAGGACATGTGGTGTCCATAGAGGGGGTGTCAGCTGACCAATCCAAGATTCAAGCCATGGTGGACTAACCTCTTCCTAAGAACTTGAGAGAGTTACAAGGGTTCTTAGAACTCACCAGTTACTACCGAAAGTCTGTGAAAGGATACGGCACCATAGCAAGACCTATGACAAAGAAATTGAAGAAGGATAACTTCAAGTGAGGGAGAAAGCGACTCGAGCATTCTAGGAGTTGAAGACGCTATGACCCGTGTACCTGTAGCGCTCCAAGATTTTAGGAGACCATTTGTGGTGGAGATAGATGCATTGGGTTATGGGTTAGGAGCAGTATTCATGCAAGACGAGAGAACTATTGCATATTTCAACCAAGTACTCACAGTCAGGCCAAGGCTCAAGTCAGAATATGAATGGGAGCTAATGGCGATTGTCCTGGCAATTCAAAACTGGCAACCCTATTTGTTGGGGAGATATTTTATAGTCAGGACAGACCAAAGGAGTTTGAAATATTTATTAGAGCAGTGAATGGTCAGAGAGGAGCAACAAAGATGGCTATCCAAATTGTTTGGATACGACTTTAAGATCTAGAACCAATCAGACTTAGAAAATAAAGTAGCAGACGCCTTGTCTAGGAAGGTCAAGGAGCGACAGTTGGCAGCCTTATCAATACCAATGATCTCAGACTGGGAAGCATTAAGGAGGGAGAGCGAGCAGGATGAAGGATTGAGGAAAATCAGAGAAATTTTGATGAAGGACTCGGATAGTAACAATAGTTATGCTCTGAAGGACCAGCTACTCTACCAAGGGAGGTTTGTACTCCCACGATCCTCAAGTTATATTCCCAAGCTATTGCAGGAATTTTATGGCAGTGCGATAGGAGGGCATTCAGGAGTCCAGAAGACATACAGTCGACTAGCCACTAAGCTATACTGGATGGGAATGCACCGAGATGTAGAAGACATGGTGGTGAGGTGAGATGTGTGTCAAAGGCATAAATACATTACCTATGGCACCAGGAGGGTTACTGCAACCTTTACCTTTACCTGAAAGGGTTTGGGAGGAAGTGACCATAGACTTCATTGAGGGATTACCACATTCGGAGGGGTATTCTGTAATACTTAGTAGTAGACCGACTAAGTAAATATGCCCATTTTATTCCACTGAAATATCCCTACACCGCAATATCAGTCCCCACAATCTTTATCAGGGAGATAGTGTGCTTACATGGGATTTCAAAATCTATAATATCAGACAGAGACAAGGTATTCCTTAGTTTTTTTTGGAGGGAGCTGTTCAAGATGCAAGGGACGATCTTAAAAAAGAGCACAGTATATCACCCACAGGCAAACGGCCAGACAAAAGTAGTCAACAGAAGTGTGGAGACATACTTGCGTTGTTTCATTGGCACACCAAAATTATGGGCCAAAGGGTTGGCATGGGCAGAGTATTGGCATTTTCCACACAGTCGCACAGACAACCCCCTTCAGGATCCTTTATGGGAGGGACCCACCCTATCTAATACACTACTGGCAGAGCACTACACCAATATATATTGTAGATCAATACTTGGAGGAGAGAGATAGAATGCTCAAAGAACTCAGAGGGCATCTGTTGAGGGCTCAACAACTTATGAAAAAAGAAGGCAGATGAACACAGACAGACGGGAAGTGCAGTTCGAGCATGGGGATAAAGTTTATCTAAAACTAAGACCATATAAGCAGAAGACACTGGCCAAGCGGAGGAATGAGAAGTTATCCCCACGATATTTCGGACCCTATGAGGTGATGGAGCGTATTGGGGTAATAGCCTATCGTCTGGGGTTACCAGCAGCATCATCAATCCATCTAGTATTCCATATGTCACAATTGAGGTGGACTATCAGAGATCACACGCCCTCCTCCTCTCTACCAGCGACATTGACAGAGGGCTTGGAGGTGACCTTGAAACCCATGGAGATCGCTGATGCACGATAAGGGACGACAAGAGCAAAAGAGGTCCTAGTTTGATGGAAGGATCTCCCTGAGCATGAAGCTACATGGGAGCCATATGAGATGATCAGGAGACAGTTTCCATCCTTCCATCTTGAGGACAATGTACAATTCGAGGAGGGGAGTATTGATACGGCAGCAGCCAAGGGGGAAATTTCAACCCCCATTGTGGGGCCCAGCAATATATTAATAATTCTTTAAGTTATGAGAGGAATTAAGAAGAAGATCAATTAAGAAAAAATTTCCTAATTGAATTTAAATTAAAGAGGGAAAGATTTCCTAATTAAATTCAAATTAAAGAGGGAAAGGTTTCCTAATTGAATTTAAATTATAGAGGGAAATTAATAAGAAAACAAATCTATTTTGGAGGCAATTTGAGAGCTTATTTAAGGAGGGGTCTAGGGTTTATTTTTATTCATGCATGTTTTGAGTATGCTGTAGTTTTCTGTAGTTTTTCCTTCGTGAGGACTTCCTAGCGGCGACTAGGTTGTTTGGGAGAGCCGATCTACCTCTCTAATTGTAGATCACTTGTATCATATTTTTCGTTGAGTTATTAATCCAAAATCCGCCCTTATTCCAACTGTTTGCTACTATTTTTCCTATTATTTCTGCAATTTCTCTCATTGACTCTACTCCACGACGTATCACGAGGATTAAGAGGCAGTAATTTAACAGATATAGATTGCTACAACCAACCTCATAATCATGAGTTCCCTCAAACACAACTTTAAAATGATGTATATTTAATTCGAAATGATATAATGATTATAAGATTTGGTTGGAATAAAGCTATTTTTAAAACTACCAATGTTAGTTTCAAGTATGGATAAAAGAAAATTGAGGACATTTTTAAAATCATCAATGTATGAGTTTACTAAGAAAAAATTTTGAATCCACTCCTGACTATGCATCATATTTAGAATTAAATCAAGTGGACTACTTGCTTTGTTATAGTGAAGCCTTTTTAGATTATTTGCATTTCATTTACATCATTTAGATTTTTCTTTCCAACACAAAACCTTCACAATCGCCACCTGCAATGGACAATCTTATCAAGGTTTTCATTCGGATCACAAACGTGATGAGATTCTCATCAGGATACAAGAACATGTATAAGATACATCCCTTCTTCATGAAGGCATCAATGGAGTCCTAAAGTAGAAAGGAGACCAGATAGCATAATTTTTGTGAAAAATTAAAATAAACTTGTCTTACCTTACACTAACAATCAAGAGTTTTATTTCATAGAGCAAGCTTTGTGCTATTGATCTCACAATCTTCAATCAAAGGAGTTTTTGCTCAATTTTGATCATGAAGCTCTCAAATATATAGATTCATAAAAGAAGTTGAATTATTAGAATGTCAAACAGGTATAATTCTTACTAGAATATATATATACCATGAGTGCAAAGGTGATTGAGTTTGATAAGTTGATTTTAGAATACCACTCTTGTCGTGATTTTGATCAAGCTCATACATCCTTGACTAACGATAAGTTTATTCCTATTTTGGTTTACAAGTGCACTCTTTCGAGGTACTTGCCTTTGCATCCTTGGTTCCTCGCTTCATAACTTTCTTACTGAGAAGCTACAGTCTAAAGGAGCATCTAGACACTTGGACTAAGATATCCATATCCATGGTTGAAGACCAATTTTTTTGGCCTAGTCTTAAGTAAGATGTGGCACTCATGGTTGTCCAACATAGCATTTGCCAAATGAAGAACAACAAGAAACACAACACCGGTCTCTATACTCTACTTCATATCCTACAAAAACCACGGTAAAAATTGAGTATGGACTTTATCCTTAGTCAGCCTAGTATTATGCAAAGGTATGATTCATTTTTTATAGTAATGGGTCGCTTCTTAAAGATTGCAAACTTTATTTACAAACTTTATTAACTACTATAAAACTTATGCATCTTTTATCGCATCTCAATTCTTTAAAGAAGTGGGTGGGATTGCATGGTTTGCCAAAAACCATTCATTCTAATCGAGATGTGCATTTTATAAACTACTTTTAAAAAACCCTCCAGAAGAATGTAGGTACCAAACTCCTATTTTAAATTGCTTATAAATCTCAAATTAATGGTCAAACTAAGAAAGTAATTAAAATATTAGACAATTTACATGGATGTCCAAGCAATGATCACACTTTTGGTTGGGTTGTAATTTTTTCTGCTATCAAATTTGCTTATAATAGTTCCATTAATATATCAATCGAAAGGAAGCTGATTCACATTGTCATATGATGAACCTCACAATCCCATAGACGTAGTTGACTTGCTTATTTCATATAAGAATAACAAGTTTGCATCATTAGTTACCTATTTCCTTAGTATTCAAAGCAGCATTGATTTAATACTATATCAAGGGTCAATCCTTAACACTTTGTTTTTTCCTCATTGTGAATCATCTCTACCCATATCACCTCCTGAGATACCAATAGGCACTACAGGCATTACTTTCACACTTTCACTGCTACCGACTTGTCGCTTGACATGTGCAAGATCAAATTTTGGAGAACCAAATTCCCAATATTGTTGATGGCGAAGTGCATCAATATCTAATTGGTTTGAGAGGATTTTCACCATTGGAGGATTCATGAATAACACTAAAGTAGCTACAATATATTTACTCTTAGTTGCTTCAACTGTACAAGATCTTCATTCATCTAAGTTGAATTCTTGTAAGTTGAGGGTTTTGATGCAGGCACCTCAACCATATCTTGCATTGTCATCGTGTTAGTATTGTGCAAGTCTAGATTTCATATGCCTAGGACCCACAATATAGTGCTTGGGAGATATGTAGGTACTGAGTGATATTATGTATGGAGATGTATTTTTTTGTATTTGTGTTACTTTAACATATTTAAATCCTTTTTCATATATTTGGATAAATAGGTCATGTTAGGTCATCATATCTTAGTGGGTTATTTGGGTCATGCCATTCAATTCAATAATTTTACCTCTTTTTTCCTTGCTTAGTTATCCACCCCTTCATCTCCCCATAAATTGTGACTTATTATTTAATGAAAATATGGAAGTCACCACCATTCTCTTTATTTTTCCTCCTTTTCTTTTCTTTTTCCCTCCACTTAAATTTTCTTCTCTTTTCCTGTCCTTCTTAAGTGGTTGAACACCCCATCAGTCTGCCTTGCTTTGAATTTAAATGGTTCATAGTTGGTGTCATGGAGTCAATAGTGGGCTTTTGTTGAGTGTGCAACCCTTTGGAGGGATGTAGAGTGTTGTCACGATAAAGGACTGTTTGTGCGAAGGATCTTCTAGTTATCAACATTTACCCTAAGTGCAATCCTTTCCAATTTCTTCTTCTTCCTTTAAAACTCTTGTAGTAGGATTTCCATCTTATTACACTATCATTTCAACACCTTTAGATTTATTTTAAATCTCTTAATATGCTATATTTCCCACGTAATCTTGAGTACTTCATCATGCTTAGTTTATAACAAACCTATCATAACATTGCAGAATCTCCTTTTTTTACATTCATTATCTCTAAATCGCAATCAATTGAAAATTTGTTTTCCATAACTTTTCAAGAATCATTGAATTATTGGTAAAGATTTCAAAACCCAAGTTTATTTGGTAGGAGGAATCAACCCACATCATTCTAGAATTTTACATTTATCCACCATCGCAATGATTCGAAGTGCAAAAGAGCCAAATTGAAGGATACCATTGTGCTTTTAAATATGTAGCCCTCATCCAAACCAAATGATGCAGTCAAGCTAGATAGAGTCACACTTAGTATTGCTTGTTATGGCTAAGCACACAAGTGAAGATCATTCATTACTCAATCAAATCAAATAGCTTTCACCTGATCGTGACTTCAATGATCAAATGATCGAGTATTCAGGACAATTTAACTATTTATCACTTATATCCATTAATCTTCAAATATTTCTGCAACTGTTGACACCATATAGTGCTGGAATTTAAAAGATATCATGCGACACTACTGAAATCGATTAAGGTGGAAAGAATTAAACAAATTAGATTCTTTTATTATTTTCATTAATCCTCAAATCCCCTCATGAGGGTTGACACCAAATAGTTCAAGAATGCAAAAGATATGTTGCAAGAAATGCTTCCCAAGTTCATTTGATGAAAGGAATGAAACAAATTGTACTGTATTATTTTTCGAAATAATTATGAAAATTGGAAATGTTTCTACCATTACGCACTCTCCCACTAATTTTCCTCTCTTTTTCTCTATGCTTTTGTACATGAAAAAAAAAAAATTCGACAACTCTACCCCAAATTCTATTTATAGATAGAAGCATGAGTTGGTTGGAGCTAACTCTATTGGTAATTGTCATCATTTGAAGCAAAACAAAATTACAAATGTCAGCGTCAAATTATTAGTCACATTGGAATAAGTTGTTATTAATCCTCTTTGCAGTACCCTTCTAAAACTAAGGCCTTCCATTTTTCCCTCTATTATCGCAGTCGGAGAGATTGGAAATTGTATGTGAGCATTATGATTTGATGGTGAGTAGAGAAGAATAAAAAGTTATAGATATTGCTTACAAAAATGATTATGGGGCTATTTGGAATAATTTTTATTTTTATTCTTAAAAAATATATTTGATTTATTTTTAGCCATTTTCTTTTTTATTTTTTTAAAATAATCAACTAATTTTTGAAAATACTCAAAACAACTTTTGGGTGTTTTTAAATGTTATTATTTATTTTTTAAAATGAAAACTACCCCTCACCGCAGGCTGCCATCATCACCTTATGCAAAATTTAATAAAAAATAAAAACTACTTATTCAGGATATCAAACATGATTTTATTTTATACTAAAACATAAGAAACACAGATAAAAACAGAAAGTGATCCCGAACGGGCTCTAAGTGATTCATGGTAGGTAATTGATATGTTTCTTGATGATTCAAGAGGATGGGGCACCTTTAGAGTGCACGTGGACTCCTTAGAGAGAAATGAGAAAAGAAAAAAAAAGCAGAATTTTATTTCCCTGAACCAAAATTACATCAATTGGAGTTATTTATATGTTTTTACATAAGGGTTTAAAGGGTGGGCCGACTGCTTAAACAAAAATAAACCAAAATTACAAGTGTTAGACCGGCTACTATGGGTTCACCCTTAGAGAACCATGGCTGGTTTCTGCCCTAAACAGGCTAGATGGGTTTTGGTCTCTTTGTCCTGCGCTAGTTGTTGTATTGCGGCAATGGTTAAGGTATTTGCTGATTTCATATAGCTAGTAGCTTGTCCTTTGAAGTTATCTTCTTCCATCCTCTTCGGTGATGCACAAGAATCATTGAGTATGTTGGTTCCTATTTTAAGAATAAAGGTGATGCACAAGAGTTTTCGATTATAGAGGAATTAAGTTAATGTATTTTCATTAGAACAAGCATTTGAATTATTGTCTTTAGCTTGTTCTTCTGAGTTCTTGATCCATTCTTCACCTTATTTTTGTATTATTTTTGCATCCAAGGGAATGCATTGGTGATTAATAGTAATTCATAAAGGCTTTTACATTGTTTACTTATCAAATTTATTAACTCATGGTAGTTTACATACCTATAGATTTAAAACTAACTACATACAAATTACATAATAAAAATAATAATCCAATATATATTTTATAGTAATTAATTGCCTAATAATCATAGTAGCACTAATAATTGTATATTAAAACTCTAGTTGTTATAAAGGTAGCAAAGAATAGAGGTGTGAAAATGTTTAGGAGATGAAGAAATTGCTTGGCTTATGAAAATTTTTAATATTATTTTGAAAACTAAAAAGATGTCAGATGAGTGGAGGAGTATGTTGGTTCCTATTTTAAGAATAAAGGTGATGCACAAGAGTTTTCGATTATAGAGGAATTAAGTTAATGTATTTTCATTAGAACTATAGGAGAGAGTTATTGAGCATAAGTTACAGCGTAGTACTAATGTTTCTCAAAATCAATTTGGATTCTGATAGGAAACACTTGTAAATCTCAAGTATTTCCTATCAATCTTCAGAAAACAGCGAGAATTCTCCACAAAAATCGGCACAAACCACGAAAACAGTAGATAATTTGTATTATTTGATGAAAGGGAAATAGAAAATAGCAAGATACAATTGATCCTCTATTCAAGAGGGATCGATCTCTACCAAATCTCTAGACGCCGCTAGAGCCCAAAAGAAAACCTAAATCTAAGAGATCTCAAATTTCAGCCAAATTCAAGATGCCCTAACCCTAGGAAAACAAACTATTTAATGCATACAAATCAAAAGGAAATCCCTAAACAGTCCCTACATTCAAATTTCCCTCTCAAATCCCTCAAAAATCCTTCCTAAAACAACCCCTTGGACCCAACGGCCCGATCGTCGCGTGCAGAAAGGCGAAGCTTCTCCACCTGTTTCGCGTAAGCCGGTCCGACGGGACCGGCTGGACCAGTCCAATGGACCGGTCTAACAATACTCCCCTCTCAAAGATCCACCTTGTCCGCAAGGTGGAAAGACGACACCCTCCTCCATTCCTTCTTCATCACAAACAATAAGAACCTGAAGAGTTCGGTCCTTACACCTGTGCCCCGACATATACCTCTCATCACATCTGAAACAGACCCCCTTCTCCCTTTTCTCCTGTAATTCTATTTATGTTAGCTTCTTGAAGTTGTCCCCAGATCTTCCGCCGGCAGTCTTCTCCTTCGAAGTCTCCCTAAGAGTACTCGGTGTTGGCTCCTTGGATTTCAAAAAGGTGGTGGTCATCCTATACGATCCTCTTGAACTGCTGCCTCCTGCTCCTTTTTCCAGGTGCCTCTGATCCTCGACCAACTGAGCTAACTCCATAGACTCTCCCAAGTCCCGAGGTCTCATCACTCTAACTGTTGCGCGGATCTTTGATTTCAATCCCTTCATAAAGTTCCCCTCCAGTACAGTCTCTGGAAGTCGATCCAATCGCTGGCAAGGTACTCAAATTGCTCACGGTACTCCATCACTGTCCCCTCCTGCATCAAAGCGAAGAACTGCTCGTAGAAGTCCCCTCCTCTACTGATTTGGAAACATTCCAACATGCAGTCTTTAAACTCCCTCCAGGTCCTTATTGGTCACCTCATGTCTCGCCATTGGTGCCATGTCAATGCCTTCCCTTCTAAACACAGTCCTGCCGCCGTCAGCTTCTCTTCCTCTGTCAACCCGTTGACAGCAAAGTAACGCTCCACTTTATAGATCCAACCATGGCCATCCTCTCCCTCAAAGATGGGCATCTTCAGCTTTCTCACCTTCGGGTCACTCCCGTTTCCCCTGAATCCTCCATAACCTCCCGTTCCCCGAAGAGAAGGTTCTCCCCAGTTGTCACGATCTTCCCTCCGGCGATCATACTCATACCCTTCATCACATTCCCCTCTTCTTCTTTTAAAATCAACACCTCAATGGTAGAAATCCTCCCTTCTCCCCACAAAAGCAGCACCCCTCCTCTCATACCTCATACTCATCTCCTCCCTAGAAAGTGGTTCTGATGAGGCATTCCGTCATCTCCCTCAAGGATCTCTACTTATGGATTCTCCCTTCTCCTAAATATGTTAGGGTTTCCACCTCTTCTACTGCCTTCGATGTTTTCCCTTGCTTCTGATGTTGTCGGATTAGTCTTCACTTCTAGCAATTTCTTCAACATCTCTTCCATCACGACAAACTTCCCTTCCAACCGTTCGTTATTGGAGGAAATCTAATTTTGAAGATCAGAAAATTTTTCCTCCAAATCTGATTTTAGTTGTCCAATTTCTCCTTCTAAAACTTCAACCTTCTTCCCGACCATAACTCTTCCCAAGATTTACTAGACAATCTTCTTCCGGATGAAATTTCTCCGCTGAAATTTTTGGATTTTAGTCGCCGATGGTCCCAAGATAAAGCTCTGATACTAATTTGATAGGAAACACTTGTAAATCTCAAGTATTTCCTATCAATCTTCGGAAAACAGCGAGAATTCTCCACAAAAATCAACACAAACCACGAAAACAGTAGATAATTTGTATTATTTGATGAAAGGGAAATGGAAAATAGCAAGATACAATTGATCCTCTATTCGAGAGGAGGATTGATCTCTCCCAAATCTCTAGACGCCGCTAGAGCCTAAAAGAAAACCTAAATCTAAGAGATCTCAAATTTCAGCCAAATTCAATATGCCCTAACCCTAGAAAAACAAACTATTTAATGCATACAAATCAAAAGAAAATCCCTAAACAGTCCCTACATTCAAATTTCCCTCTCGAATCCCACAAAAATCCTTCCTAAAACAACCCCTTGGACCCGGCAGCCCGATCGTCGCTTGCAGAAAGGCGTAGCTTCTCCGCCTGTTTTGCGTAAGTCGATCCCGTCGAACGGCTGGACCGGTCTAACAGATTCATACCATGTAGGCCTATTATGGAAGCTATACATTTATTGAGAAGTTTAATGGAGAGCTATAGAAAGAATAAGGAGGATCTTCATATGACATTTATTCATTTAGAGAAAGCATATGATAAAGTTCAAAGAGAAGTGCTCTGAAATATTCTAGAAAAGAAAGGAGTTAATAATGCTTATATTCAAGTCATTAAAGATATTTATGCAGGTGTTGCTACTTGTGTTCAAGCATAAGGTGGTTTGACCAAGTAATTTAATATTTCAGTTGGATTACATCAAGGATCAGCTTTAAGTCCATATCTTTTTGCTTTAGTCATGGATGTTCTTACCAGACATTTGCAAGAGGATGTATCCTGATGTATGTTTTCTTCAGATGATATTCTTCTTGTTGATGAGACTAGAGAGGGAGTGGGAGTTGAAGGAAAACCTGAATTATGGAGATCAACCTTAGAGTCTAAAGGTTTTTATTTGAGTAGATCTAAAATTGAATACATTGAGTGTAATTTTAGTAGTAATAGGCCTATTGGGGGATTGTGACTTTGGGCAATAAAGTCATTAAAAAGAGTACATGTTTAAGATATCTCCGGTCTATTGTTCAAAGTGAAGGTGAAATAGATGGGGATATTATTTGGATGATTGAATGAAGGAATGTATCTGGCCTTTTGTGTGATAGAAAAGTACATCTACAACTTGAAAAATTCTATAAGATGGTGGTGAGACCTACAATACTTTATGACACATAATGATGACCATTAAAAGAAAAGCATAAAATTAAGTTAAGTGTTGTAGAAATGAAGATGCTCAGGTGGACTCGGCTTTACAGTTTGAGACAGAATGCAAAACGAGTACATACGTGAAAAGATTGGAGTAGCTCTAGTGGTAGATAAGATTAGAGAGAATCATCTTAGATAGTTTAGTCACATAAAATGTCGGCCTTCCGATAACCCGATTAGAAGAGTAGATGTATTAGATTTGACCAATGTTAAAAAATGTAAAGATAGACCTAAAAAAATTTGGTTAAAAAGTATTAGAAATGACCCTTTTTATTATAATTAACTGAAAATTTGACCCTTAACAAGATACAAAGGAAAAAAATGATTCATGTTGTCGACCCCACGTAGTTCGATAATTGCTTGATGTTGTTGTACTAACAACCAGTTAGCAACATTGAGTGCTATTTCACACCTTAATCATTATTGATTTATCTAATTGTCTTTACTACTAAAACTCTTCTATGATTTGAGTAATAAATTTAAACACTAACATTATTAGCAGCATAATTACTAATACCTCGATCGAACATGACTTCCCTATTAAGTCTTCCACTTACTACATAACAATTCATGATGTAAGTAATAAATTAGCTAGTTTATAGAAATCAGCCACCAAAATGATTTACAGACTAACTCACAAATACTATTATATTAACAGATTAGCTTGTTTTATTCAATCCAGATTTACTAAATCTCACTTCCAACCAAATAACCTTAAATGCTGGCAAAGATAAACTATATAAGAACACATTTTCTTGATAAAATTGATGCAGATGCAAAATAATACTTGACATAAGAAATTGCATTTTGCCAGAAAGCTCGAATTTCTTCAGATGTACCTGTCATTCTTGGCTAACACGGACAGCAACATGCAATGTGCTATAACACTAGGCATGATTCCAGCTGACTGGATTTCCAGAAAATGCTCTCTGCTTTGATCAACAAGCCCTGCAGTACAGTAAACATTAAGAAGTGCCTCAAGGGTCCTTTCGTTTGGATTGTACCTAGAATTCTGCATTTCAACGTATGTTTTCACAGCATCCTCAAACTGCCCACCCTGGCAATATGCTTCAACTAGACCATTAAAAGAATCCTCATTTCTTTGAACCCCAACACCATTCATGCGCATCATCATTGCCTCTGCTTCCTTGAACAGCCCACCTCTTGCAAATGCAGAAATAAGGGAATTATATGTTTCAACTGTAGGCACACAACCAATCTCATTCATTGTATTGAAGGCTACAAGAGCTTCCTGGCATAAAAAAGAACCAGTCATCATATGCTTGACGAATATAGGTCATTAAATTTAAAATCCTCAATTATCCATACAATGTATCGACATCATTAAGGAGGCTCACCTCATACAGAGCCGCCTGTCCATAAGCTTCGACAACACCTGTGTAAGTCTTGGAACTAGGCACAACTTCCTTGCTGTTCATATGCGAGAGAATAATTTTTGCATCTTCATGAAGGCCACCCTTACCACAAGCTAAAAGGAGGTTTTCATAAGTTTTCATGTTTGGCTCCACCTTCTCCTCCATCATGTCATAGAACAAAGTAATCACCTCCTTTAGATATCCTCCTTCTCCAAAAACCTGAATGAGAATATTGTAGGTGGAGGCATCAGGCTCAGTATTTCCAACCTTCATTTCCAGGAAAAGCTCCCGCACATTTTCATACTGCCCATTGCGACCATAAAGATTAAGCAGGATGCTGTAGGTGGCAGCGGTAGGATTGCATCCAGCCGCTTGCATTTGCCGCAACACAGCCATTGCCTCCTTCACCTCACCATCACGTGCATGAGCCTCCATTAGCACATTGTAGGCTGCAGCATCTGGGAGATGGCCGCCAGCTTCCATCTCTGCAAGGAGCTCAGACACCCGTCCAAGCCGACCAAGCTTCCAAAATGTATCAACGAGATATGCATGTGTGGAATTGTCAGGGGTAACGCCCGCTTCAAGCATTGTCCTTAGCACCATCTCCGCCTGCTCGGCAAGGCTCCTTGCCCCTGCAGCAGCAATCAGAGTGTTATAAGTAACAATGTCAGGATGAATCCCAGCATGCCGCATTTCAGCAAACAGGCTGAGAAGAGCATCCCATGATAGATTCACCCTAGAGCAGGCATTGAGGACAGTGTTGTAAGTGAGCACAGAGGGGGAAACGCGCTCGGCCTTCATCTGGGCAAGGAGATCAAGGGCGGATTCATGGCGTCCATTGCGGGCGTAGGCATTGATTACTGCGGTATAGGATAGGACAGTGCGGGGAACGGAATGGGAAAGCATATCGTCGAACACCTCGCGGGCTTTATCGAGGAGGGACTCACGGCCGAGAACGCCGATAAGGATAGCGTGAATATGCTCATCGGGGCGACACCAGAGCTGGCGCTGCATGTACTTGAAGAGGCGGAGGGAGCGCTGCCAGTCACCGCGGCGGGCGAACTCACGGAATACGAGAGCGAAGTCGGAGAGGGAGACGCGGCCGCGGAAGGTCTCGAGGCACCGGGCGATGCTTCCGCGAGGAGGGAGACTGCTGAGTTTATTTATGAGGGTTTCCACCTCGTACCTGTACTTGCCCTTCTCGACCTGCACCGACGAGTTTGAGAGGACAAGCTCCTTCGGCTTCGTTCTGCTCACAGGCGACAGGGCCGGCGCAGCGGCAGATGTGGATGCCGGAGGAAGAATCAATGGACGGCGGGAGAGTGAAATATGGTCAACGAAGAAGGGATTGCGCAGGATTTGGAAAAAGAATGGAGGAGAGTTGGAAGTTGAAAGTAGGGCGGCCTGGAAGACAAGAGCCATGGGAGGTGGAGATTGTTTCAGGGGAGGAGAAGATGGTGGAGATGAGATCTTGACTCGGAGTGTGCGAATAACTCCGGCGAAGACATCGCTTGTGGAATGCGAGGCGTGCAGCGAGGAAAGACGCAAGGCGGGGTTTTTTCAATGTTATCTGAACTGCATAGTATTTTCTCTTCATAAAAAAAGAGTATTTGAAGAAGTAAATATAGAATGATTGATTAAAAAAAATTTGATAAATTGCTGCATATTTTATAATTTCTTTTAAAAATAGGATAATAATTTTCTTAAAGTTAAGATATTTCAGTAGATTTAATTATAAAATTTATTTTTTATTAAAAAAAATAAATAGAATAGTGATGCCTTCTTAAAAATTAGAATAGTAAAATAACTCTCTCCATATAAACTCTATCATACTTTGCTTAGGTCCAATTAAAAAAAGATTTACATATACAAAAAAATGTTTATGTATTCATATACTTATTGCGGCTTTGAACATTCGTGGAGGTAGAGCGATAAAGAGCTTAGCATTCTAACTTTAAATAAAAATCCAGCACACATACAGACAAAGAGAAAAGGAATTAAGTTACAAGAGACACCATAATTTTTACATGAAAATTTCTGAAAATGGAGAAAAATCATAGGGTCTTACCCATTTGAAATGAATTCAATAGTGTTTATTGTTGATTATAAATGATGTCATTCCCTAGGAGAAGGTGTTGGCTCAGACACAGTTACAATTGGGAGAATTCAATGGCATGAGACTTATTCTCAAGAGTGTTTGCCTATTAGTTTGGTATGAGGTCGGAGGGTCGTAGTCCACAGGTGATGGTAGTCTGAGGCACCATAGTTTATAGGCGACGGTGGTCAGAGGCGCCATAGTTGAAGAGCAACAGTGGTCAGAAGGACCATAGTCGACAATTGACATTAGTCGGAGGGATCGTAGTTAGTGGGAGACTGAGGTCAGAGAGGCTGTAGTAGGCTGGCGATGAAGATCAAAAGGACTATAGTCAGCAGACGATGGTAATCTAAGGGACCGTAATCGGAGGACGATGGTTGTCAGAGGGATGGTAATTGACGAGTGACGGTGGTCAGAGGGACCATAGTTGGTGGGTGATGGTAGTCAGAGAGATCGTAATCGATAGGCAACAATGGTCGAAGGACTATGGTTGGCAATCGACGAGGGTCTGAGGATCGGAATTGTAGTCAGACCAAGGTACGATGATGGCTATCGAACGAAGGTTCAACATGATGGTGGGGGAGAGGTCTAGCAGTGGCGACCTAGTGGTGCGGGTTCACCGATGGTTGTGCTAGGCTGGAGCTCTGGGGTTCTTAAAGACTCAGAGTTCTCTTAAGTCTCTAGCCTAGGGGTTTAAACCTCGAAAGGTCTCAACCCCCAAAGGTCCCCCTCATGTATAGATTGGGGATCTATTTATAAATTTTAAGAGCGGCATGCTATATAAATAAGAAGAAGATCCAAGGTTTGTAGTGCTCAATTAGACGGCTCATATTGATTTTCTCGATCATAGAGCATTCATTTAATATTTAATTGCCTTGATGATGTCAAAATTAATTGATCTTATGCTCGTTGGATCATTTTGTCGAGCCGCTTAATTTGATTATAAGCATGCTATATTTGGATATCATTTGTCATCCAAGTAAAGCTCTAAAACTTCCCAATATTTTTTAAGCCCTTGATTTGAGGCCATTTGGGATCGGATTAGACCTATTTTGGAGTTTTGGGTTCGTCTTACTAAGTCATTTAATTTGACTATAAGTTTGCTAAAATTGGAGTTTAGATGGTATCGAGTTTATTTTGGGAGATGGAAACTTGAACATGCCTCAAGATCCATGCTCGATCAAGATGATTTTTGTAATGTATCAATTGCCCCAATATTTTTGAATGTAGAAACTTACAGAGTTTGAAAATTCATGTCCGAGTCTTTATCAAAGTTGTGATGCAAAATTATAATTTTTAAATAATTATGAGGCGTGATCACTCCCTAAATGTCAACGTGAGCCTCTCCTCGAGGTCGTGAATCAAGTAAAATATCCTAAATTATAATTTAAACATTCCATGAAGTTGAGGCATCGATTGAAGCAAAATATATTAAAAATTTTCAAATCTTTAAAATTTTCTTGGAATTGACTATAGAGGCTCTGTTTGGCCTTAAAAATGCCAAAATTGAATTTGAAACATTGAAAAATGGCTCTAAAGACCCCAAAAAATGATTGAATTAGACTATTCAAGACAAAAAATTGGCCTAGGATGCAACGTGCCTGCTAAAGGGGCCAACTGACTGCTGGCGATTGCGCATGCTTGGCACTCTCGTATGGGGCGTGCGTACAATACTCTGTTTGGATTTTTTAATATTTCCATTAATTATTTTTTTTAAAAAAAATTATTTAGAATCGGGAAAAAAATTGAAAAAATTTCTAAATCAAAAAATTTTCAAGCAACAAAATAATTGAATGCATATTTTTTTGTATATATATTTTAAATTTTAATATAATATTTTTCCTTCTTTGGTTTCAAAAAAATATAAGAAATATCCAAAAAATTCAAAAAAACATTCCAAGCTTGCCCCCCTCCCTTTGGGGGTTAGAAAGAGGGCACACCTCTCTAGAGCTGGTTCAAAATTTTTCTCATAAATTGTGGGAAAAATAGACTGGCAAAAATTTGAAAAAATTTGGAGACTCCTGATAGCAATCAAGGCCCAACCCTCTTACACAAGCTCTAATTCTCCTCTAGTGGGGGAAGAATTGTTCGGCAAAAGTTGAATACCGTTTGGCACTGATCAAAACCTGACATCTTACGCAAGCTCTAATTCTCCCCTAGTGGAGGAAAAACTATCCAATAAGAGTTAAATACTAGTTGATGGCGATCAAGACTCGACCCTCTTATACAGGGTCCAGTTCTCCCCTAGTGGAGAATAACTATCCAATAAGAGTTGAATACTGGTGATATTAATCAAGATTTGGCCCTCTTATGTAGGCTCCAATTCTCCTCCAGTGTGGAAAAAATTGTCCGATAAGAGTTAAATATTGGTGGCGGCGATTAAAGCATGGTTTACTTATGTCGACAACCGTGGGAATGTGTCAATAGTGGAAGTTAAAGGGTATACCTTTGATGGTAATTAAGCGAGGGGTTGATGATGCCTTTTAGGAGGTGAAGGGCTGATAATAGCAACCAGACAAATGGTCGATGATGGAAGTGGTTGAGTTACATTATATTAAAGGTAGTAGGCATTTATATTAATGGGGGAGGATAATGAACAACCTAATAGAGGGGAGTCAGGTGGAGTGCTGACGATAATAGCTTAGCGATGCACTAATAGTGCAAAATGAATGGAGTCCTAATGGTGATGGGGCTCCTATCTTTCCTTAAAGAAGGGGTTGAAGAGAGATGCTTCAAAGTTTATATAGAAGAGGTCAAGAGAAAAATATCAAGGATATTTGACCAATTCGAGGTTACTTGCTAAAGTATTGATGATGGCGTTAACTTGTTGAGATAAATTCACCATGGATGTTTGGCATATCAAAGATTATTTATCAGATCATTACTCAATAATGTTAACATATGCGGAGGAGGTTGAGAGAAATAAACAAAAGATGTTTAACCTATCTGAGGTTACTTGTAAGAGCATTGCTCGATGATGTTAACATGCATTAAAGAGGTTGAGAAAATCCACTTAGGATTTTTGGCATATCTAAGATTGTTTGTGTGAGTATACTCGATGATATTAACCTATAAGGAAAAGTTGAGGGAGGTCTACAGGGGATGTTTGACATTTCTAAAATTATTTGTCAAAATATTGCATAATGGTGATTGTCGAAGAGGTTAAGGGAATCCTCCAAGGATAAGGGTTTTCAATTCACTTTAAGTTTTTTGCATTTATTAAAAGTGATGGTTAGCGATGGACTTCCTTAGGCTTATGGTGAACTAATATGAAACTCATAGCTTTTAAAATATGCTTAAATTTTCTTTGATATAAAATTAAAAAAATAGCCTACTGATATACGTAAGTATACGTGCCGGATCAAGTAATAAAGTGATAGAGTAGAGTATCGAATTCATGAGGAAGTATTTTTTTTTAAATTGTAACAAAACTACTACTACTTACTCAAATTACATGATTTTATCTTACTGAAATGAAAAATAATATTTTTGAGTTTTTATCACTGAATAAAAATACAAGTAAAAAGAATTGTTACTTATAAGATAAGGTATTTTGGATTAATGGATCTAAATTACATATCTTTACTAATGAGACTCTTAATTAAAGATGTAGTTCAGAACATGTGCATCCCTAGATCTCTGTTGAGCTTGTAGGGGTAAAAGAAAGGTTTATAACCATTTTACAATTTTTCTATCTCCATAAAATCTAGAATATTCAAATATCCTTTATCTAGTCATGCTAATATTTCATTTCAATATTCCTAATTGTTTCGGCATTCCTCCATTGAGGCTATATATCACACTAGATTTTAACTACACACATGACCATTATATGTATTAAATTAAGAATGCGATATATTGAAAATATCAACACTTTCATTGAAGCACAAGAGTCTACATTAGTACTTAATATGCTCTTTACATCATCAATTCAAAATAAGAGAATTAGCCAGACATGAAAGGAATAATAAGTAAATTCATATTCATTTTATCCATAGAAGTATAAAATACAAGAGAAGTAGTCAGAAGTTTATCATCAGGAAGGATCTAAAGATCTTTTCCACACTCCTTCTATAACTTACGGAGTCACTTATATAAATACAAGCTAAGATCTTCCAAAGAAAGTTTATTGCACTTCCCTAGCCTCCCTTAGACTTTACTCTAAGGGGGAACTAAAGATACACACAAAAATATAGAAAATGTTCACTCAGGTGTTTGAACTCATCCAACAAAAGAATTTAAAACTATGTATAATAAGTATATGATTGGGCTCAAGAGCCGCAGTGCTGAATAATATGGCATTGCGATGGTGAAAAAAGAACTATCACCTCAGTGATGTGATGTTGGCTCTACTGCAGTGCTGGATGCTGTGGCGCCGTTACTACAAGAATCAGTGCATCTTTTTTACTAAATTATTATTTCTATTAAAAGTTATAAATGCTCCACCATAGCGTCGTATAAAATAAGCGCTATGACGTTTGAGATGCTGATGCTCCTGCACGAATTTTCCAGAGACACCGAATGTTATGGTGTGGTTTTGGGCATAGCAGCACTATGGTACGTTACGGCACTGGCATTTGTGACACCACTGTGCTTGTAAATAGAGAAGGTTGGTGCCACTATGTTGAACTTGGCACTCAGGCGTTGATCGAGTGGATATTGCAGCATTATACTTGATGGTACTGCGGCGCTGTCAAACACTTATAATTTTGTTTTTTCCTACATAATTACTATACAAACTTAACTAAAATAATATATTTTTATTTAATTTTAAATAACTAAAATAGTACATAAGTTACACTTATCAGGAAGTTGTATGATAGATAGCTACCAGCAAGATTATTTTTTGATACGAAAAATATTAGAGGGACTTTCTTAACCACAATCATATTTAAGATTGTAACCAAGGTTGACCCTAGTCTACCAGCGATAGTAGTCAGAGGGCCATAGTCATATAAAAGTGATGATTAGTGTAAAAAATGTTTCAAGAAATCATTAAGGATGTTTGACCTATTGGAGGTTTTTTGTTAGAATGTTGCTTAATGATTTTAACCTGCACGAAATTGATCACATGAAATAAATCAAAGATGATTGACCTATCTGAGAATATTTGTCAGAACGTTGCTCGATGATATTAACCTGTATGAAAATGGTTAGGAGAAATGAACTAGACTTATTTAACCTATTTGAGATTGTTTGTCAAAGGGCTACTCGATGACATTAACCTGTATGGAAAAGGTCGGGAGTAATCTAGCAAGGATCTTTGACCTATCCCAAATTTTTTGTTAGAGCGTTGTATAATGACGTTAACTTGTAAGGAAGTGGTTAAGAAAAATCCACAAGGGATTTTTAATCTATCTGATGTTATTTGTCAAAGCATTGCTTGATGGCACTAACCGTGTGGAAGAAGTAGAGGGGTAAAATCCACAAGGATACTTGACCTATTTAAGGTTATTTGTCAAATAATTACTCAATGAAACATATGTAGAAGAGATAAAATTGAATCCCCCTTGGGATTGATTATGCCCTAATTGAGAAGGTGTAAAGGCCACATCACCCATCGATTACAATCCCTCCAACCACCATGCCTGTTGACTACAGTCCCTCCGACCACCATTACCCACTAACTATGGACCCTTTGACCTCCATCACCTACCAACTATGGTGCTTCTAACTTTTATCACCCACCAACTATAGTCCCTCCAACCTCTGTTGCCCACCGACTATAGTCCCTCTAACCACCTTCACCCACCGACTATAGTCTCTCCGACCACCGTCGCCCACCGATTATGGTCTCTCCGACCACCTTCGCCTGTCAACTATGATCCCTCTGATCACCATCACCAGCCAACTAGGTTCTCTTTAACCTCCATCTCTAGCAAACTGTAGTCCCTCTGACTTATGTTGCCTGTTGACTAGGGTCCCTCTAACCATTATTGCCTATCGAGTATAGTCTCTCTAACCATCATCGCCCACCAACTATGGTATGTCCAACTATTAAGTGTAAAATTTATACTATTTATTATATTTAAATTCAATAAAAACATATTATTTTAGTTATGTTTGTATAGAAAATCTTAGGAAAAGGTAAAAATGTACAATTGTTAAACTAATACTACAGCGCCCACAATTTCAATTGAGATAGTAATTTCAATGCTCACTACTAAAGCCTCATATTTTACCTCGTTATTAGTTTGGGGTTTAGTTAGATCGAATGAGTATCTCATTATACCCCCATTAGGTGTTATGAAAATGAGACTGATGCCAGCTTGGGCTTTTACTAAATTCGAAAGTTTAGTAGGCTTAATCGATGATGCTCTATCAAAAAATATGTCTCAAACTTGAGATTTCTCCTTTTCTTGGGTATGCATAATTTGTTGATTAGACAAATCATTATTGAGTAGTGAATCTATAGTAATGGGATATACAATGAGAAAATCTGCTAAGACTTTCCCTTTCACTCCCTTTTATAGAATATACATGATATCAAACTTTAGGAGTATCATTACCCATCTAGCTAAATGACCTATAAACAATGGTCTTATTATTAAGAACTTTAGTAGATCGATCTTTGATATTAATGTGATTTTATGAGAAATCATGTAATGGCAAAGTTTCTAGATAGCAAAAATTAATGATAGGCAGTGCTTCTTATTTGGACAATAATATATCTCTGCTCTAATTAACCTCCGACTAATATAGTATAGGGCATTCTCCTTGCCTTCTTCATTGTACTGAGCTAGCAATGCTCCAAGTAACTCTTCCAATACTACAATGTATAGGATAAGAGGCTTCCTTGGAATTAGCACTATAAAAATAGTTGGGCTTAACAAGTATCTCTTGATACTATCAAAAGCCTCTTGGCATTCTCAGTCCCATTTGAAGTGGACATCTTTCTTCATTAATTTTGAAAATGTTGACATCAGCCCCACATATTTGATATAAATCATCAAATAAAAGCAAGCTTCCCTTGCAAAGAGTGAAGCTACGAAGGCTCTTTGGTGATGGCATCTCCATAATCACCTTTATTCTATTATGGTCAATTTCAATTCCTCGATGGTAAATAAAATATCCTAGAAACTTCCCCATGGAGAACCCGAAAGCACATTTGAGAGGGTTTATCTTAAGATCAAATCTTTTTATCCTCTTGAACTTAGTTCTCAAGTCATCTAGGTGATCAATTCGGTCCATACTCTTAATAACAAGGCCGTCCACATTATATTTGACTTTAATTATGATAAATCAACTCATTAAGGATGCATCATATCCCTATGATAGGTAGCCTGTAAAATAATATATTCCAGTAGAAGTTCTTAATGATGTATATTTTTCATCTTTAGGAGCCAGTTTAATCTGATTATATCACGAAAATCTAACCATAAAAGAGAATATATCGTAATTGAACGTATTCTCAACTAACAGCTCTAATACTGAGAGCAGAATGTTATCTTTCAGATATGCCTTGTGTAGATCCTGAAAGTCAATACATATATGAATTTGCCCATTCTTCTTCTTTACAGGAATAATATTTCAATAAAATTAGCATATTTCTCCTCGAATGAAGATTTTTCTATGAGCTTCTTCATTTGTATATTTACTTGCTCTTTAAACTCTAGTCTTATTCACCTTTCAGCTTGCTTAATAGATGATACATTCAATCTGATAGCTAACTTGTGAACCACCATATAAGGGGGAAAAGATAGGTATTTCAACATTTGTCAGGCAAAGCAATCCCTAAACTCACAGAGGAGCTCTTTTATTTCTTCAACTTGATCATCAAGGAGAAGAGCACTAATGAAGGTATAGCAAGGAGCTTCCTCTATTCCTAAATTAACTTCTTTTGGTTCATCCATTATAGTAGCCTGTCCACCATCTTCAAGCTCTTATGGTGTAGGTTTAGCTTTTATTATTTGATCATCTAAAAGGTTAATTTGATAGAGCTCTTTATCATGGCTTCCATCAGATTCAACATTCCCATCTATTATTGCATAATAAATCTCTTTTTGGGGTACTTTCATACAATAAATTTGAGGCCTCTCCTTATATGGGTATCATTTTGTCGTGATGTAAGAGGACTTTTATGATATTATATCTTCAAAAAGAAATGAGTTTGTCTCTTAGTGATTTCAGCATGAACTCCTTATTTTTGCATTAACTCTAAAATTCTATTGGGATTATACTTAAGCATCCTTGTAGTACGTATCTCTCCAGAATCAATAAGCTAAATAAGCCAGTCAAAATTCTCTTCTTGATGTTTTTTAGATTAATAGAATAAACACCCTTGTCTAATGTTTTCACTTAAAAGAGGTGCGTAAAATGTTTTGAGCTCTTTGATGTTAACCTTATAAGGGATAATTTTTCTAAAGTGTTGTGGAGGGAAAGTCATAACCACAAATGTGCTTTCTGAGATCAACAAGTCAACTATTCTGCTTGAGAAGATATGCTATACTTCTCTTATATAGGGGGACTTATAGTCGTAATCAAAATTTGAATATTACGCCTTCATCTTCCCTTTGGCTAAAGACTGGCAGGTTTTCTTGAATTCAACAGGGATAACATTATCTTCTTCTATGTCACTCCCTAGGTGAGGCACAACTCTATTTAATTTTGATATAATGTTGCTTTAGGAAGAGTTGACATTACCTTCTTTCTTCCCACTTAGTTTTTCTCAACTTCTTTGGGTCGCTTTGCAGCTTTTGAGTTTTATGTCTTGGCTTTAAAAGAATTTATTGGTTTTGACACTTTTGGGATTAAATACTTTACATCTTCATATATATATTTACTTTATGAACTACAAATGGTTGTATGCCACTTGAGATTTTGTACTCTTCCACATCTCTACGGTACTTCATGCACTGGTGCAACGTTGATGGAATAATGTTGTATTTATGCTGCCATGGCCGACCTAGAATCACCTTGAATGAAGCGTCTGCATCAATCACATAAGATTTAGCTTATATATAAAGTTCTCTAAATTTTGAGAGGAGTACAAATGACCCCCATAATCTTTTGAGATTTATCATTAAAGCCATATACCATTAGTTTATCCTGTCCAGGTGCTACATATCAAGGAAAAATGATCTCAATGCCCTCAGGCTCATGAGATTTATGGAAGATCTAGGATCGACCATGATTCATCTTATCAGGATGCCATCACTCTCTACGATAAAATACAAAGGGCGATTATGATCTGTTGTTCCAAGCATCAGATTATTCTCGATAAAGGTAATGATTGGTTCATTCCAAGTTTGTAGAACTTCTACAAAATAATGTTCAGTAAAATATGCTTCATATCTTTCAGGTGAATTAAAGTCTCCCGATGATCTTTAGATGTTAAGAAAGATTTGTATATGCTGAGTTATGTGGGAATATTTCTCAAATGAGATAAGATATTATAATCCATCCTTCCTTGAAATAAATTTTTTTGGGGGATCTTTAGGAATAATTTCTTCATTGATGACTAATTCTTTTCCTTTGTCTTTATTAGAGACTCCCTTTTTTATGGAGGCGATAATATCTTTCCACCCCTTAAATATACTTGAGCCACTTCATTTGATTCAGATTCCCCTAATAAAGCACTTTCTTTAGAGTCAATAATTATCACTTTAGGAGCTTCATCTACAGGTTCAAAATTACTACCCAACCTCGCATGCTCCCATTTATAATACTATATCGAGTTTTTACTCATTTTTATTTAGGAAGTATAAATCCTCCTCTAAATTGTAGTCCATTTGTAACACCACAAAATAAGACTCAGAAGTCACCTCCTTAGTATGCCCTTCTTTTATTGATTTATCTGATGTCACCAAAAAAACCCAGCATGTCTATATAGGAAGTGAATCTTCTTTCACTTTTTATGTTTCAACCATCTTAAGTTCTAACATAAATTCAATGAGCAAGATAAGTAACCTCACAATTTGATAATAATTATCTAAAATATCTATAAGCCTTTAGGTTATAATCTTTTTCTCTTTTAGCTTTTTCAGTTTGGTCTTTCTTTTTGGAAGATTTGATTTTATTTTTTTAGGCTTTGACAAACTAGCTTGGTTAGGATGCAGTCTGGAAGGTAAAATTGGCAACCCTTTTAAGTCTAGCACCAATTCAGTAGGAGATTTCCATATGACACCAGAAACTCCTTCAAGCCACTTTAGTAATTTTATTACCTCTCTGGAGATCGCAGTTTCCCATTATTCATTTTAAACTGGTACTCTTTCTATTTTCTCTTTAGTTAAGGGTATGAAAGAGGACATGACCATCCATGTTGAACTCTTGGATGAACTAAAGTACTGTTTGATAGTGTAAATTCTCCATTTTAGTATTTTTTTCAAGCCAATCATTAAAGATGTCGCAGTCCTCAATAGGATGGCTCATTACCTAGTGATATCAAAAATAATTTGGATCATCAATGTGATTGGCCTCCTAGGGTCTTGCATTCTGGTAGTTCTAAACCCGCTCTAAGTGCTTGCCAAAATAATTTGAAAATACTTTCCCTCTTAAATGAATATTCTTTATTTATTCTATCTTTGTGTGATGGGAATGCTCGATCACCGATTCAAGTCTTTTTCCTTAGACATTCTCCTCCATCAAGAAAGGTCTGAAGCTTATTATTTCCTCTGAGTATCAACTTTGGTTGAGGATTATGATTGGTTGGCTATTTCTCTCTATCTATTTTATAAATATGTTATTTTCCTTTATCAATATTATATGCTACTTGTTTTCTCTTATCAACCCTAAAAGAGAATGTGGAATGGGCTTCATTCTTTCTAGTATCTAGAGCTTTACCTTTTTAAATTTATCCGAGCGGCCTTTAGATTTTGATAGATTTAACTTTTTAACCTTCGCCACTTTATTGAATAGGTCCTAAATTGTGGTGATATAAGCCATACATAAGAATAGTAGTAGCTTATCATCAATATTTCCTGTTAGCAGTTGAATAACATACTCTTCTTCTAATTGCTACTCATATTTTATACTTAAATTAAGCTAGCAAGTTATGTATTTAGTCACTAACTCATCTCTTCTCCGCTTCTCCATGGCAAGATCAGAAAAATTATTCTTTCGATTGCACTAGTGAATCTCTTCATAAATAATGTTTCCAATTCTGCAAATATCTTGACAAAATCTTTCAAGAGCTCAACATACCACTCGAAAGCAATCGAGGTTAAATTGTTAACAAATTATTGAAAGAGTAGAGCATCTACACCTCTTATATTACCATAGGTGGCCTTGAACTGAGCCAAGTATTGTTTGGGTTCCTATTGCAACTAAATGTATTAAACTTTGGAATATAATACCCCTTCAGGTATGCCACCTAGTCATATTAAGCAGGATGTTGATGACCTTTAATTACTAGTTTTTTTCATGTCAATAGCTATGTGAAAGTTTGTGAGGGGTGTTAAGCCCTATAGAACTAGCCCGAGGCTAACTAGGGGTGGGGGGGGGGGGGGGGGGGGGGGGTGAATTGGTATTTTAAAAATTCTTTAAGCAAAAGAAAAAAATCTTTTTGAAATCTTTTTGAATATTTTAAACACAAACAATTTAAGCGGAAGCCGATAACCAAACACAAAGATTTCAACACAGATCAGATTACAGAAATAAGTGAAAATAATTGTGGAAAGATAAGTAGAAAAAACACAACAGATTTATAGTGGTTCGGTCAAATTTGAGCTACGTCCACTCCCTAGAACCCCCCGTTCCAGGTATTATACTAATCAATTAGTGTCTCTCCTTTTGCCCCCACAGTAAGGTGGAGAAACCCTTATAAAATCTTTTCACCAACCCAATGAAATAGAGAATCCTGAATCCTTTTTTACCCTCATGGTGAAGATAGAGAACCTGAAATCCTTTTACTCTCTCCTGGAGTAGGTAGAGAACCTGACAATCCTTTTACTCCCTCCTGGAGAAGGTAGAGAATCTGACAATCCTTTTTTTTCCTCCTGGAGTAGGCAGAGAACCTAGATCTGATGCTGATGATCATCTCCCCAGAGCCACCAAGGAACTAAGGACAAAGAAGGAAGAAGATGATTGAATCCTTGCTTGGAGAAACCTTTGTGAATCCCCTCACAAACTCCCCCTCACAAGATTCTCCCTCTCTCTCTCTCTCCCAAACTCCCTTCTCCTATTCTAAGTGCTCTTTGGATTAGACTCAACAACAAAAAGATTATCTAAAGAGATAATTAGAGAGCTTAAATAGAGAGGCTTCATAAAGTGCCCTAATTTCAACTTGTTGACAATATCATCCAGAATGATCTGTAGATCATCCTGTACGATTAATTTAAATTAGCCCTTTTAGCTGGGATGAACTGGGTCTACTGTACGATTAGAAAAAAAAAGTTTATTCTCATCATGATCCATAATATAATTAGTTCAAAATCAGACATTATCATCCAGCAGATAGTTCAGGACATCCAGGAGATAAATCGAGATGATATGTAGAATTATAACTGATGGTCCCAGACGATGCCTGATTATCCTATATGATTAGTTCAAAATTAGATATTATTGTCCAAGAGATTGTTCAGGATGCCCAGGAGATTTAGGAGAAATTATCCAGTATGATTCTGAGATCGCCCCAGACGATATGATCGATCAATCTAACCTTAATTATTCTCCTAATCACCTGATCAATTTAGGCATGATTGTAACGAATCATCCAAGATGATCAGGTTTATCTTGTACGATTAGTGCAATTTTGTTAGTTATAAAATCTTGCCTAAATGAGTTTGGCAGTTGGGTCTTTTAATTTAAGCATATCGTCCAGGACGATGGAAATATTTTCTAGGATGATTTTCTTAATCAGGATTACTTAACCCAGTTGCCCTAATTTGGGTTATGAGCTGAACAGATCATCCAGGACGATCAAAAATCATCCTGTACAACTTTATTAGAAAAAAATATTTTCTCTATCTTCCTTTACTCACTCCTTTAAGTGTGTGTGTGTGCAAGGTTACTTAGCTTCAAGATCCACCATATTATAATTAACTCAAGAAAAGGTAAAAAATGCATTTAAATTAAAATTACAGACTTGGCTCAGTCCTAGTCTACCCGCTCTTGATCTGGCTTGAGAGTGAGCTTATGGACCTGAAATATTAGTATTCAATAGAGAAAATAGATATGCAATGAGCTTTAATTATTCGGAGATAGCATAGTAAATAAAAATAGTAATGTTTGTTATCATCAAAATCATAAGACTTGGGCCCAGATCTGTAACAATCTCCTCCTTTTTTTATGGTAAACATTATTGTTAAAAGCTTTCAAGATATTTTTTTATTCCCTAAACTCCCCCTTACTAAGTTAATTCTTTGAAAAATAGGGGAGGTGACAAAAGAAAAAACACAAAAAAATAGAATAACATAACCATAATAACTAAGTAGGAACACAATAATAAGCACTAAGTAAAAACAACTTTTACAGGCACACAAGCTTTTACAAATATATCTACTCGCCCTTTTATCATCACAAAAAGGAGGAAATAGAAAACACTAGAAAGAAAAAGCAGAGTACATCAGAAAAATCGAACAACAATAGAAAATAACTAAAAGTCAAAGGGAATCTGATGAGAAGGAGGTGGCGGTGGATAGAAAGAGTGGAGAGAGGAGAACTGCTCGTGGAGCCAATACATGTCCTGGCTGCTACTACTGTATTAGGTAATCATCAAAATGAGCGACATGCTATTGTTGTTGTGCTGCGAACTCCTTAAAATGAGCCACATTCTGCTGTGCTGCTACTGCTGCTATGTGACATAAGACTCAAATCTGGCTTTCCACTAATCAAAACATTGTACCAGCTGATCGATCTGTGACTACTGGCGGAGAGGAATAGGTTCAAGAATAGCTTCTTCCTCTGCTCCCACAGCCTCCTCGTGCCCCAGATGGAGATGGGTGTTGTGAAGGACGTGGAAGGAGCTATTGGTGTAGAAGGAAGGTTGATAATTTTGATGGGGCAGGATACTGAAGGTTGTACTTAGTTTCAAGAATATAGGCAATAATATATCCTAAGGCCATATTTAGTTTCAAGAATATAGGCAATAATATATCCTTATGTTCGGGATCCCTAATACTAATCAAGTGTTCAATGTATCTAAATAGAAGATCAGTAGCATTGAAATTCCTTGAGCTATTATATAATAAGTGGTGATGGAGAGTAAAGGCATAATGTGAACACGGTCACCAACTTTGGAATTACAAAAGTTCTAAGGACATGTTGGATGGTCCTGGCAACTTTGACTAATGAATTAGTGGCACCGTCATGGTAAGTGACCTTGGTGTTTCTTAGATACTGATTAATAGGGCTCTAGTTTAAATTAGGATATGAAGCCAAGATATGAAGCTTGTCGCCAATATTGAAAAGCTTAAGAATTTTATGGCAGACCTAATAAGTTATTTCTACAGGCCATTTGTTGACATATGATTGAAGTGCAGTGTAGGCAGAGTTAAGTCTAAGCTGGCAAAGAACTCATACAGAAGTTCAGAATTAAAAGGGACTGCAAGGGTTAGAATGAAGGTAATGGTTGTATGGGCGAATAGATCTAATACCGGATAGGTTAGTGTGCGGGGATTGACTATCTTTGAGGATGTAATCTTTGCATATTTATACCAAAGGTAAGCAGCCTGATCAGCTGCCTTTGTGAAGTTAGGGTATATAGTTCCCCTAGAGGAACTTCTAGTCAGCATCCTAGAACATTTGCCACTAACCATAAAGAAGATTAGGCATTAAGAAAAGGAGTTTTTGGTGATAAAAATAGCTTGAAATTGACCTATTTATAAAGACTTATCCAGATCGTTCAGGAAAATCATGAGATCATCTAGGATAATTTAAAATAATGGCATCCAGGCTGATTGTAAAAAAAAGGCGATCCTATCATCCAAGATAATCAAACATCATTTAGGACGATTAAAAACAGGCAATCATCCTGATGAGTCAGCCGAAATGATCTTTGACTGGTTGGATGTCCAGGATGAACACGTATATCATCTAGAATGATGAGTCATTGAGGATCGTACCAACTGCATTAAAATTGGCTAGCCATTTATGCCACGTGGATCGTACAGGACAATCGTGAGATCATCGAGTATGATTATCAATAATAGGTGCAGATTAGCTGTTGGATGAAAGGTGAGCAATGAGTTGATGGTATCATCCAGGATGATCAGACTTCATCCAGGATGATGTGAACAAAAAAAATTAAAATTTTGAGGATGGATAGAGTTGATCATAAGAGGTCTCAAAAATAAAAAACAAGAATAAATGAAAAATAAAAAATAATAAGAAAAAGAGTAAAAATAAAAAGTTTTTTTTTAATTAGTCATCGTTAATAAATGATAAAATTACCTTAAGTTTAAATTTGAAAACTCAAAAGAAATGAATTGACAACACTGAAATCCAAAAAAAGTTAAAAAATTAATTTTTATAAACCCTACCTCGACACCTTACAGGTTCAAATTCCTTTTAAATAAAAATATGATTCAAAAGAAAAGAAATTAGATAAGAAAAGTGATCTTTTCAAACTTCTTCCAAAAAAATATCTGATAAAGCAGCATTGCAAAATAAAGAATTAAAATTCATAATTTTCAATCTCAAGTGTTTAAATATATTAAGTGGCACATGAATTCTTCTAAGATTTTTAAAGATATGAAGGAAAGGAAGGTTATTTCTTTGTGGGCTCATATTGTATCTTTTTTTAGTTATTTGGCGCACTTTA